>JASTWF010000757.1:0-205000 GCA_030390025.1 Squalus acanthias | reverse complement strand
AAAGATGGTTTCACATCAGTCTACACTCCTGTGGGTGATGCTCAGATTCCAGCTGTGGGATGTGCTGTCGACAATAACATCATAAATATTAAAATAGAAAGAGATTGTCATACAATCATCGAATAGTACCACACAGAAGGAGGCTATTCTGCCCATCGAGTCTGTGCCGGCTCTTTCGAAGAGCAATCCAGTTAGTCCCACTCCCCTGCTCATTCCCCAAACCCCTGCAATGTTTTCTCCTTCAAGTATTTCTCCAATTCCCTTTTGAAGGCTACTATTGAATCTGTATCCACCAGCCTATCAGGCAGTGCGTTCCAGATCCTAAACACTCGTTGTGTAAAAAGGTTTTTCCTCGTGTCACCTCTGGTTCTTTTGCCAATCACCTTCAATCTGTGCCCTCTGGTTATCGACCCTTCAGTCACTGGCAACAGTTTCTCTTTATTTACTCTATCTAAACCCTTCGTGATTTTAAACAACTCTCTCAAATCTCCTCTTGGGCTTCTCTGCTCGAAGGAGAACAACCGCAGGGGAGTCAAACTCATTTTACGTGGTGGGCCTGACCCGATATCCTGGCACTAGACCCTATCTCTGTTTATATTACACTGGACCCTGTCTCTGATTATATTACACTGGACCCTGTCTCTGATTATATTACACTGGACCCTGTCTCTGATTATATTACACTGGACCCTGTCACTGTTTATATTACACTAGAACCTGTCTCTGTTTATATTACACTAGACCCTGTCTCTGTTTATATTACACTGGACCCTGTCTCTGTTTATATTACACTAGAACCTGTCTCTGTTTATATTACGCTAGACCCTGTCTCTGTTTATATTACACTAGACCCTGTCTCTGTTTATATTAAACTCGACCCTGTCTCAGTTTATATTACACTCGACCCTGTCTCTGTTTATATTACACTAGACCCTGTCTCAGTTTTTTTACACTAGACCCTGTCTCTGCTTTTTTTTTCACTAGACCCTGTCTCAGTTTATATTACACTAGACCCTGTCTCTGTTTATATTACAGTAGACCCTGTCTCTGTTTATATTACACTAGACCCTATCTCTGTTTGTATTACACTAGACCCTGTCTTGGTTTATATTAGACGAGACACTGTCTCTGTTTATATTACACTAGGCCCTGTCTCTCTTTATATTACACTAGACCCTGTCTCTGTTTATATTACACTGGACCCTGTCTCTGTTTATATTACACTGGACCCTGTCTCTGTTTATATTACACTAGACCCTGTCTCTCTTTATATTACACTAGACCCTGTCTCAGTTTTTTTAAACTAGACCCTGTCTCTGTTTATATTACACTGGACCCTATCTCTGTTTATATTACACTAGACCCTGTCTCTGTTTACTAGACTATGTCTGAGTTATTACTGCACTCACTCCCACACACACGACAGACAGAAATTAATTAATATAAATAAAGACAATATATTTGAGTGGATGGGAGGATGCAATCATTTTTTGGTTAGAAGCATCGGTCTAGTCTTGTTAATAACTGTCAGAAGCTGTGTGCAATGTCTAATTGACGTGGGATTATGTGGGTAATATCTGTGTTGAAAGGACGGGGTGAACCTTGTAACAATCCCCCAGAGATGAGCTGGGATTGAGGGACAGGACTGAAGGTGAGCAATAGTGCCCTGCACTTTGTACTAATTAGTGACAGACTCTGTGTGTTAAAGTTTACTAATTCACACTTGTGTTGTGCTGTGCCGTGCCGATTGCTCCCAGTTTGTGAATGTTCAGGATTGTTTTTGCTGCAGTATTTTCTATTGAGCTTTGGCGGGACCCACTGATTGGGTGAGACAGAGCCTGGAACCGTGACCTCACAGCACCGCCGGATGGGCGGCCGCAGGGTCCTAATGCCCACCGGGTGCACCAGCTCTCAGCGGGTTCAGAGCAACAACTGAAAAGAGCCTCACAATGTGTTTGCTGTGTGTGTGTGCACAAAGCTCATCATTCTTAATGTGTGCAAGCACATTCCACAGAGATAATTCATTATCTTCAGCCTTTATTGATCAGCATTTTATTTCCTTTATTCACAGTGTAACTTCAGAGCGTTGAATCCCTTTAACATTTATTGAGAACCCATTGTCTGGTGGGCTCTTGTTTAGAAAGTGATGTCACAATGACCATTCGGTTCCCAAGGTGAGCCTGTCTGTCCGCAGTATTCAGTGGGAAAGGGGATTAAATCACACCGAGGATAATGAGCAGCCACCCACCAGTCTCTGCACTTTATTGTCCAGTGATCACCTCACCATCACACACAAGCTCCTGATATAAACCTCCAGTGTGTGATGATCGGTGCAAGTGATGGTAAAAATGAAACTGTACCTGGACCTGACATCCATCAAACACTCCCAGGGCAGGTACAGCACGGGTTAGATACAGAATGCAGCTCCCTCCACACTGTCAGGAATGGACAGAAGGTATGGAGTAAAAGGTAAAGTGTTAAAAAAGGAAAAAGCAGGAACTAAGTGTCACAAAACATATTTGAAAGTTCTTTATCTGAATGCACGTAGCATTCGTAACAAAATGGACGAGTTAACGGCACAAATAACTACGTATGGTTATGATCTTGTGGCCATTACAGAAACATGGCTGCAGGGTGACAACGACTGGGAATTAAATATGCCAGGGTATTTAACAATCAGGAAGGACAGGCAGGAAGGAAGGGGAGGTGGGGTTAATAAAGGAAGGAATCACTGTAATACTGAGAAATGATATTGGGTCAAAGGATCAGGATAATGAAACAGTTTGGGTGGAGATAAGGAAAAATAAGGGGAAAAAAACACTAGTGGGAGTAGTATATAGGCCTCCTAATCGTTGCAACTCTGCTGGAAGAAGTCTTAATCAGGAAATAGTTGGGGCATGTAATAAGGGAACAGCTATAATTATGGGGGATTTTAACTATCATATTAACTGGACAAATCAAATTGGGCAGGGCAGCCTTGAGGAAGAGTTTATTGAGTGTATTAGGGATGGATTTCTTGAGCAGTATGTAACTGATCCTACAAGGGGGCAAGCAACCTTGGACCTGGTCCTGTGTAATGAGTCAGGATAAATTAATAATGTCCTAGTTAAGGATCCCCTTGGAATGAGTGACCATAACATGGTTGAATTCCATATCCAATTAGAGGATGAGAAGGTTGGTTCTCAAACAAGCGTATTGAGCTTGAATAAAGGAGACTATGATGGTATGAGAGCGGAATTGATTAAAGTGGACTGGGAAAATAGATTAAAGGGTAAGACGGTACATGAGCAGTGGTGTTCATTTAAGGAGTTATTTTACAACTTTCAAATAATATATATTCCACTGAGGAAAAAAGGGTGTAAAAGAAATGACAGCCATCCGTGGCTAAGTAAAGAAATTAAGGATAGTATCCGACTAAAAACAAGGACATAAAAGGTAGCCAAACTTCGTGGGAGGATAGAAGATTGGGAAGTCTTCAAAAGACAGCAAAAAGTAACTAAAGGATTGATTAAGAAAGGGAAGATAGATTATGAAAATAAATTAGCAAAAAATATAAAAACAGATAGCAAGAGTTTCTATAGTTATATAAAAAGAAAAAGGGTGGTTAAGGCAAACGTAGGTCCCTTAGAAGATGAGACTGGGAAATTAATGGTGGGAAACATGGAGATGGCAAAAATGCTGAACAAATATTTTGGTTCAGTCTTTACGGTAGAGGACACTAAGAATATCCCAACACTGGACAGACAGGGGGCTCTAGGGGGGGAGGAGCTAAATACGATTAAAATCACTAAGGAATTGGTACTCAATAAAATAATGGGACTCAAGGCGGATAAATCCCCTGGACCTGATGGTTTACATCCTAGGGTCTTGAGGGAAGTGGCAGTAGGGATTGTGGATGCTTTGGTAATAATTTTCCAAAATTCCCTGGACTCAGCAAAGGTCCCGGCAGATTGGAAAACTGCTAATGTAACACCCTTATTTAAAAAGGGTAGTAGGCAGAAGGCTGGAAATTATAGACCAGTTAGCCTAACACCTGTGGTGGGTAAAATTTTGGAGTCTATTATTAAGGAGACAGTAACGGAACATTTAGATAAACATAATTTAATAGGATAAAGTCAGCATGGCTTTATGAAGGAGAAGTCATGTCTGACAAATTTGCTTGAGTTCTTTGAGGACATAACGTACAGGGTGGATAAAGGGGAACCAGTGGACGTAGTGTATTTAGACTTCCAGAAGGCATTCGACAAGGTGCCACTTAAAAGATTATTGCTCAAGATAAAAAATCACTGGATTGGGAGTAATATTCTGGCATGGGTGGAGGATTGGTTATCTAACAGGAAGCAGAGAGTTGGGATAAATGGTTCATTCTCGGACTGGCAACCAGCAGCCAGTGGTGTTCCGCAGGGGTCGGTGCTTGGTCCCCAACTCTTTACAATCTATATTAATGATTTGGAGGAGGGGACCGAGTGTAACATATCAAAGTTTGCAGATGATACAAAGATGGGAGGGAAAGTAGAAAGTGAGGAGGACATAAAAAACCTACAAGGGGATACAGACAGGCTGGGTGAGTGGGCGGAGATTTGGCAGATGCAATACAATATTGGAAAATGTGAGGTTATGCACTTTGGCAGGAAAAATCAGAGAGCAAGTTATTATCTTAATGGCGAGAAACTGGAAAGTACTGCAGTACAAAGGGATCTGGGGGTCCTAGTGCAAGAAAATCAAAAAGTTAGTATGCAGGTGCAGCAGGTGATCAAGAAGGCCAACGGAATGTTGGCTTTTATTGCTAGGGGGATAGATTATAAAAACAGGGAGGTATTGCTGCAGTTATATAAGGTATTGGTGAGACCGCACCTGGAATACTGCATACAGTTTTGGTGTCCATACTTAAGAAAAGACATACTTGCTCTCGAGGCAGTACAAAGAAGGTTCACTCGGTTAATCCCCGGGATGAGGGGGTGGACATATGAGGAGAGGTTGAGTAGATTGAGACTCTACTCATTGGAGTTCAGAAGAATGAGAGGCGATCTTATTGAAACATATAAGATTGTGAAGGGGCTTGATCGGGTGGATGCGGTAAGGATGTTCCCAAGGATGGGTGAAACTAGAACTAGGGGGCATAATCTTAGAATAAGGGGCTGCTCTTTCAAAACTGAGATGAGGAGAAACTTCTTCACTCAGAGGGTAGTAGGTCTGTGGAATTTGCTGCCCCAGGAAGCTGTGGAAGCTACATCATTAAATAAATTTAAAACAGAAATAGACAGTTTCCGAGAAGTAAAGGGAATTAGGGGTTACGGGGAGCGGGCAGGAAATTGGACATGAGGCTGAGTTCGGATCGGTCAAGGCCCTGTGGGTGGCGGAGCGGGCCCAGGGGCTGAGTGGTCGGGTCCTGCTCCTACTTCTTGTGTTCTTTAAATTTCAGGTTAGGATCAGATCAGCCATGATCTTATTGAATGGCGGAGCAGGCTCGAGGGGCCGATTGGCCTACTCCTGCTCCTATTTCTTATGTTCTCAACACTGTGCCATCAAACTCTCCCAGGGCTGGTACAGCACGGGTTCGATACAGAGTAAAGCTCCCTCTATACTGTCCCATCAAACATTCCCAGGGCAGGTACAGCACGGGTCAGATACAGAGTAAAGCTCCCTCTCCACTGTCCCATCAAACACTCCCAGGGCAGGTACAGCACGGGTTAGATACCGAGTAAAGCTCCCTCTACAATGTCCCATCAAACATTCCCAGGGCAGGTACAGCACGGGTCAGATACAGAGTACAGCTCCCTCTACACTGTCCCATCAAACACTCCCAGGGCAGGTACAGCACGGGTTAGATACAGAGTAAAGCTCCCTCTACACTGTCCCATCAAACACTCCCAGGGCAGGTACAGCACGGGTTAGATACAGAGTAAAGCTCCCTCTACACTGTCCCATCAAACACACCCAGGGCAGGTACAGCTCAGGTTAGATACAGAGTAAAGCTCCCTCTTCACTCTCCCAATGAACAGTCCCAGAGTAGGTACAGCATGGGTTAGATACAGAGTAAAGCTCCCTCTACACTGTCCCATCAAACACTTCCAGGGCAGGTACAGCATGTGTTAGATACAGAGTAAAGCTCCCTCTACACTGACCCTTCAAACACTCCCAGGGCAGGTACAGCACGGGTTAGATACAGAGTAAAGCTCCCTCTGCACTGTCCCATCAAACACTCCCAGGGCAGGTACAGCATGGGTTAGATACAGAGTAAAGTTCCCTCTACACTGTCCCATCAAACACTCGCAGGGCAGGTACAGCATCGGTTAGATACAGAGTAAAGATCGCTCTATACTGTCCCATCAAAGACTGGAAGGACAGGTACAGAACGGGTTAGATACAGAGTAAAGCTCCCTCTGCACTGTCCCATCAAACACTCCCAGGGCAGGTACAGCACGGGTGAGATACAAAGTAAAGCTCCCTCTCCACTGTCCCATCAAACACTCCCAGGGCAGGTACAGCACGGGTTAGATACAGAGTAAAGCTCCCTCTACACTTTCCCATCAAACACTCCCAGGGCAGGTACAGCACGGGTTAGTTACAGAGTAAAGCTCGCTCTGCACTGTCCCATCAAACACTCCCAGGGCAGGTACAGCACGGGTTAGATACAGAGTAAAGCTCCCTCTACAGTGTCCCATCAAACACGCCCAGGGCAGGTACAGAGTAAAGTTCCCTCTACACTGTCCCACCACAGTTAACAGCATTAAGAGTTTCCACTTCTCTGGACCTGGAGCTCGGGCAGAGCCTGTGGAACCATAACCGCAGCGTGAGTCAGTGCCTTCAGCAGAGGAGGGAAAAATGGTGAGAAACCTGTAGCCTTCGCTCTGTCCAGTGCACTCAGCCATTTCTTGATGTTACTTAGAGTGAATCGAATTAGCTGAAGACTGGCAGCTGTGATGGTGGGGACCTCGGGAGGAGGCCGAGAATGATCAGCCACTTTGTGTTCAACGAAAGGCTGATTTATTTGACATTTTTGCTGATTATTAAACTCCAGCCCAGCTATAGGGGTTATTGACATCAGCAGCAACAAACCCGAACAGCTAGAATTAACATGGTTCAGTCCAGGATGTGATTAACAGCAGCAATAACAGCAGAATCCAACCTCTCCAGGCACTTGTGAACTCACTGGTGTTTCAGCAGGTGGGATGACTGAGTGAATCCCTTCCCACACACGGAGCAGTTGAACGGCCTCTCCCCAGTGTGAACTCGCTGGTGTGTCAGCAGGCTGGATGACTGAGTGAATCCCTTCCCACACTCAGAGCAGGTGAACGGCCTCTCCCCGGTGTGAACTCTCTGGTGTGTCAGCAGGTCAGTTGACCGAATGAATCCCTTCCCACACTCGGAGCAGGTGAACGGTCTCTCCCCAGTGTGAACTCGCTGGTGTGTCAGCAGGTGGGATGACTGAGTGAATCCCTTCCCACACACGGAGCAGTTGAACGGCCTCTCCCCAGTGTGAACTCGCTGGTGTGTCAGCAGGCTGGATGACTGAATGAATCCCTTCCCACACTCAGAGCAGGTGAACGGCCTCTCCCCGGTGTGAACTCTCTGGTGTGTCAGCAGGTCAGTTGACCGAATGAATCCCTTCCCACACTCGGAGCAGGTGAACGGTCTCTCCCCAGTGTGAACTCGCTGGTGTGTCAGCAGGTGGGATGACTGAGTGAATCCCTTCCCACACTCAGAGCAGGTGAACGGTCTCTCCCCAGTGTGAACTCGCTGGTGTGTCAGTAGGTGGGATGACTGAGTGAATCCCTTCCCACACTCAGAGCAGGTGAACGGCCTCTCCCCGGTGTGAACTCGCTGGTGTGTCAGCAGGTCGGTTGACCGAATGAATCCCTTCCCACACTCGGAGCAGGTGAACGGTCTCTACCCAGTGTGAACTCGCTGGTGTGTCAGCAGGTGGGATGACCGAATGAATCCCTTCCCACACATGGAGCAGGTGAACGGCCTCTCCCCAGTGTGACTGCGCCAATGAATTTCCAGCTCAGATGGGGAACTGAATCCCTTCCCACAATCCCCACATTTCCACGGTTTCTCCATGGTACGGGCGTCCTTGTGTCTCTCCAGGTTGGACGATCAGTTGAAGCCTCGTCACACACACAGAACACGTGTACGGTTTCTCCCCGCTGTGAACGGTGCGATGTTTTTTCAGGCTGTGTAACTGGTTAAAGCTCTTTCCACAGTCAGTGCACTGGAACACTCTCACTCGGGTGTGTGTGTCTCGGTGCTTTTCCAGTCACACTGATGTTTGAAATCTTTTCCCACAGACAGAACAGACAAACATTTCTCCTTCCACATTCAAAGGCCGATGATATTCAGGTCCTGAGGAATGGAGTGACTCTGTCAGATCTTGATGTGATGTTTGGTTTGAGTTTCCCGTCTGCAAATCCTCCCCTTCTAATACCCTGTAAAAGGAGTTTACAAAAGTCATCACTGTAAATACAGGATAGAAATTCAGAACAGACAATTCTAGTTTCTATGGAACATTCTTTCCTCTCTTGTTCCCCCAAAGCTGTAAATCCCCGTCCCACACATTGTCCCTCCTCCCTGTGCTGAAATCCAAACCAATCGCACTTACTTCAAACTTTTTTCCTCTATTCCCAGTTTTCTGAGTGCCACAACTCTGCGTTCAGTTCGACACTAACTGGTTCCTTCTCTCTCTCTCCTGCCCTGAAGGTGATTCCTCTGACTGGTTTCATTCCTGCACTAACTTGTTCTGTGTCTCCGCTGAAGGTGCTGACTCTGGCTGGGTTCAGTTGTGCAATAACTGGTTCCTTCTCTCCCTCTCCTGCCCTGAAGGTGTTGACTCTTGGCTGGGTTTATTTCTGCATGAACTGCTTCCTCTCCCTCCTTTGAAGGTGCTGACTCTGGCTGGGTTCAGTGCTACAATCGCTGGGTTCTCCTGTAGAAGAGGTAAGGTCAGTGACGGTCTGAGAATTGATGGTGTGGTGTTCAGTCGTGGGGTCATGGACCAGGGGAGGCAGGAGGAGTTGTGTCTCTTCACACAAAGGGTTAAACATGGTAACAACCGTGTTTTGCCAAACCAACTTGAGGTAATCAGCTGAAGAAACTAATATAACAATGCATTGTCTTTACATTGTCGTTGTGTTGACTTTTAGCCTGTGTGTTAAATCGGTAAGTATGATTCTTTACAGACCCACCCAAACCCATCTCCATTTCTCCTTATTTACAGACGCTCTCTGACCAGTCTGCATTTCTCCTCCACTTACAGACACTCCCTGACCAGTCTCCATTTCTCCTCCATTTACAGAAACTCCCTGACCAGTCACCATTCTCCTCCATTTACAGACACTCCCTGACTAGTCTCCATTTCTCGTCATTTTCAGATGCTCCCTGACCAGTCACCATTTCTCCTCCATTTACAGACTCTCCCTGACCACTCTCCATTTACAGATGCTCCCTGACCACTCTCCATTTCTCCTCCAATTACAGACGCTCCCTGACGACTCTCCATTTTTCCTCCATTTACAGACGCTCCCTGACTAGTCTCCATTTCTCCTCCATTTACAGATGCTCCCTGACCAGTCTCCATTTCTCCTCCATTTACGGACGCTCCCTGACCAGTCACCATTCCTCCTCCATTTACAGACGCTCCCTGACCAATCCCCATTACTCCTCCATTTACAGACGCTCCCTGACCAGTCACCATTCTCCTCCATTGACAGACGCTCCCTGACTAGTTTCCATTTCTCATCATTTTCAGACGCTCCCTGACCAGTCACCATTTCTCCTCAATTACAGACGCTCCCTGACCAGTCTTCATTTCTCCTCCATTTACAGACGCTCCCTGAGCACAATCCATTTTTCCTCCATTTACAGACGCTCCCTGACCACTCTCCATTTCTCCTCCATTTACAGATGCTCCCTGACCAGTCTCCATTTCTCCTCCATTTACAGACGCTACCTGACTCGTCTCCATTTCTCCTCATTGACAGACACTCCCTGAGCAGTCTCCCTTTCTCCTCATTTACAGACGCTCCCTGACCACTCTCAGTTTCTCCTCATTTACAGACACTCCCTCACCAGTCTCCATTTCTCCTCCATTTACAGACGCTCCCTGACTAGTCCCCATTTCTCCTCCATTTACAGACGCTCCCTGACTAGTCCCCATTTCTCCTCCTTTACAGACGCTCCCTGACCACTCTCCTTTTCTCCTCCATATACAGACGCTCCCTGACCACTCTCCATTTCTCCTCCATTTACAGACTCTCCCTGACTAGTCCCCATTTCTCCTCATTTACAGACGCTCCCTGACCACTCTCAGTTTCTCCTCATTTACAGACGCTCCCTGACCACTCTCAGTTTCTCCTCATTTACAGACACTCCCTCACCAGTCTCCATTTCTCCTCCATTTACAGACGCTCCCTGACTAGTCCCCATTTCTCCTCCATTTACAGACTCTCCCTGACTAGTCCCCATTTCTCCTCCATTTACAGACGCTCCCTGACCACTCTCCATTTCTCCTCCATTTACAGATGCTCCCTGAACAGTCTCCCTTTCTCCTCATTTACAGACGCTCCCTGACCACTCTCAGTTTCTCCTCGTTTACAGACGCTCCCTGACCAGTCTCCATTTCTCCTCCATTTACAGACTCTCCCTGACTAGTCTCCATTACTCCTCCATTTACAGATGCTCCCTGACCAGTCTCCATTTCACCTCCATTTACAGACGCTCCCTGACCAGTCACCATTCCTCCTCCATTTACAGACGCTCCCTGACAAGTCACCATTCCTCCTCCATTTACAGACGCTCCCTGACTCGCTGGGGATTTCCCAGCACTTCCTGGTTGTCCCGGACTTTGTGTCTTAAACTGGCGGGTTGTTGTGGGAAGGCGGATAATGTTGAGTGTTTTCTCCGGGCCGGGCCTGGGGCCGCACTCGGGGTGTGTGCAGCCCGCGTCCCCCCGGGGTTTATTAACCCGCTCCCTGAGCTCTCTCACCTGATGTGTCAGCGGCTGCTGACAAGATCCGCGCATGCTCAGCTCACACTGCCCGGGTGATTGACGGGAGCTCCGGACCAATAGGAAGAGCGGGGCGGGGCTGGAGGACAGTGCGGGCGGCTGGTCCTCCAAGCAATCGGAGCGTGTGAGGGGCGGGGCTTGCGGCATCCAGTGGGCGGGGCTGAGCTCGGATCTCCCTCATTGGTTGAAACTCTGCCTCATTATTAAAGTTGATTTCTCTCAAACTCCAGGAGAAAACTGGACCTTTCTGTTGTGGCTTTGAACAGATGGAACCCTGTGGGGTGGAGCAAACATTGCAACATTTGGCAGTGAAATGTGAAGCGGACGGTGAATGACTTCAGTGTGAATACATGGGTTAGTAGATTAAACAGGTCAATATCAGATGAAATTTAACATAGAGATAAGTGAAGTGATACATTTTGGGAGGAAGAATGAGAGGAAACGTACATTGAATTGAAACATACAAGATTCTGAAGGGGATTAACAGGGTAGATGCTGAGAGGTTGTTTCCCCTGGCTGGAGTGTCTAGAACTAGGGGGCATAGTCTCAGGATAAGGGGTCAGCCATTTAAGACCGAGATGAGGAGGAATTTCTTCACTCAGAGGGTTGTGAATCTTTGGAATTCTCTGCCCCAGAGGGCTGTGAATGTTCAGTCTTTGAGTATATTCCAGGCTGAGATAGATAGATTTTTGCACTCTAGGGGAATCAAGGGATATGGAGATCGGGTGGGAAAGCGGAGTTGAGGTGGATGATCAGCCATGATCTTGTTGAATGGCGGAGCAGGCTCGAGGGGCCGTGTGACCTACTCCTGCTCCGAATTCTTATCTTCTTTTCAGCTACAGAAATCTTTAAATGTGAGAGGACAAGTTGATGAAGTTGTTTTAGAAATGGTATAGTAGGCTTTAATAAATAGGGGTGTAGAGTACAAAACCATTGGTTCGGCTGCAGTTAGAATATTGTGTCAGGTTTTGGGGCAGAGAGATTCACTGAGATGATACCAGGGAAAAGAGCCTTTAGTTATCAGGAGAGATTCGAGAAACTGGGGCTCTTTTCATTCGAACAAAGAATGGTGAGAGCAGATCTGAGGGATGTGTTTAAAATTTGATCAGGAAGATCAGGAAAAACTATTTCACTGGTCGGCGAGTCAGTAACTAGAGGGAATCAGTTTCAGATTATCACCGGAAGAATGAAGTAGGTTTGGAGGATTTGTTTACGCAGAGGGTTAGGACGTGGAATGTCCGACCAGAAACAGTGGGGGGGGGGGGGGGGGGGGGTGAGAGGGAAGAGAAACATTTCAAAGGGCTGGGAATGGGATTAAGCAGATAGCTCTTTCAGGAATCAAAGCAGAAAAGCTGGAAATACACAGCAGATCAGTCAGTGTCTGTGAGGAGAACAGACAGGCTCTGGTGTTCCGGGTCTGTGCTCTTCATCTTTCAGAGATCCAGTACAGGCACGATGGGCTGAATGGCCTCCTGTTGTCCTGTGAAATTCCATGATTGTAGGAGCGAGATGTTGGATGAGCCTCCATGTTAAAGAGATCAGAATTGTGAGATAGTACAAAGTATCTATTTGTATTAAGCTCCTATTTTTACATTAACCTCCACAGTTGAAATCCTGAAGCTGGAACTCTGCAGACGGTAAACAGTACAATTTCTGTACAGAGGTGGTGAGCAGCCAGGCTACACCTTGTTTACATGTCGAGCTTCAGTTGTCTGTAACTAACCAGAATAATACATTCTGGGCCTTGCTAACCCTCAACACCAGCCTGTCGGTCTGGGACCACGGACGTCAGATAAGAGATAAATGTTTCGAACTTCTTGATAATGGGGGATGAAAACTGGTGCAAAGTTCAACAAGACCATGTGAAATATTGAAAGATAGAGAAATGGTGAGGTTGTAAGGTGAGGCTGGGAGATGAAGAAGGGAGTCATCTGGAGGGTTGAGCTCACTGACTGTAATGTGAGCACCTTGTGCGGCAAAGCACCCTTCGTAATCTCGGCATTGGCTGTGAGTCTGTAACATTTCACTTTTAATAAACTGCAGGTGTTTGACTCCTTGTCCAAGAACTCATTCTTGGGCAGAAAGGCAGTGTAGGATTATAAAAATAGACATTTGTAGCACATGGATATGGGAGCAGTGCCTGAGACAGCGAAAGGAAGGGGAGAAAATAATCATCGCATTTAGCCTCCCACCTGCTCTTCACTGTCTGTATTAAATGGAGAGGTGGAGGAGCTCAAATGTCTGAGACTCAGACCCAGGGCTGAAATATCCAGCACACTGTACCAGAATGTGAGGGAAACTCACCGTCCCTCCGGATCTGTGTCTGGGGAGAAGCTGGTGGGTTTTATCTTGTCATCAAGGGGTATGGGGGGAGAGAGGTAATATGGTATTGAGATAGAGGATCAGCCATGATCATATTGAATGGCGGAGCAGGCTCGAAGGGCCGAATGGCCGAATCCTGCTCCTATTCTTCAATGTTTCTATCTTTGGGTTAACTGTTGGATGTCAGTGAAACACAGAGTAAAGCTCTCTCTACACTGTCCCATCAAACACTGCCAGGGCAGGTACAGCACGGGGTTAGATACAGAGTAAAGCTCCCTCAACACTGTCCCATCAAACACTCCCAGGGCAGGTACAGCATGGGTTAGATACAGAGTAAAGATCGCATCTATACTGTCCCATCAAACACTCGCAGGACAGGTACAGCATGGGTTAGATACAGAGTAAAGATCGCTCTATACTGTCCCATCAAACACTCCCAGGACAGGTACAGCACGGGTTAGATACAGAGTAAAGCTCCCTCTATACTGTCCCATCAAACACTCCCAGGGCAGGTACAGCACGGGTTAGATACAGAGTAAAGCTCGCTCTACACTGTCTCATCAAACACTCCCAGGGCAGGTACAGCACGGGTTAGATACAGAGTAAAGCTCCCTCTACACTGTCTCATCAAACACTCCCAGGGCAGGTACAGCACGGATTAGATACAGAGTAAAGCTCGCTCTATACTGTCCCATCAAACACTCCCAGGGCAGGTACAGCACGGGTTAGATACAGAGTAAAGCTCGCTCTACACTGTCCCATCAAACACTCCCAGGGCAGGTACAGCACGGGTTAGATACAGAGTAAAGCTCCCTCTATACTGTCCCATCAAACACTCCCAGGGCAGGTACAGCACGGGTTAGATACAGAGTAAAGCTCCCTCTACACTGTCTCATCAAACACTCCCAGGGCAGGTACAGCACGGGTTAGATACAGAGTAAAGCTCCCTCTATACTGTCTCATCAAACACTCCCAGGGCAGGTACAGCACGGGTTAGATACAGAGTTAAGCTCCCTCTACACTGTCCCACCACAGTTAACAGCATTAAGAGTTTCCACTTCTCTGGTCCTGGAGCTTAGGCAGAGCCTGTGGAACCATAACCGCAGCGTGAGTCAGTGCCTTCAGGAGAGGAGGGGAAAATGATGAGAAACCTGTAGCCTTTGCTGTGTCCAGTGCACTCAGCCATTTCTTGTTGTTACTTAGAGTGAATCGAATTAGCTGAAGACTGGCACCTGTGATGGTGGGGACCTCGGGAGGAGGCCGAGAATGATCAGCCACTTTGTGTTCAACAAAAGGCTGATTTATTTGACATTTTTGCTGATTATTAAACTCCAGCTCAGCTATAGGAGTTATTGACATCAGCAGCAACAAACCCGAACAGCTAGAATTAACATGGTTCAGTCCTGGATGTGATTAACAGCAGCAATAACAGCAGAATCCAACATCTGCAGTCACTGGTGAACTCGCTGGTGTGTCAGCAGGTCGGATGACTGAGTGAATCCCTTCCCACACTCAGAGCAGGTGAACGGCCTCTCCCCAGTGTGAACTCGCTGGTGTGTGAGCAGGTCGGATGACTGAGTGAATCACTTCCCACACTCAGAGCAGGTGAACGGCCTCTCCCCGGTGTGAACTCGCTGGTGTGTGAGCAGGTCGGATGACTGAGTGAATCCCTTCCCACACTCAGAGCAGGTGAACGGCCTCTCCCCGGTGTGAACTCTCTGGTGTGTCAGCAGGTCGGATGACTGAGTGAATCCCTTCCCACACACGGAGCAGGTGAACGGTCTCTCCCCAGTGTGAACTCGCTGGTGTGTCAGCAGGGTGGATGACTGAGTGAATCCCTTCCCACACTCAGAGCAGGTGAACGGCCTCTCCCCGGTGTGACTGCGCTGATGAATTTCCAGCTGGGACGGGTAACTGAATTCCTTCCCACAGTCCCCACATTTCCACGGTTTCTCCGTGGTGTGGGTGTCCTTGTGTCTCTCCAGGTTGGACGATCTGTTGAAGCCTCGTCCACACACAGAGCACGTGTAAGGTTTCTCCCCACTGTGAATGGTGCGATGTTTTTTCAGGCTGTGTAACTGGTTAAAGCTCTTTCCACAGTCAGTGCACTGGAACACTCTCACTCGGGTGTGTGTGTCTCGGTGCTTTTCCAGTCACACTGATGTTTGAAATATTTTCCCACAGACAGAACAGACCAACATTTCTCCTTCCACATTCAGAGGCCGATGATATTCAGGTCCTGAGGAATGGAGTGACTCCGTCAGATCTTGATGTGATGTTTGGTTTGAGTTTCCCGTCTGCAAATCCTCCTCTTCTCACACCCTGTGAAAGGACATGATGTGGAGATGCCGGTGTTGGACTGGGGTGGACAAAAATGAGAAGTCGCACAACACCAGGTTATAGTCCAACAGATTTATTTAATTTTACAAGCTTTCGGAGCAGTTCGCTCCTTCATCAGGTAAGTTAGCAGTGAGAGAATCTCCCAGAATTCACAATTTAAACACAGACAAAATATATTCAAATCTTTCCCTACATCAAAGAGCATAGCCAAGACAATGAGATGTGTCCCAGGGGGTCCAACGTGTCAAACCACCTGCTGGCTGCATATCCTGTCAATCTGTGTAGGTTCTTGTGTTAGACTTTTTAAAAAAAAAACACCTGGGAAGACCGGCCATGATGTCAAGTCACGTTCTGTATCGTGACAAGAACCCGATATCGCGATTGAGGCCATCCTCATGAAGGAGTTTACTGAAGTCATCACTGTCAGTACAAGACAGAAATTCAGAACAGACAATTCTAGTTACTGTGGAACATTCTTTCCTCTTGTTCCCCCAAAGCTGTACATCCCGGTCTCACACACTCTCCCTCCTCCCTGTGCTGAAATCCAAACTAATCGCACTTTCTCCAAACTGTTTTCCTCTCTTCACTGTTTTCTGTGTGCCATAACTCTGGGTTCATTTTTTCACTTACTGGCTTCCCTCTCCTCCCCTGAAGGTGATGTCTCTGACTGGGTTCATTTCTGCAATAATTGGTTCCCCTCCCTCCCCTGAAGGTGATTAATGTGACTGGGTTCAGTTCGATACTGACTGCTTCCTCTCCCTCCTTTGAAGGTGCTGACTCTGGCTGGGTTCAGTTGTGCAATAACTGGTTCCTTCTCTCCCTCTCCTGCCCTGAAGGTGTTGACGCTTGGCTGTGTTTATTTCTGCATGAACTGCTTCCTCTCCCTCCTTTGAAGGTGCTGACTCTGGCTGCGTTCAGTTCTACAATCGCTGGGTTCTCCTGTAGAAGAGGTAAGGTCAGTGACGGTCTGAGAATTGATGGTGTGGTGTTCAGTAGTGGGGTCATGGTCCAGGAGAGGCAGGAGGAGTTGTGTCTCTTCAAGGAAAGGGTTAATCATAGTAACAACCGTGTTTTGCAAACCGACTTGAGGTGATCAGCTGAAGAAATTAATATAACAATGCATTGTCTTTATATTGTCCTTATTTTGACTTTAAGCCTGTGTGTTAATTAGGTAAGGATGATTCTTTACAGACACTCCCTGACCAGTCTCCATTACTCCTCACTTACAGATGCTCCCTCACCCGTCTCCATTTCACCTCATTTGCAGACTCTCCCTGACCAGTCTCCATTACTTCTCACTTACAGACTCTCCCTGACCAGTCTCCATTACTCCTCACTTACAGACGATCCCTGACTAGTCTCCATTCCTCCTCCATTTACAGACGCTCCCTGACCAGTCTCCATTCCTCCTCCATCTACAGACGCTCCCTGACCAGTCTCCATTTCTCCTCCATTTATAGACTTTCCCAGACCAGTCTCCATTACTCCTCACTTACAGACGCTCCCTGACCAGTCTTCATTTCTTGTCATTTACAGACGTTCCCTGACCAGTCTCCATTTCTTGTCATTTACAGACGCTCCCTGACCAGTCTTCATTTCTTGTCATTTACAGACGTTCCCTGACCAGTCTCCATTACTCCTCATTTGCAGACGTTCCCTGACCAGTCTTCATTTCTTGTCATTTACACACGCTCCCTGACCAGTCTCCATTACTCCTCCATTTACAGACGCTCCCTGACTAGTCTCCATTACTCCTCATTTGCAGACGTTCCCTCACCAGTCTTCATTTCTTGTCATTTACAGACGCTCCCTGACCAGTCACCATTTCTCCTCCATTTACAGACGCTCCCTGACCAGTCTCCATTCCTCCTCCATTTACAGACGCTCCCTGACGAGTCTCCATTTCTCCTCATTTACAGACGCTCCCTGACCAGTCACCATTACTCCTCATTTGCAGACGTTCCCTCACCAGTCTTCATTTCTTGTCATTTACAGACGCTCCCTGACCAGTCACCATTTCTCCTCCATTTACAGACGCTCCCTGACCAGTCTCCATTACTCCTCCATTTACAGACGCTCCCTGACTAGTCTCCATTACTCCTCATTTGCAGACGTTCCCTCACCAGTCTTCATTTCTTGTCATTTACAGACGCTCCCTGACCAGTCACCATTTCTCCTCCATTTACAGACGCTCCCTGACCAGTCTCCATTCCTCCTCCATTTACAGACGCTCCCTGACGAGTCTCCATTTCTCCTCATTTACAGACGCTCCCTGACCAGTCACCATTCCACCTCCATTTACAGACGCTCCCTGACCAGTCTCCATTCCTCCTCCATTTACAGACGCTCCCTGACCAGTCTCCATTCCTCCTCATTTACACACGCTCCCTGACCAGTCTCCATTACTCCTCATTTACAGACGCTCCCTGACCAGTCTCCATTTCTCCTCATTTACAGACGCTCCCTGACCAGTCACCATTCCTCCTCCATTTACAGACGCTCCCTGACCAGTCTCCATTCCTCCTCCATTTACACACGCTCCCTGACCAGTCTCAATTTCTCCTCCATTTACAGACGCTCCCTGACCAGTCTCCATTTCTCCTCATTTACAGATGCTCCCTGACCAGTCCCCATTTCTCCTCATTTACTGATGTTCCCTGACCAGTCTTCATTTCTTGTCATTTACAGACGCTCCCTGACCAGTCACCATTTCTCCTCATTTACAGACGCTCCCTGACCAGTCTCCATTACTCCTGATTTACAGACGCTCCCTGACCAGTCTCCATTTCTCCTCATTTACAGATGCTCCCTGACCAGTCACCATTCCTCCTCCATTTACAGACGCTCCCTGACCAGTCTCCATTTCTCCTCCATTTACAGACGCTCCCTGACCAGTCTCCTTTTCTCCTCATTTATAGACGCTCCCTGACCAGACTCCATTTCACCTCATTTACAGGCGCTCCCTGACCAGTCTCCTTTTCTGCTCATTTATAGATGCTCCCTGACCAAGCTCCATTTCACCTCATTTACAGACGCTCCCTGACCAATCTCCATTTCACCTCATTTACAGATGCTCCCTGACCAGTCTCCATTTCTCCTCCATTTATAGACTTTCCCAGACCAGTCTCCATTACTCCTCACTTACAGACGCTCCCTGACCAGTCTTCATTTCTTGTCATTTACAGACGTTCCCTGACCAGTCTCCATTTCTTGTCATTTACAGACGCTCCCTGACCAGTCTTCATTTCTTGTCATTTACAGACGTTCCCTGACCAGTCTCCATTACTCCTCATTTGCAGACGTTCCCTGACCAGTCTTCATTTCTTGTCATTTACACACGCTCCCTGACCAGTCTCCATTACTCCTCCATTTACAGACGCTCCCTGACTAGTCTCCATTACTCCTCATTTGCAGACGTTCCCTCACCAGTCTTCATTTCTTGTCATTTACAGACGCTCCCTGACCAGTCACCATTTCTCCTCCATTTACAGACGCTCCCTGACCAGTCTCCATTCCTCCTCCATTTACAGACGCTCCCTGACGAGTCTCCATTTCTCCTCATTTACAGACGCTCCCTGACCAGTCACCATTACTCCTCATTTGCAGACGTTCCCTCACCAGTCTTCATTTCTTGTCATTTACAGACGCTCCCTGACCAGTCACCATTTCTCCTCCATTTACAGACGCTCCCTGACCAGTCTCCATTACTCCTCCATTTACAGACGCTCCCTGACTAGTCTCCATTACTCCTCATTTGCAGACGTTCCCTCACCAGTCTTCATTTCTTGTCATTTACAGACGCTCCCTGACCAGTCACCATTTCTCCTCCATTTACAGACGCTCCCTGACCAGTCTCCATTCCTCCTCCATTTACAGACGCTCCCTGACGAGTCTCCATTTCTCCTCATTTACAGACGCTCCCTGACCAGTCACCATTCCACCTCCATTTACAGACGCTCCCTGACCAGTCTCCATTCCTCCTCCATTTACAGACGCTCCCTGACCAGTCTCCATTCCTCCTCATTTACACACGCTCCCTGACCAGTCTCCATTACTCCTCATTTACAGACGCTCCCTGACCAGTCTCCATTTCTCCTCATTTACAGACGCTCCCTGACCAGTCACCATTCCTCCTCCATTTACAGACGCTCCCTGACCAGTCTCCATTCCTCCTCCATTTACACACGCTCCCTGACCAGTCTCAATTTCTCCTCCATTTACAGACGCTCCCTGACCAGTCTCCATTTCTCCTCATTTACAGATGCTCCCTGACCAGTCCCCATTTCTCCTCATTTACTGATGTTCCCTGACCAGTCTTCATTTCTTGTCATTTACAGACGCTCCCTGACCAGTCACCATTTCTCCTCATTTACAGACGCTCCCTGACCAGTCTCCATTACTCCTGATTTACAGACGCTCCCTGACCAGTCTCCATTTCTCCTCATTTACAGATGCTCCCTGACCAGTCACCATTCCTCCTCCATTTACAGACGCTCCCTGACCAGTCTCCATTTCTCCTCCATTTACAGACGCTCCCTGACCAGTCTCCTTTTCTCCTCATTTATAGACGCTCCCTGACCAGACTCCATTTCACCTCATTTACAGGCGCTCCCTGACCAGTCTCCTTTTCTGCTCATTTATAGATGCTCCCTGACCAAGCTCCATTTCACCTCATTTACAGACGCTCCCTGACCAATCTCCATTTCACCTCATTTACAGATGCTCCCTGACCAGTCTCCATTTCACCTCATTTACAGACGCTCCCTGACCAATCTCCATTTCACCTCATTTACAGACGCTCCCTGACCAGTCCCCATTTCTCCTCATTTACAGATCTCGCTGAATTGGTTTGATTAGTTTATTTAATATTTCTCCTCTTTTTATTTTAAATGTGGTTATATTATTTCTAATCTCATCATCCGATGTCATGCCCACCTGATCTGTTTCCCTGATAAATGCTGAAGCAAAGTAATTATTTAATATTTCTGCCATTTTGCTATCACTGCCTGAGATTTTATCCTGACCGTCCCTATGTAGCCATATTCCCATCCCGACTTTCCTTTTTCTTTTTATGTGCCTGTAGAATATTTTACTATTTTGTTTTATGTTCCTTGATAATTGAATTTCATAATTCCTCTTTGCCTTCTTAATTTTTTTTTGACTTCTCTCCTAATCTCTTCATATTCTCCCTTGTCATGCTCTCCCCTGCTGTCCATGTACTTAGTGTTTGCCTCTTTCCTTACCCTCAATTTTTCTCTTATGTCTTTATTCATCCATGGTGTCTCAATAGTGTTTAGCCTGTTCTTGTTTTTAGCAGAATATATTTACCTGCACTCTGTTGAACACCGGTTGAAATGTTTCCATTGCTGTTCTACATCATTGTTTGCCAATATTGTTGTCCATTTTATTTTCCCACGTTGTATTATCAGCCTCTCCAAATCGTCTTTTCTCCAATCTATTACCCTGGTCTTTGTCATACTTATGTCCTTCTCAATTATTATCTCAAAGTGTATTATATTGTGGTCACTATTGCCTAGATGTTCCCCTATTTTTACTTATCTTATCTGCTCTGGTTCATTCCCCATTACTAGATCCAATAGCGAATCCTCCCTTGTCGGGCTTCTTACATACTAGGTTAGAAAGGAGTCCAGTACACATTGTAGGAACTCCATTTCCTTATCCCCGTTACCTACCTCTTCTGGCCAATTAATTTTGGGGTATTTTAAATCCCCCATGATTATTATTCTATGTTTGTTACTCATTTTCCTAATTTGTTTGCATATTTCTTCCTCCACCTCCCTTCCACTATTAGGTGGTCTGTAGACTACCCCCATTAGTGTGATTGATCCTTTATTATCTTTTATCTCTATCCACATGGATTCTATTTCTGTCTTACTGATAGCTGCGTCACTTTTCTCTACTGCCATTATGTTATCTCTAATAAGTACAGCTACTCCACCTCACCTTTCCCCTCTCTACCATGTCTAAATATATTTTAATTGCTAAATGTTTTCTGACTTGTTTTCTAACTCGAGTTCAGGCCTGTCATTGTGAGGAAAACTTATGAGGCCTCATTTCTGGTGATTCCATCTTGAGAGGCTGTAAAAGGGTTCAATAAGCTGGCAACAAGCTTTTTTTAAAGTGGAAGGTGGTGAAAAACGCCAGTGTAGGTCAGTGAGCACAGGAGTGCTGGGTGAGTGGGACTTGGTGCGAGTTACATAAGAACAGAAGGATTAGGAGCAGGGCTGGGCCATACAGACCCTTCAGCCTGCTCCGCCATTCGATATGATCATTGCCTGATCTTCCAGCTCAACTCCACTTAGCCCAGGATTCCCCGCGCGGCAGAACGTGCCCTATCAATGACTACTGGAGCCCAGTGCGCAGGTGAGGGACTGGACTGTGCTCTGAGCATGCGCAGTGTGAGTGGTGGGGACGGACTGCGACGGAATAAGCGGCTCGGTAGCTGGTATGAGATTGTGGGCCCGAGGAAGGAATGGGACCCGTGGGTGGGCCGGGAAGCTCCATCAACACCTAGGGTAGGCCTCAGGCTCCGAATAAGAGCCCATAGACCCCGTGTTTGCCCCGTGGTGACAGGTCCGGACGCCCGGGTCAGCGGGGTCACTGGCTGCCATCTTGGGCAGGGTGGGATCACGGCGCATGCGCGGCCATCTTGGTACAGGAGCAGAGAGTGGGCGGGGCTTCAGGGTCCCTGTTCCCAACCGGGTCCCAGTGCCCGGGAGATGGAGCATCCTGGCCAACAGCTTTTTCAGCACCTTCACCCACTCCCAGGCCGCATGTGATGTTTGTGATCTCGAGGAGTCCATGGGCCAGGTATATATTCAGTGTGAGAGGCTGCAGCCCCTGGAGAGTTACCTGAAGGGGCAGCTCCTCAACTATGAATGTCAGCCGTGGCTCAGTGGGTAGCACCCTCGCCTCTGAGTCAGCAGGTTGTGGGTTCAAGTCCTACTCTGGAGACTTGAGCACAACAATCTAGGCTGACTCTTCAGTGCAGTGCTGAGGGAATGCTGCACTGTCAGAGGTGAAGTCTTTCGGATGACACGTTAAATCGAGGCCCGTCTGCTCTCTCTGGTGGACATAAAAGATCCCACGGCATTATTTCGAAGAAGAGCAGGGAAGGTGTCCTGGCCAACCAACATAACAAAAACAGGTTAGCTGTTCATTATCACAGTGATGTTTGTGGGAGCTTGCTGTGCGCAAATTGGCTGCTGTTTTTCCTACATTAGAACAGTGCTTAACTTCAAAAAGTACTTCATTGGCTGTAAAGCGCTTTGGGACGTCCAGTGGTTGTGAAAGGCGCTATATAAATGCAAGTCTTTCTGTTGGTTAGTCTTTAGTCCCACACTCCTAATCTTTGGCTGCGGCGGGGTGGGGGAGGATGGGGGTGGGTGTGCGTAAGTTGGAGGATTGCTACTTGGGTCTGTCTAAAACAGCAATTTGTAGATCCAGTATAGGCGGGGCCCATGGGGCGGTTGCTTTGGCTGCCTCCCTCTCTTGTCCGTGCCCATGTGGCCCTGGAGAGGGAGCAGGCGGTGTCCACTGGTAAGCTTGATACCTTCCCAGACTGGTGGGCACCGCTGGTTAAAGAGGCGATAATCGATCCTCACATTCATATTCTGATATTATTATTATTTGTGTCGCTGTATTGTACAGTTATTATGGTATGTTTCATACTTGTGGTGCACTAGGGCCCTTGCCTTAACTTGTTCACATCTGGTGAAACTGGGTCAACTTAGTGTCACCTCTACAGGTAGTGAAAAAGGCCCAATCTCAATCGGTGGACAAAAAATTAATTTTCTCTTCACCGATTGGGGCTTTCAATGGCGGTATGTTTCCCCAGAATTCCTGGCGGTGGAGAATGTGCCCTATCATTGACGACAGGCCCGGCCGCCCGTGTGAGCGGAGTCACTGGCCGCCACCTTGGTCAGGGAGGGATCGCGGCGCATGCGCGGCCATCTTGGTACAGGAACAAAGAGTGGGCGGGGCTTCAGGGTCCCAGTGACCAGGAGAGACAATCATTGACTCATTGATTTTACTCTCACTCTGCACAAAGCGGGTCCAGAACTGAACCCAGCCAGAGGAGAGGGAGGGAGAAAACTGGGAGTGGGGGAGAAAATGTTGGAGATGGTGCGATGGGTTTGGATTTCAGCACTGAGAGGAGGGAGAGTGTGTGGGACGGGGATTGACAGCTTTGGGGAAACAATAGAGGAAAGAATGTTCCATAGTTCTGTCCTGTATTTACAGTGATGACTTTTGTAAACTCCTTTTACAGGGTATTAGAAGAAGAGGATTTGCAGACAGGAAACTCGAACCATAAATCACATCAAGATCTGACAGAGTCACTTGATTCATCAGGACCTGAATATCAACGGCCTTTGAATGTGGAAGGAGAAATGTTTGTCTGTTCTGTCTGTCGGAAAAGATTTCAAACATCATTGTGACTGGAAAAGCACCGAGACACACAGACCCGAGTGAGAGTGTTCCAGTACACTGACTGTGGAAAGAGCTTTAACCAGTTACACAGCCTGAAAAAACATCGCACCATTCACAGCGGGGAGAAACCGTACACGTGTTCTGTGTGTGGACGAGGCTTCAACTGATCGTCCATACTGGAGAGACACAAGGACACCCGCACCATGGAGAAACCGTGGAAATGTGGGGACTGTGGGAAGGGACTCAGTTACCCATCTGAGCTGGAAATTCATCTGCGCAGTCACACCGGGGAGAGGCCGTTCACCTGCTCTGCGTGTGGGAAGGGATTCACTCGGTCATCCACCCTGCTGACACACCAGCGAGTTCACACTGGGGAGAGGCCGTTCACCTGCTCTGAGTGTGGGAAGGGATTCACTCAGTCATCCAACCTGCAGACGCACCAGCGAGTTCACACTGATGAGAGACCGTTCACCTGCTCTGAGTGTGGGAAGGGATTCACTCAGTCATTCAACCTGCAGACACACCAGCTTGTTCACACTGATAAGAGACCATTTAAATGTTCTGATTGTGAAAAGAGCTTTAAAAGCACAAGGGATCTGCTGACACACCAACGCATTCACACTGGGGAGAGGCCGTTCACCTGCTCCGTGTGTGGGAAGGGATTCACTCAGTCATCCAGCCTGCTGACACACCAGCGAGTTCACACTGGGGAGAGGCCATTCACCTGCTCTGAGTGTGGGAAGAGAATCACTCAGTCATTCAACCTGCTGAGACACCAGCGCGTTCACACTGGGGAGAGGCCGTTCACCTGCTCTGAGTGTGGGAAGGGATTCACTCAGTCATCCAGCCTGCTGGCACACCAGCGAGTTCACACCAGGGAGAGACCGTTCACCTGCTCTGAGTGTGGGAAGGGATTCTCTCAGTCATCCAACCTGCTGACACACCAACGCATTCACACCGGGGAGAGACCGTTCACCTGCTCTGAGTGTGGGAAGGGATTCTCTCAGTCATCCAACCTGCTGACACACCAACGCATTCACACCGGGGAGAGACCGTTCACCTGCTCTGAGTGTGGGAAGGGATTCACTCAGTCATCCAACCTGCTGACACACCAACGCATTCACACCAGGGATAGACCGTTCACCTGCTCTGAGTGTGGGAAGGGATTCTCTCGGTCATCCAACCTGCTGACACACCAGCGAGTTCACACTGGGGAGAGGCCGTTTACCTGCTCTGAGTGTGGGAAGGGATTCACTCAGTCATCCAACCTGCTGAGACACCAGCGAGTTCACTTGTGACTGCAGGGGATGGATTCTGCGGTTATTGCTGCTGTTAATCACATCCCGGACTGAACCATGTTCACATTGACAGTTGGGGTTTGTTTCTGCTGATGTTAGTAACCCCTATAACTGGGCTGGAATTTAATATTCTGGATAAATGTCAAACACTCAGTGAATCGAGTATTTGATGTCTCTGAGATAAGAGGAAACTAATTGATGTCCTGTTCCCGACTGCTCCATTTCTGGGCCTTTTCTCCTTTCTCAGTTTAGATAATTTCAGTTCTCAGACCTTCTCTTACTCTCAAGTCCCAGCTCCCCAGACCTTCCAGAGTGCGTGTAAAAGAGAATGACTGAACATTTGTCCCAGTGTAACTTTTGCTGTTATGAAATCAAAAAGACTTGAATTTCTATCCCGCCTTTCACAACCTCAGGACGGCCCAAACGCTTTACAGACAATGAAATACTTTTGAAGTGTAGTCACTGTTGTAATGTAGGAAATGCGGATGCCAATCTGCGCACAGCAAGATCCCACACATGGTATTGAGCAGATAATCTATTTTCCTGATGTTGATTGAGGATGGAAGGGGATGTGTAAAGAGATGGTCTGTGGATGGAGATGTGAAACATGGAAACGGTGTCTGTGTGATAGTGACACAGTCTTGTGGTGACAGTCAGAACAATGCACAGATATCTCAGCTTTGAGCAGGGCCAGATCACGAATGCAGTAAACAAGTTCAGTATAACTCTCGCCAGTATAGCCGCAGCTTGTTATAACAGACCTGGGGAGAAGAGAGCTCTGAATCCACTGTATTATCCCTGTCTCCGGACAGGTAACTATACTCTGTCTGTATTATTCCAATGCTGTTAATAAAGTCAGTAAAAGACAATCTGTTGTTGTGAGCTTGATTATCTGGTGTCTGAAACCACAAGACTCAATTTTTAGAGTCAACAAGATGAACAAGTGAACACATCACGACCCAATACTCCAGCTCTATATTCACAGGAGAAAGTCTGTTATCTAACGCCTTGAGTGGATGGAATAGAGAAAGATCCCAACTCGAAGAACATCTACAATCTGTTACAAATACTTTTCAAATCTCGACTGGTAAAAACTGTCGGTTTCATTTCAATCAGAAGGCAACAGAATGAAGAAAGATCCCAACTCTAAGAAACAATCAAATCATTTGTAAATATCTTTCAAATTCTGACAGGTTCCAAATATCAATGGAAGATGAAAGGGGGTTGGAGAGTAGGAGGAAAGAGGAGTTGGGGTGATGGGTTTGGAGAGTAGGGGTGAAAGAGGAGTTGGGGTGAGGGGGGTTGGAGAGTAGGGGTGAAAGAGGAGTTGGAGTGATGGGGTTTGGAGAGTAGGGGTGAAAGAGGAGTTGGAGTGATGGGGGTTGGAGAGTTGGGGTGAAAGAGGAGTTGGGGTGAGGGGGGTTGGAGAGTAGGGGTGAAAGAGGAGTTGGGGTGAGGAGGGTTGGAGAGTAGGGGTGAAAGAGGAATTGGGGTGAGGGGGTTGGAGAGTAGGGGTGAAAGAGGAGTTGGGGTGAGGAGGGTTGGAGAGTAGGGGTGAAAGAGGAATTGGGGTGAGGGGGTTGGAGAGTATCCTTTCTTTGTACCCTTGAATATTAAGTGTCCAGTCCTCACTGTTTTTAAGCCACGTTTCCGTTATTGCCACAACATCATATTGCCGCACGGCTAATTGTGCTTGTAGCTCACCAACCTTATTCACCACACTTTGTGCGTTTACGTACATGCATTCTAAACCCATTTTTGAATTTTTCGTAGTCTTTCTTAGTCTGCTCCTATCTAATATGGTACTACTTCCGCCTCTAGTACACAGTCAGGGTGTGTTTTTGCTGATCTTAATAACCCCTATACCTGGGCTGGAGATTAATATTCTGTATCAATATTGAATAAAGCAGCTTTGTTTCAAACACAGTGTGTTGTATATTTGATTTCTCCATGATCAGAGGAGACTGATTGATGTTCTGTTACCGACTGTTCCATTGTTGGGCTTTTCTTACTCTTGATTATATCACTTCTCACTGAGTTCACCTTCTACCACATCGAACCCCAAGCTGGTTCCGTTTGACTACATGGCTTGTGGGTGTCATAGACTGAACTACAGTGTCTCACTTTATACTCATCTGAAGTTCCTTTCAACCAACCCTTGAAAGAACTCTCTTGCTTCAGATTTGAAAGCAGTTATTGTGTGCATGGTTTAACACTTCTTGGATCTGGTTAGTCCAACTCCTCCACAGGTACTGCATGTGACAGCCTTTGAAATGTTCTGATCCACCTCCCTTTCTTTTTCGCCTATCTTTCCTAAATATTGTCAGATACAGAACGTGACTTGACATCATGGCCGGTCTTTCCAGGTTTTGTTTTAAAAAGACTAACACAAATGGAGAGGATATGCAGCCAGCAGGTGTTTTGACACGTTGGACCCCCTGGGACACATCTCATTGTCTTGGCTGTGCTCTTAGTGTGTCTTTGATGTAGGGAAAGATTTGAATAGATTTTTTCTGTGTTTATATTGTGAATTCTGGGAGATTCTCTCACAGCTACCCTACCTGAAGAAGGAGCGAACAGCTCCGAAAGCTTGTAAAATTAAATAAATCTGTTGGACTATAACCTGGTGTTGTGCGACTTCTAAATATTGAATGTTGAGTTCCCAGCCTTGGCCACCCTGGAGCCATGTTTCTGTAATCCCAATCAAATCGTATTCATTTACCTCTATTTGCGCAGCTAATTCATCCACCTTGTTCCGAATGCTCCTTGCATTAAGACACAAAGCCTTCAGGCTTGTTTTTTTATCGCTCTCAGACCTATATGAATTATTATTTACTGTGACCATGTTTGATTTAAACCGTTGAGTTCTTTGCCTTCTACTTTTGTTTTTCTCCTTCCTGTCTTTTGCTTTTATCCTTGCTTCCCTTTCCTCTGTTTGCCTGCACAGGTTCCCAACCCCCTACCATTTTAGTTTAAACCCTCCCCAACAGCACTAGCAAACACTCCCCCTAGGACATCGACGCGATCAAGGTGACCACATGGCTGGATGACATTTGGGACTGGGGACTAAATATACAGATCCATCCATGGATCCGACTGATTTCACATGTATTAGTCGTGGTGCAGTTAGTAATTGTCCTGGCTTTCTATGTATGACATGCAGGAAATGTAAACGGATTCGGGCAAAACGAATTGCAAAACAAATGATTCAAACTGTTCGTGCATGCACTGCTCCTCATAAGTGTATCTCGGACGACTTTGGTCGTTTGTTGGAAAAATCAAGTGTATGAATGATGAAGCAATCGTATGATGAATTGGGGAAGGCCTAAATATTAACTCTACTCATCTGATGCATACCTGGTGCCTCGACGGGTGGGCCCCCCGACAGGAGTCACACCAGACCAGATGCAACAAATGTGTGGCCTACCTGGAATAGCCAAAGGCCTAAAGGGGGGAGGAAGTATAGAACAAACTAGGGGGGGGGGGGGGGTTACAGGGAAACTTCATCATTCACACAATTTGAGCTGGAAAAACCTATATGTGGTTCTGCAATACTATAAACCCAGCAGTTTATCAGACTAACGTAGCGTAGAGAGCACATTCTTCAACCCCGCTTCAAGAGTCCTTTTCGGGGGTTGAAAGGGGGGACTGTGGGATCGCAAATTAGGCCTGTGAAACAAACCTGAATCCACTAGTCTTTAAATATATATTAACCAAGGCTGTAGGGCGGTAATATTAGAAATCATGTTTAAAGGATAGTTAGTTCACTTATAGAGATATATTAAAGGCACACATATAGCCTTTAGATAGTTGCAAAGCACGATGGACTACTTGTCCATTATATTTATTAACCCTTTTCTTTAACTAGTACTATAAGAATAGCTGCTTACAACCAGACTATTGGTGCCATTCTACTGATTTCCAAGCATTCCAGAATGTGGTTATCAGTGCTACAGAAGCAGTGTTGATGTAGCTGGCCTTCTGAAGAGAAAAGGGAAACTGAACTTCACAGGGAGTCGGCCATTTCTCTCTTGGCCTCAGACCCCTTATCTCCCTTTGGAGCTGACATTGTTTACCATAATAAGCTTTTCTCGAGAATTAACGAAGTGTTGGTCAGGTACAACCGCATGGGAAAGGAAAGATAAGTGTGGTATGACCTCGTTTGAGAGATAAGATGGAGTCTGGCAGACCTTGCTCCCAGAGACTAGATGAAAACCCCATGTATAACAATTATGTGTTACGTTTAATGTCACAGAACATTTCAGGGCAGCTCCCAACATTGAGTGACTGATCATTAACCAATAAGGGAGCAATGGTAGCGACGCTGGTTGTATGTGTACGCCCACTTTTGTAGCCGGTGAGTGTTGCCTATCGAAAGGTATATCAATGCTTGTATGTAGGTTTTCCTTTGAGAGTTAGGTGCGGGTCTGAGGAGACCAACCTCTCTCCCTTTGTGCACAAGGCCTTCTGGCTGGTTTCTAATAAACTTTTACTTTGTCTTCAGTTCCGTCTCCGTTTGGTTTTGCTGCAAAAAATTCGAATCTAACACCATATATGTGTCAGGATACTGAAACCCAGCTTTCTCACAGTCCACTCCTGGAGGCCCCACTCCCTGAGCCTACAACCTTCAGCAGGGTCAGTGCTGGAGTTCCACAGCGGGAGTGATCCCAGAGTAACTGTCGGGATCGCATCCCGTGGATGTTCTGGGTCGTGTATTTTTAGTTATCCTGGTGTCTAACACACACACATCAATAAAACAGGGAATTCCTGGAAACACGCTGCAGGTCCTTCTTTATCTGGAGATCAAATGTCTGTTGTATAATTGTACCAGCAGTTAACAGGCTCCTGTGAACTCCTCCCTCTGCTATTTTAATGCAGACTTTAACCAATTTATTTTAAATGGGTTTATTTTAAATGAGCTAACACCTGCCTTAAAATGGTAGACTCAGGACTGTCTCACACACATATTAAATCTTCGTGGAATAATTACCAGTCATTTTTAGACTGGAAAGTTAACCCTGCCGTTTCACTTTCAGTCAGGAACAGATCGCAGTTTGACACCAATCTCTGATTTGACAGCACGTTTCCAGCATTCACCGTTGTTCTTCCTGACTCTAAACACAGTTGTAAAGGAGCCTTCTGTTCCATGCCCAGGAGCTCTGACCCATGGGAGAGAGCGGCTGGGACACATTCCTTACAGGCCTCAAGATTAAAGGGATATAGGTCTGCAAAGGGATATAGATAGACTAAGTGAGTGTGCAGTAAGGTGGCAGATGGAGTATAATGTAGGGAAATGTGAGGTTATTCACTTTGGTAGGAAGAATAGAAAAACAGAATATTTTTTAAATGGTGAGAAACTTTCAAATGTTGGTGTTCAGAGAGATTTGGGTGCCCTCGTGCAAGAAACACAGAAAGCTAGCATGCAGGTACAGCAAGCAATAAGGAAGGCAAATGGCATGTTGGCCTTTATTGCAAGGGGTTGGAGTATAAGAGTAAGGAAGTCTTGCTACAATTGTACAGGACCTTGGTGAGACCACACCTGGAGTACTGTGCACAGTTTTGGTCTCCTTATCTAAGGAAGGATATATTTGCCTTGGAGGCGGTGCAATGAAGGTTCACGAGATTGATTCCTGGGATGAGAGGGCTGTCCTATGATGAGAGATTGTGTAGAATGGGCCTGTACTCTCTGGAGTTTAGAAGAATGAGAGGTGATCTCATTGAAACATACAAGATTCTGAAGGGGATTGACAGGGTAGATGCTGAGAGGTTGTTTCCCCTGGCTGGAGTGTCTAGAACTAGGGGGCATAGTCTCAGGATAAGGGGTCGGCCATTTAAGACTGAGATGAGGAGGAATTTCTTCACTCAGAGGGCTGTGAATCTTTGGAATTCTCTGCCCCAGAGGGCTGTGAATGTTCAGTCTTTGAGTATATTCAAGGCTGAGATAGATAGATTTTTGGACTCTGGGGGAATTAAGGGACATGGTGGGAAAGTGGAGTTGAGGTCGATGATCAGCCATGATCTTATTGAATGGCGGAGCAGGCTCGAGGGGCCGTGTGACCTACTCCTGCTCCTAATTCTTATGATCTTTTCTTATGTTCTTAATCTGCCCGGAAACTTTCCTTTCAGTGAAGAGAGACGAGAAAGACCAAAGTGCCGTTTGCCCCTCTCAGTGTGGCCCTGAAGGACTGTGTCCAGGCTGTATTCTGTTCCTGCCGTACGATCCTCCCCCCAGATTGTCCTTTCTGAGCTCCAGCCAGGTGATGCTAAACACTCAGGTGGGAACGACAAAAATCCACAACAATGTGTTTAAAGCAAAGCTGGTTTATTTGACATATATCCAGAAATTTAAACTCCAGCCCAGTTACAGGGGTTATTAACATCAGCAGAAACAAACTCCAGCTGTCAGAATGAACACGATTCAGTTCAGGATGTAATTAACAGCTGCAATAACAGCAGAATCCAACACCTGCAGTCACTTGTGACCTCGCTGGTGTGTCAGCAGGTGGGATTTATTAATGAATCTCTTCCCACACTCAGAGCAGGTGAATGGCCTCTCCCCAGTGTGAACTCGCTGGTGTGTCAGCAGGTTGGCTGACTGAGTGAATCCCTTCCCACACTCAGAGCAGGTGAACGGCCTCTCCCCAGTGTGAACTCGCTGGTGTTTCAGCAGGTCGGATGACCAAGTGAATCCCTTCCCACACTCGGAGCAGGTGAACGGCCTCTCCCCGGTGTGAGTGCGCTGGTGTACAGTGAGTTCAGATGATTGCCTGAACTCAGTCCCGCAGTTAGAGCACCTGAACGGCCTCTTGTCAGTGTGAACACGTTGATGACACATCAGTTCCCCAGAACTTTTATAGCACTTTCCGCAGTCTGGGCATTTAAAAGGTCTCTCGTCAGTGTGAACGCGCTGGTGTGTCAACAGGTGGGATGAATTAGTGAATCCCTTCCCACACTCGAAGCAGGTGAACGGCCTCTCCCCAGTGTGAACTCGCTGGTGAGTCAGCAGGGTGGATAACCGAGCGAATTCCTTCCCACACTCGGAGCAGGTGAACGGCCTCTGCCCGGTGTGAAGTCTCTGGTGTGTCAGCAGGCTGGATGACTGAGTGAATCCCTTCCCACACTCGGAGCAGGTGAATGGTCTCTCCCCAGTGTGAACTCGCTGGTGTGTCAGCAGGTCGGATGACTGAATGAATCCCTTCCCACACTCGGAGCAGGTGAATGGTCTCTCCCTGGTGTGAACTCGCTGGTGATTCAGCAGGTGGGAAGAATTAGTGAATCCCTTCCCACACTCAGAGCAGGTGAATGGTCTCTCCCCAGTGTGAACTCGCTGGTGTATCAGCAGGGTGGTTGAATGAGTGAATCCCTTCCCACACTCAGAGCAGGTGAACGGCCTCTCTCCAGTGTGAACTCTTCGATGAGTTTCCAGCTGACACGGGTAGTTGAATCTCTTCCCACAGTCCCCACATTTACACGGTTTCTCCCCAGAGTGACTGCGCTTGTGACTCGACAGGCCAGAGGATCGGCTGAAGCCTCATCCACACACAGAACACGTGTACGGTTTCTCCCCGCTCTGAACGGTGCTTTCTGCTTCCATGCTCAAAGGTCCTGATGAATTGATTGACTCTGTCAGATCTTGAAGTGATGTTTGGTTTGAGCTTACTGTCTGCAAATCCTCCCCTTCTAACACCCTGCAAAATGAATTTGAAACAGGAAAAAGGGAGGGTGAGAGAGAACCCACAAAAACAGGTTGTGACTTTATACATCTGCAACTCGACTAGAACTTTGACAGCACCTCCCAAACCCGCGACCTCCACCACCTAGAAGGACAAGGGCAGCAGGTGCATGGGAACACCATCACCTCCCAGTTCCCCTCCAAGTCACACACTATCCTGACTTGGCCTATATCGCCATTCCTACTCGGTGTTGCCCCGGGCCCGGCGGCTCTGACTCGGGGCCTGAGAACTGCACTTGGTGTTGCTGAGGATTCCAACACTGGGACTGTACATGGGGATTCTAACCCTGGGATTGTACATGGGGATTCCAACCCTGGGACTGTACATGGGGATTCTAACCCTGGGACTGTACATGGGGATTCTAACCCTGGGACTGTACATGGGGATTCCAACCCTGGGACTGTACATGGGGATTCCAACCCTGGATCTGTACATGGGGATTCTAACCCTGGGACTGTACATGGGGATTCTAACCCTGGGACTGTACATGGGGATTCCAAACCTGGGTCTGCACATGGGGATTCCAACCCTGGGTCTGTACATGGGGATTCCAACCCTGGGACTGTACATGGTGATTCCAACCCTGGGTCTGTACATGGGGATTCCAACCCTGGGACTGTACATGGGGATTCCAACCCTGAGTCTGTACATGGGGATTCCTACCCTGGGACTGTACATGGGGATTCCAACCCTGGGTCTGTACATGGGGATTCCAACCCTGGGTCTGTACATGGGGATTCCAACCCTGGGTCTGAACATGGGGATTCCAACCCTGGGACTGTACATGGGGATTCCAACCCTGGGACTTTACATGGGGATTCCAACCCTGGGACTTTACAAGGGGGCGCAGCTCTGGGACTCTTCTGTTACAATTGTGTGGGATGTTAACCGTATGCTCTGCTTTTACCAGCGCCTTCAGGAGAGATGGTGAGAAATCTGAAGTGTGGAGAGTCTGCATCAAATAACTGAGTCAATGATTTACATTAATACGATAGCAAAATACTGCGGATGCTGGAAATCCGAAATAACAGAAAACGCTGGAAAAACTCAGCAGGCCAGGCAGCATCCGTGGAGAGAGAAAGAGAGTTAACGTTTCAGGTCGATGACCTTTCATCAGAACTGGGAAGAGCCGGAAATCAAATAGATTTAAGGCCAGGGTAAAGCTGGGAAAAGGGGGAGGGGGATAAAGGAACAAAGGGGGAGATGAAGAGACATTAAGAGACATTAAGAGATATGCAAGGCTAGAGGTGGTGTTAATGTGACAGATTAAGGCTGAATGAAGTGTGAAATCCACTGGCAGAATGAAGGACAGCTGCCAGCTTCTAGGAGGAAAAAAAAGGTGGGGGGGGGGGACAAATAAAAGGGTGGATAAAATAAAATATAAATGTGATTGGAGCTGAGGTTATGATCTAAAATTGTTGAACTCGATATTGAGTCCAGAGGGCTGTAGCGTGCCTAAACGAAAGATGAGGTGCTGTTCCTCGAGCTTACGCTGAGCTTCCGTGGAACAGTGTAATAGGCCGAGGACGGTGAGGTCAGAGTGGGAGTGAAGCGGTGAATTAAAGTGACAGGCCACCGGGAGCTCGGGGTCCCCCTTACGGACTGAACGGAGGTTACATTCCCGGGCACTAGGACCCGGTTGGGAACAGACACTGAAGCCCCGCCCACTCTTTGTTCCAGCCCAAGATATCTGCGCATGCGCTTTGCTACTCACTGAATCAAGATGGTGGCCGTTATCCTGGGCCTTTGACCGGGAGAAGCCCCGAAGCTGCAAACGCGGGACCTTCAGGTTATGATTCAGGGCTTGCGGCCTGCACCAGTTGTTTATGAAGCCTCCCCGCCCACTCGCCGGTCGATTACTCCGCTCGGTCCGGTCGCTTTTCACGGATTAATCTGGAGCTGTTTCGCAGGCACCGTTCTCTGAGATGACACGCACCGCGCATGCCCATACCAGGCAGGTCCCGCGCCTGCGCACTGGGCTCCTGTAGTCTGGGTGCGGCACATTCTCTCCCGTTGGGTTTGCTGGGTAAAAGCCCCGCCATTGAATGCCCAAATTAGTGAATAGATCAGAATTTTCTAGGATTGCATTGAGCACTGAACCATGTTCATTCTAGCAGTTAGAGTGTGTTTCTGCTGATCTTAATAACCCCTATACCTGGGCTGGAGATTAATATTCTGTATAAATATTGAATAAATCAGCTTTGCATAAAGCACAGTGGGTCGAATATTTGATTTCTCCATGAGAAGAGGAGACTAATTAATGTTCTGTTACCGAATGTGCCATTTTTTGGGCCCTTTTCTTACTCTAACTAAAATCACTTCTCACCTAGTTTTCCTTCTACCACACAAACCCCAAGCTGGTTCTGTTTGAGTCCATGGCTTGTGGGTGTCATAGACTGAACTGGAGTGTCTCACTTTACACTCATCTGAAGTTCCTTTGATCCACCCTTTTATAGAACTATCTTACATAAGATTTGAAATCTGTTATTTGCTGTATCATTCAACCCTTTTTGGATCCGATTTGGTAAAAACACCTCCACATATATTGCATGAGATCGACTTTGAAATGTTCTGATCTTTGTAATTGTCATTGCTGATTTTGATGCGCTCTTTGATTTAATCTCTTGTTATCAACATACCTTGCACTATTTCTTTAATCGAGATAATTGTTTCTAATACTTCCTTAATCACGTCTTTAGCTCCTCCATTGATGCCTGTCAATAATCCTTGCTTAGGGTTTAGGGGTTGGCGTGAGGGACTTGTGTTCGGGTTAGGATTATGAGACGGTGATTAGGAATAGAAACCACTATTGACAACGCCAGTGTCACTGGACATGTTGTCTTTCATTTCATGGTGTTTTAACATCATGCAGATGAGTCAGAAAACAGCCTCATGAATTGTTCATTCAAGGAACCTTCTTTCTGGCCCGAGCCTGATTTTCTCTCTTCTTTCACATCTCTACATTTGCCACAGAAAAAGACATCAGGGTCATTAGACTTTGGACAGGAAAAGGCGGATCCAAGATGTTGTGCTGGTTACATCCAATCATCGGCCTGCCTGAAAAGGGCTTCTGACAATAACCTGTCACCAGGCCCCACCAGTAACCATCTGATTCCAACGTCATATCTTCATCCATTACCCGCCCTCACTAGAGATAGTTTCACCACCATGACCATTCCCCATACTGAGGCTCTCTGATTCCCATTTATAGACTCAGTGTAAATGGTCCCTGGATTTGGTCTCTCAGTGTAAGTGATCCCGACACAGAGCGGGTTCCAACATGTTGCAGCCCATCCGGCGGGGCCCGCAGGGTCAGGATATAAAGAGACCGCGCGCTGTTCCTCCTCCCACTGCCTGGGGAAATGGGCCAGATATTTAAAGGGACAGGGACTCCCCTTTCTCTGCCTATTTATAGTTAAAGGGACAGACCCGTTTATCTTGGAGTGTCAGCGGACTTCACTAACAGACCTCCCATTAACAGTCACTCCCTTCTGTACTGTGCAGTGATTGTAAACCTGTCTGTTTCAGTGACTTGAGCCTTTCTAAAATGTCTCACTATTTTTGACGATCCATTTGACTTGCTTGGTTCATATTGAGACTTCAGAATTTTGCAATGTTGGAGTGACATTTCTTTCAAAATATTTGTTCTAACCCTCCCCCCCCCCCCCCCCCCCACCCCCAGCCACCCCAACGCCACTTTAGAACACTCTGCAATACTGACTAGGATGGTCCCACGTTCAATCCTTGATCGGACCACTCACCATTTCTCCTCCATTTACAGATGCTCCTTGACCAGTCTCCATTTACAGCCGCTCCCTGACTCACTTCCTCCCTGTCCCGGAGTTTGCCGCAGGGCCGCTTTGTGGACTTTCTGTTGTTTGCTCCACACCACAGATGGAACCCTGTGGGGTGGAGCAAACATTGCAACATTTGGCAGTGAAATGGATTCACTCAGGACAGACAGCAGGGATTATTTCAGGAAATAACACAGTGTAGTGAGAAAGGAAATGCAGTGGATGTTGTGTAGATGGATTGTCAAAAGGTGTTTGATAAGGTGCCGGACAGGAGGCTTGTTGATCAAATGAAGGCTGACGGTATTAAAGGGAGTGGGGCAGCGTGGATAGGAAGTTGGGTAAAGGGCAGAAAACAGAGAGTATTGGTTAATGGATGTTCTTCAGACTGGAGGGATGTACACAGTGGTGTCCCCCAGGGTCAGTGTTGGGACCACTGCTCTTCTCAATATAGAGAAATGATCTGGACTTGGGTATGTGGGACACAAGATCGAAATCTCCAGATGAGACCAAAATAGGGACCCTGGCCAACTGTGAAGAGGACTGTAAGTGACTTCAGTGTGAATACACAGGTTAGTAAATGGGGCAGGTAGATGTCAGCTGAAATTTAATGCAGAGAATTATGAGGTGATGCATTTTGGGAGGAAGAAAAAAGTAGGAAATCTACATTAAATGGTAAAAGTTTAAAAGGAGTAGAGGAGCAGAACAGTAAAGAGGTGTATGATTCCAGCTGATGCCTTGTCTTATTCATTAGCAGGTTCGAGAGTCTCGTGTCAACAAATTTAATACCTTATTAGAAATATAAGATGAGCAGATTCTCTGTCCACTACCGTACCTTACATTGATCCATCAATCAGTGTAAACTTGCAAGTCCCGCGTGTCCACAGTAACTTACACGAGGTCAGCGCGCTGGATGGAACCTCGGGCGCCCTGTGCTTGATCTCCGGTGTCTCCAGTCCCGACTGCCCCTTACATCAGGATCCCTTCACTTTTATACCCTGTAGTGATCCATCTCTGGCACCTGACTCTTCTTTGTCTTCTCTGCTGAGTTTTGGCAGGAAGCGAGGGAAAGACAGCTGGAACTTCTCTAATCTGTGATTTACAAGGACACTTTCCCTGGTTCCCGGGAGTTACTTTTCTTCAGTAATTTTCTCATTATCCCTAAACTACCCTGCCTGCTGTTAATGATGTTATTTTACAGTTTCACAATTATAGGTATAAACATCACACTTTATAATCTAATGTATTCTATTACTCACTGTGGTTTAAGCTTATATCAACAGACAAATCCTGTTCTTTCCCCTGATCTGATTAGAGTTTCCACCCAGTGGATTCAGTGGAATGGAATGTCTTATCAGTGTTGCCATGGCGACCTGTCTGCAGTGAAGCTCCTGTTTGAGTTTCTAACTCAGACTAAACTTCTCTCTCCCACAATGCCCATTCTATCAGACATTTAATTCAATGTATTTTAACCATTTTATGTTAAAACATGTTCATCTCTGAACATTATTGCCCCAAAACCTGCACAGATTTTAGCTCCATTCGAGACAGTTGTCAGTATTTGGGAAATCCCTTTAAAGATTATTTGGCAAAAGTAACAATAAACTCCACTGGAGGGAAACACAATCAGCAGGATTTTTACCCCCCTTTCAGGGACAAGAGTGACTCTGACCTTTCACCCTTTGATTTATTTGACAGATGCTAAACACTCAGGTGGGAACGACAAAAATCCACAACAATGTGATTAAAGCAAAGCTGATTTATTTGACATATATCCAGAATATTAAACTCCAGCCCAGTTATAGGGGTTATTAACATCAGCAGAAACAAATCCCTACAGTCAGAATGAACACGATTCAGTTCGGGATGTGATTAACAGCAGCAATAACAGCAGAATCCAACCCCAACAGTCAAATGTGAACTCGCTGGTTTATCAGCAGGTTGAATGAACGGATGAATCCCTTCCCACACACAGAACATTTAAATGACTTCTCTCTCATGTGAACTCGCTGGTGTGTCAGCAGGTGGGATGACAGAGTGAATCCCTTCCCACACACGGAACAGGTAAACGGCCTCTCCCCAGTGTGAACTCGCTGGTGTGTCAGCAGGTGAGAGGACTGGTTAAATCCCTTCCCACACACGGAGCAGATGAACGGCCTCTCCCCAGCGTGAACTCGCTGGTGTGTCAGCAGGGGCGAGGACTGGTTAAATCCCTTCCCACACCCGGAGCAGGTGAACGGCCTCTCCCCAGTGTGAATATGCAGGGGCCTCATCAGGTGGGATGAGTTTGCAAACCTCTTCACACAGTGAGAACAAACAAACAGGCTCTGATCAGTGTTAATACGCTGGTGTCTCACCAAGTGGGATCACTGAGTGAATCCCGTCCCACACACGGAGCAAGTGAACTCTCTCCCTGACCAGTCTCCATTTCTCCTTCATTTACAGATGCTCCCTGACCATTCCCCATTTCTCCTTCATTTACAGATGCCCCCTGACCAGTCTCCATTTCTCCTTCATTTACAGACACTCCCTGACCACTCACCATTTCTCCTTCATTTACAGATGGTCCTCGGCAAGTCTCCATTTACGGACGGTTCCTGACCATTCCCCATTCTCCTCCATTTACAGACGCTCCCTGACCAGTCAGTACTTCTCCTTCATTTACAGACGCTCCCTGACCAGTCAGTATTTCTCCTTCATTTATAGACGCTCCCTGACCAGTCACCATTACTCCTTCATTTACAGACAGAGGTGTCAGAATATGGAAAAATGGTCAAAAGAGAAAATTAAAAGCTGAACGCACGCAGCATTCGTAACAAGATAGATGACTTGACAGCACAAATAGAAATAAATGGCTATGATCTGATAGCCATTACAGAGACATGGTTGCAAGGTGACCAATGATTGGAACTGAATATTCAGGGGTATTTGCCATTTCGTAAGGATAGGCAGAAAGGAAAAGGAGGTGGCGTAGCTCTGTTAATAAGGGATAAGATCAGTGCAGTAATGAGAAATGATATTGGCCTAGAAGATCAAGACGTAGAATCAGTTTGGGTGGAGATAAGAAATAATAAGGGTAAAAAGTCACTGGTGGGAGTGGTCTACAGGCCCCCAAACAGTAGCCACACTGTAGGACAGAGAATAAATCAAGAAATAATAGAGGCTTGTAAGAAAGGTACAGCTATAATCATGGGAGATTTTAATCTTCATAATGACTGGACAAAGCATATTGGCAAAGGTAGACTTGAGGAAGAGTTCTTAGAGTGTATACGGGATGGTTTCTTGGAACAATATGTTGTGGAACCAACCAGGGAGAAGACTATTTTAGTAACTATTATGGTAATGTGTAATGAGGCTGGATTAATTAATGATCTCGAAGTGAAGGATCCTCTTGGGAAGAGTGATCATAGCATGGTAAAATTTCAAATTCAGTTTGAGGGTGAGAAAGCTAGGTCTCAAACTAGTGTCCTGAACTTAAACAAAGGTAATTACAAAGGTATGAAGGCAGACTTGGTTAAAGTGGACTGGGAAAATATATTACAGGGTAAGACTGTAGAAAAGCAGTGGCAAACATTTAAGGAGATATTTCATAACTCTCAGCAAAGATATATTCCAGTGAAAAAGAAAGACTCTAAGAGAAGGATGAACCATCCATGGCTAACTAAGGAAGTAAAAGATGGTATCAAATTGAAAACAAAAGCATACAATGTTGCGAAGAATAGTGAAAGGCCAGAGGATTGGGAAATTTTAAAAACCAGCAAAGGATGACTAAAAAAATGATAAAGAGAGAGAAGATAGCAAGAAATATAAAAACAGACAGCAAGAGCTTCTACAGCTATATAAAAAGGAAGAGATTAGCTAAAGTAAACGTTGATCCCCTAGTGGATGAGTCTGGGGAAGTAATAATGGGAAACAGGGAATTGGCAGAGATTTTGAACAAATATTTTGTATCGGTCTTCACGGTAGAAGACACTAAAAGCATCCCAATAATGGATAATCAAGGGGCTATAGGGAGGGGGAAACTTAAAACAATCACTATCACTAGAGAGAAAGTACTAGGCAAACTAATGGGACTAAAGGTGGACAAGTCCCCTGGACCCGATGGCCTGCATCCCAGAGTCTTAAAAGAGGTGGCTGCAGAGATAGTGGATGCATTGGTTGTAATCTACCAAAATTCCCTGGATTCTGGAGAGGTCCCAGCGGACTGGAAAACCGCAAATGTAACGCCCCTATTTAAGAAAGGAGGGAGACAGAAAGCAGGCAACTATCGACCAGTTAGCCTGACATCTGTCATTGGGAAAATGCTGGAGTCCATCATTAAGGAAGTGATAGGACATTTAGAAAATCATAATATAGTCAAGCAGAGTCAGCATGGTTTTATGAAAGGGAAATCATGTTTGACAAATTTGCTGGAGTTCTTTAAGGATGTAATGAGCAGGCTGGATAAAGGGGAACCAGTAAATGTTGTGTATTTGGATTTCCAGAAGGCATTCAATAAGGTGCCACATAAAAAGTTACTACACAAGTTAAGAGCTCACGGGGTTGGGAGTAATATATTCGCATGGATAGAGGATTGGCTAACTAACAGAAAACAGAGAGTCGTGATAAATGGGTCATTTTCAGGTTGGCAAACTGTAACTAGTGGGGTGCTGCAGGGATCAGTGCTGGGGTCTCAACTATTTACAATCTATATTAATGACTTGGATGAAGGGACTGAGTGTAATGCAGCCAAATTTGCTGATGATACAAAGATAGGTGGGAAAGCAAGTTGTCTGGAGAAGTCAAAGAATCTTCAAAGGGATAGAGACAGACTCAGTGAGTGGGCAAAAATCTGGCAGGTGGAGTTTAATGCGGGAAAATGCGAGGTTATCCACTTTGGTAGGAAAAATAAAAAAGCAAATTATTATTTAAATGAGGAGAGATTACCAAATGCTGAGGTACATAGGGCTCTGGGGGTCCTTGTACATGAAACACAAAAAGTTAGCATGCAGGTACAGCAAGTAATTAGGAAGGGAAATGGAGTGTTGGCCTTTATTGCAAAGGGAATGGAGTATAAAAGGAGGGAAGTTCTGTTACAACTGTACAGGGCGTTGGTAAGGCCACACCTGGAGTAGTGCGTACAGTTTTGGTCTCCTTATTTAAGGAAGGATATACTTGCATTGGAGGCAGTTCAGAGAAGGTTTACGAGGTTGATTCCGGAGATGAAGGGGTTGTCTTATGAAGAAAGGTTGAGCAGGTTGGGCCTATACTCATTGGAGTTTAGAAGAATGAGAGGGGATCTTATTGAAACATATAAGATTCTGAAGGGGCTTGACAGGGTAGATGCAGAGAGAGGATGTTTCCCCTCGTGGGGGAATCTGGAACTAGGGGACATAATTTCAGAATAAGGGGAAACCCCTTTAAATCGGAAATGAGGAGGAATTTCTTCCCTCAGAGGGTCGTGAATCTTTGGAATTCTCTTCCCCAGAGAGCTGTGGAGGCTGGGTCATTGAATATATTCAAGGTGGAGATAGACAGATTTTTGAACGATAAGGGAGTCAAGGGTTAAGGGGAGCGGGCAGGGAAGAGGAGTTGAGGCCAAGATCAGATCAGCCATGATCTTATTGAATGGTGGAGCAGGCTCGAGGGGCCAAATGACCTACTCCTGCTCCTACGTCTTATGTTCTGACCAGTCACCATTTCTCCTTCATTTACAAATACTCCCTGACCAGTCCCCATTTCTCCTCCATTTACAGACGCTCCCTAACCAGTCACCATTTCTCCTCCATTTAGAGACGTTCCCTGATCAGTCTCCATTTCTCCATTTACAGACACTCCCTTACCATTCCCCATTTCTCCTTCCTTTACAGACACTCCCTGACCACAAACCATTTCTCCTCCATTTATAGACACTCCCAGACCAGTCAGCATTACTCCTTCATTTACAGACGCTCCTTGACCAGTGCCCATTTCTCCTTCATTGAATGATGCTCCCTGACCAGGCAGCATTACTTCTTCATTTTCAGACGCTCCCTGACCACTCACATTTCTCCTCCATTTACAGACGCTCCCTGACCATTGACCATTTCTCCTCCATTTACAGACGCTCCCTGACCAGTCCTCATTTCTCCTCCATTTATAGACGCTCCCTATCCATTCCCCATTTCTCCTTCATTTACAGACGCTCCCTGACCATTCCCCATTTCTTCTCCATTTACAGATGCTCCCTGACCATTCCCCATTTTTCCTCCATTTATAGATGCTCCCTGACCACTCACCATTTCTACTTCATTCACAAATGCTCCCTGACCATTTGCCATTTCTTCTTCTTTAACGGAATCTCCCTGATCACTCACATATCTCCTCCATTTACAGATGCTCCCTGACCACTCCACATTTCTCCTCCATTTACACACACTCCCTGACCACTCCCCATTTCTCCTCCATTTACAGACGCTCCCTGACCATTCCCCATTTCTCCTCCATTTACAGATGCTCCCTGACCAGTCACCATTTCTCCTCCATTTATAGACTCTCCTTGACCATTCCCCATTTCTCCTCCATTTACAGACGCTCCCTGACCGGTCTCCATTACTCCTCCATTTGCAGATGCTCCCTGACTACTCACCTTTTCTCCTCCATTTACAGACGCACCCTGACCACTCACCTTTTCTCCTCCATTTACAGACGCTCCCTGACCAGTCTCCTTTTCTCCTCCATTTACAGACGCTCCCTGACCAGTCTCCATTTACAGACGCTCCCTGACTCACTTCCTCCCTGTCCCGGAGTTTGCCGCAGGGCCGCTTTGTGGACTTTCTGTTGTTTGCTCCACACCACAGATGGAACCCTGTGGGGTGGAGCAAAGATTGCAACATTTGGCAGTGAAATGGATTCACTCAGGACAGACAGCAGGGATTATTTCAGGAAATAACACAGTGTAGTGAGAAAGGAAATGCAGTGGATGTTGTGGAGATGGATTGTCAAAAGGTGTTTGATAAGGTGCCGGACAGGAGGCTTGTTGATCAAATGAAGGCTGACGGTATTAAAGGGAGTGGGGCAGCGTGGATAGGAAGTTGGGTAAAGGGCAGAAAACAGAGAGTAGTGGTTAATGGATGTTCTTCAGACTGGAGGGATGTACACAGTGGTGTCCCCCAGGGTCAGTGTTGGGACCACTGCTCTTCTCAATATAGAGAAATGATCTGGGCTTGGGTATGTGGGGCACAAGATCAAAATCTCCAGATGAGACCAAAATAGGGACCCTGGCCAACTGTGAAGAGGACTGTAAGTGACTTCAGTGTGAATACACAGGTTAGTAAATGGGGCAGGGAGATGGCAGCTGAAATTTAACACAGAGAAATGTGAGGTGATGCATTTTGGGAGGAAGAAAATGGTAGGAAATCTACATTAAATGGTAAAAGTTTAAAAGGAGTAGAGGAGCAGAACAGTAAAGAGGTGAGGTTTACAAGGACACTTTCCCTGGTTCCCTTTTCTTCAGTAATGTTCTCATTATCCCTAAACTACCCTGCCTGCTGTTAATGATGTTATTTCTTATAGTTTCACAGTTATAGGTATAAACATCACACATTATAATCTGATCTATTCTATTACTCACTCTGGTTTAAGCTTATATTGTGGTTAATAACAGACAAACCCGGTTCTTTCCCCTGATCTGATTAGAGTTTCACCCGAGCAGAATTTGTGGAATGGAATGTCTTATCAGTGTTGCCATGGCGACCTGTCTGCAGTGAAACGCCTGTTTGAGTTTCTAACTCAGACTAAACTTCTCTCTCCCACAAAACACATTATATCAGACATTTATGTTAATGAATTTTAGCCATGCTCTGTTAAAATCTCTAAAACCAACAAGGGGTTCAGAAACACAAACCTTTAAAAGTGGGAGGGACAAGCTGATAGTGTTTAAAAAGCACAAGAGATCTTAGATTTTATAAATAGGGGTGTGGAGTATAAAAGGGCAGATACAGCACAGGTTAGATACAGAGTAAAGCTCCCTCTACACTGTCCCATCAAACACTCCCAGGGTAGGTACAGCACGGGTTAGATACAGAGTAAAGCTCCCTCTACACTGTCCCATCAAACACTCCCAGGGCAGGTACAGCACGGTTACATACAGAGTAAAGCTCCCTATTCACTGTCCCATCAAACAGTCCCAGGGCAGGTACAGCACGGGTTAGATACAGAGTAAAGCTCCCTCTACACTGTCCCATCAAACACTCCCAGGGCAGGTACAGCACGGGTTAGATACAGAGTAAAGCTCCCTCTACACTGTCCCATCAAACACTCCCAGGGCACATACAGCACGGGTTAGATACAGAGTAAAGCTCCCTCTACACTGTCCATCAAACACTCCAGGGCAGGTACAGCACGGGTTAGATACAGAGTAAAGCTCCCTCTACACTGTCCCATCAAACACTCCCAGGGCAGGTACAGCACGGGTTAGATACAGAGTAAAGCTCCCTCTACACTGTCCCATCAAACACTCCCAGGGCAGGTACAGCACAGGTTAGATACAGAGTAAAGCTCCCTCTACACTGTCCCATCAAACACTGCCAGGGCAGGTACAGCACGGGTTAGATACAGAGTAAAGCTCCCTCTACACTGTCCCATCAAACACTCCCAGGGCAGGTACAGCACAGGGTTTGATACAGAGTAAAGCTCCCTCTACACTGTCCCATCAAACACTCCCAGGGCAGGTACAGCACGGTTACATACAGAGTAAAGCTCCCTATTCACTGTCCCATCAAACAGTCCCAGGGCAGGTACAGCACGGGTTAGATACAGAGTAAAGCTCCCTCTACACTGTCCCATCAAACACTCCCAGGGCAGGTACAGCACGGGTTAGATGCAGAGTAAAGCTGCCTCTACACTGTCCCATCAAACACTCCCAGGGCACATACAGCACGGGTTAGGTACAGAGTAAAGCTCCCTCTACACTGTCATATCAAACACTTCCAGGGCAGGTACAGCACGGGTTAGATACAGAGTAAAGCTCCCTCTACACTGTCCCATCAAACACTCCCAGGGCAGGTACAGCACGGGTTAGATACAGAGTAAAGCTCCCTCTACACTGTCCCATCAAACACTCCCAGGGCAGGTACAGCACAGGTTAGATACAGAGTAAAGCTCCCTCTACACTGTCCCATCAAACACTGCCAGGGCAGGTACAGCACGGGTTAGATACAGAGTAAAGTTCCCTCTACACTGTCCCATCAAACACTCCCAGGGCAGGTACAGCACAGGTTTGATTCAGAGTAAAGCTCCCTCTACTCTGTCCCATCAAACACTCACAGGGCAGGTACAGCACAGGTTACAGACAGAGTAAAGCTCCTTTACACTATCCCATCAAACACTCCCAGGGCAGGTACAGCACGGGTTAGATACAGAGTAAAGCTCCCTCTACATTGTCCCATCAAACACTCCCAGGGCACATACAGCACGGGTTAGATACAGAGTAAAGCTCCCTCTACACTGTCCCATCAAACACTCCCAGGGCAGGTACTGCACGGGTTACAGACAGAGTAAAGCTCCCTCTACATTGTCCCATCAAACACTCCCAGGCCAGGTACAGTACGGGTTAGATACAGAGTAAAGCTCCCTCTACACTATCCCATCAAACACTCCCAGGGCAGGTACAGCACGGGTTAGATACAGAGTAAAGCTCCCTCTACACTGTCCCATCAAACACTCCCAGGGCAGGTACAGCACGGGTTAGATACAGAGTAAAGCTCCCTGTACACTGTCCCATCAAACACTCCCAGGGCAGGTACAGCACGGGTTAGAATATTCACAAATCTGTGAAGGCAAGTTGATTAGGCTGTTAAGAAAGCTTATGGGATACTTGGCTTTGTACACACAGGCATTGAGTACACAAACAAGGAAGTCAGACTAAACCTTCGAATTATAGAATCTTACCGCACAGAAAAAGTCCATTCAGCCGCTGTGCTTGTGTCGGCCTTTTAATGTCTCCAGGTTTGCTGATGATACAAAGCAGTGGGACAGTAAGCTGTGAGGAGGACAGAAAGAGTCTGCAAAGGGAGAAAGACAGTTTAAGTGAGTGGGCAATAAGGTGGCAGATGCAGTATAATGTGGGGAAATGTGAGGTTATTCACTTTGGTCGGAACTATAGAAAAACAGAATATTTTTTATACGGTGAGAAACTATTAAATGTTGGAGTTCAGAGAGATTTAGATTTAGATCGTACAGGAAACACATAAAGATAGCATGAAGGTACAGCAAGTAATTAGGAAGCCAAATGGCATGTTGGCCTTTATTGCAAGGGTGTTGGAGTACAAGAGTGAGGAAGTCTTGCTACAATTGTACAGGGCCTTGGTGAGACCACACCTGGAGCTTTTGTCTCCTTATCTGAGGAAGGACATACATGCCTTAGAGGCGGTGCAACGAAGGTTCACTAGATTGATCCCTGGGATGAGAGGCTTGTCCTATGAGGGGAGATTGAGTAGATTGGGCCTATACTCTCTGGAATTTAGAAGAATGAGAGGTGATCTCATTGAAACATAAGATTCTGAGGGGGGATTGAGAGGTTTTTTCCCCCTGGCTGGAGAGTCGAGAAGTTAGTGCTGTTGGGGAGGGTTTAAATTAATTTGGCAGGGGGATGGGCACCAGGATGTAGCATTAGAAAGGAGAAACAAAGGATTGGGAGAGACAGATAGCATTATAGTAAGACAGAGTAAGGTAATAGATGGGATCAGACTAAGAGAGAATACAAGGTCTAAGATAGGTTTACAGTGCATGTGTGTAAACGCACGAAGCGTGGTAAATAAGGTTGGTGAGCTGCAGGCGCAGATAGCCACATGGAAATATGGTGTCGTGGCGATAACGGAGACCTGGCTCAAAAAAGGGCAGGATTGGGTCCTAAATATTCCTGGATATAACGGGCACTTGGAGAGGTTTAAGCTAATTAAGGAGAGCCAACACGGATTTGTAAAAGGCAGATCGTGTTTGACTAATCTAATTGAATTTTTTGTTGAAGTTACAGGGAGGATTGATGAAAGGAATGCAATGGATGTTGTTTACATGGATTTTAGGAAGGCGTTTGACAAAGTACCACATAGAAGGCTGGTTAACAAAATTGAGGCTCATAGAATAGGTAGGTCAGTGGCAGCTTGGATAAGGAAATGGCTTAAGGACAGAAAACAGCGAGTTGTGGTAAATGGCTGTTTTTCAGACTTGGAAGTATAGTGAACAGTGAGGAGGAGAGTGATAGACTGCAGGAAGACATAGACAGGCTGGTGGAATGGGCGGACATGTGGCAGATGAAATTTAACGCAGAAAAATGCGAAGTGATACATTTTGGTAGGAAGAACGAGGAGAGGCAATATAAACTAAAGGGTAGAATCCTAAAGGGGGTGCATGAACAGAGAGACCTGGGGGTTTATGTGCACAAATCGTTGACGGTGGCAGGGCAGGTTGAGAAAGCGGTTAAAAAAGCTTACGGGATCCTGGGCTTTATAAGTAGAGGCATAGAGTACAAAAGCAAGGAAGTTATGATGAACCTTTATAAAACACTGGTTCGGCCACAACTGCAATATTGTGTCCAATTCTGGGCACCGCACTTTAGGAAGGATGTGAAGGTTGAGAGAGGGTGCGGAAAAGATTGACAAGAATGGTTCCAGGGATGAGGGACTTCAGTTACGTGGATAGACTGCAGAAGCTGGGGTTGTTCTCCTTAGAGCAGAGAAGGTTGAGAGTAGATTTGATAGAGGTGTTCCAAATCATGAGGGGTCTAGACAGAGTAGATAGAGAGAAACTGTTCCCATTGGCGGAAGGGTCGAGAACCAGAGGACACAGATTTAAGGTGATTGGCAGAAGAACCAAAGGTGACATGGGGAAAAACTTTTTACGCAGTGAGTGGTTAGGATCGGGAATGCACTGCCTGAAAGGATGGTGGAGGCAGATTCAATCGTGGCTTTCAAAAGGGAATTGGATGAGTACCTGAAGGACAAAAATTTGCAGGGCTACGAGGGAAGGGTTGGGGAGTGGGACTTGCTGAAGTGCTCTTGCAGAGAGCCGGCACGGGCTCAACGGGCCGAATGGCCACATTCTGTGCTGTAACCATTCTATCATTCTACGAACACATTGAACCTTCATAGAATAATTACCAATCATTTTTAGACTGGAAACTTAACCCTGCCGTTTCACTTTCAGTCAGGAACAGATCGCAGTTTGACATCTGGTGTCTCAGCAGGTTGGATGACTGAGTGAATCCCTTCCCACACTCAGAACAGGTGAACGGTCTCTCCCCAGTGTGAACTCGCTGATGTTTCACCAAGACGGATGACCGAGTGAATCCCTTCCCACACTCAGAACAGGTGAACGGTCTCTCCCCGGTGTGAACTCGCTGGTGTGTCAGCAGGCTGGATGACCGAATGAATCCCTTCCCACATTCAGAGCAGGTGAACGGTCTCTCCCCGGTGTGAACTCGCTGGTGTTTCAGCAGGCTGGATGACTGAGTGAATCCCTTCCCACACTCAGAGCAGGTGAACGGCCTCTCCCCAGTGTGAGTGCGCTGGTGTACAGTGAGGTGAGATTGTTGCCTGAACCCAGTCGCGCAGTGAGAGCACCTGAACGGTCTCTCGCCAGTGTGAACACGTTGATGGTGTATCAGAAGGTCGGATGAACACGTGAATCCCTTCCCACACTCAGAGCAGGTGAACGGACTCTCCCCGCTGTGAAGTCGCTGGTGTATCAGCAGGTTGGATGACTGAGTGAATCCCTTCCCACACTTGAAGCAGGTGAACGGCCTCTCCCCGGTGTGAGTGCGCTTGTGTCTCGACAGGCTAGAGGATTGGCTGAAGCCTCGTCCACACACAGAACACGTGTACGGTTTCTCCCCGCTCTGAACGGTGCTTTCTGCTTCCATGCTCAAAGGTCCTGATGAATTGAGCGACTCTGTCAGATCTTGAAGTGATATTTGGTTTGAGTTTCCCGTCTGCAAATCCTCCCCTCCTAACAGCCTGTAAAATGAATTTAAAACAGGAAAAAGGGAGGGTGAGAGAAAATCCACAAAAACACAAAGGCAGGTTGTGAAATTGAGCTGAATTAATCTGGGAATTTGTGGGGCCGGCACGAGAAAAAAGTGACCATGAAAGCTGCTGGATTGTCGTAAAAACCCAACTGGTTCACTAATGTCCTTCAGGGAAGAGAACCCGCCACCCGATCTGGGCCTACACAAGACTCTGGCCTCTATGGGAGGAGAGAGAGTGAGGTGGGAGGGGGAGGGGTGAAGGAGAGCGACTTTATACATCTGCAACTCGACGAGAACTTTGACAGCACCTCCCAAACACACGACCTCCACCACCTAGAAGGACAAGGGCAGCAGGTGCATGGGAACAACATCACCTCCCAGTTCCCCTCCAAGTCACACACTATCCTGACTTGGGCATATATCGCCGTTCCTACTCGGTGTTGCCCCGGGCCCGGCGGCTCTGACTCGGGGCCTGAGACCCGCACTCGGTGTTGCTGAGGCTTCCAGCCCTGGGACTGTACATGGGGATTCCAACCCTGGGACTGTACATGGGGATTCTAACCCTGGGACTGTACATAGGGATTCCAACCCTGGGACTGTACATGGGGATTCTAACCCTGGGACTGTACATGGGGATTCTAACCCTGGAACTGTACATGGGTATTCTAAGCCTGGGTCTGTACATGGGGATTCCAACCCTGGGACAGTACATGGGGTTTCCAACCCTGGGACTGTACATGGGGATTCCAACCCTGGGACTGTACATGGGGATTCTAACCCTGGGACTGTACATGGGGATGACAACCCTGGGACTGTACATGGGGATTCCAACCCTGGGACTGTACATGGGGATTCCAACCCTGGGACTGTACATGGGGATTCTAACCCTGGGACTGTACATGGGGATTCCAACCCTGGGACTGTACATGGGGATTCCAACCCTGGGACTGTACATGGGGATTCTAACCCTGGGACTGTACATGTGGATTCCATCCCTGGGACTGTACATGGGGATTCTAACCCTGGGGCTGTACATAGGGATTCCAACCCTCAGACTGTATTGGGGATTCTAACCCTGGGACTGTACATGGGGATTCTAACCCTGGGACTGTACATGGGGATTCAAACCCTGGGACTGTACATGGGGATTCCAACCCTGAGACTGTACATGGGGATTCTAACCCTGGGACTGTACATGGGGATTCCAACCCTGGGACTGTACATGGGGATTCCAACCCTGAGACTGTACATGGGGATTCCAACCCTGGGACTGTCCATGGGGATTCCAGCCCTGGGACTGTACATGGGGATTCTAACCCTGGGACTGTACATGGGGATTCCAACCCTGGGACTGTACATGGGGATTCCAACCCTGGGACTGTACATGGTGATTCTAACCCTGGGACTGTACATGGGGATTCCAACCCTGGGACTGTACATGGGGATTCCTATCCTGGGACTGTACAAGGGGGTCCCAGCTCTGGGGCTCTTCTGTTACAATTGTGTGGGATGTTAACCGTATGCTCTGCTTTTACCAGCGCCTTCAGGAGAGATGGTGAGAAATCCGAAGTGTGGAGAGTCTGAATCAAATAACTGAGTGAATGATTTACTCGCCCGGGCACTAGGACCCGGTTGGGAACAGACACTGAAGCCCCGCCCACTCTTTGTTCCTGTGCCAAGATGGCTGCGCATGCGCTTTGCTACTCACTGAATCAAGATGGCGGCCGTTATCCTGACCTGTGACCGGGAGAAGCCCCGAAGCTGCAAACGCGGGACCTTCAGGTTATTATTCGGGGCTTGCGGCCTGCACTAGTTGTTTATGAAGCCTGCCCGCCCACCGCCGGTCCAGTCCACCGCTCCCTCCGTCGGCTTCTCAGTAATTTATCCGGACCTGATCCGCATCCAACGTCTTCCGCATCCAACGGCTTCCGCAATGACACGCTCCGCGCATGCTCCAAACCCAGGTGGTCCTGCGCCTGCGTACTTGGCTCCTGTAGTCCGGGTGCGGCACATTCTTCCCGCGGGGTGTGCTGGGTAAAAGCTCCGCCATTGAAAGGCCGCATTAGTGAATGGAACAGAATTTAGTGGGATTGCATTGAGCACTGAACCATGTTCATTCTGGCAGTTAGAGTGTGTTTCTGCTGATTTTATTAACCCCTATACCTGGGCTGGAGATTAATATTCTGTATAAATATTGAATAAATCAGCTTTGTTTCAAACACAGTGTATTCAATAACAACAGAAAATGCTGGAAATACTCAGTAGGTCAGGCAGCATCCGTGGAGAGAGAAACAGAGTTAACGTTTCAGGTCTGTGACCCTTCGTCAGAACTGGAAAAAGTTAGAGATGTAACAGATTTTAAGCAGGTGCAGAGACAGGGGAAGGCGGAGGGGAGGAAAGAATAAAAGGGACGATCTTTGATAGGGTGGAAGGCAGGAGTGGTTAAAAGTTGCAAATGGGGATGGCAGAATCATCAACACCTGCTACCTGAAAAAATACGGGCAGAGGTTCTAGTCTGAAACTGTTGAACTCAATGTTGAACCACTGCTCTCGCCGCATCCTGAGATCCACGCTCAACGCCATGCGTTGCCACATGAACACTCTCGACCTCTCTCTTCAGCAGCACCGACTCACTCTATCTCAGAGCTGTCCTGGTCCACAGTTCCATTTCATCCTTTGTCTCATCTGGTGCTTCAATAAAATACTTTTTTTCTTCCTTTCAGCTGTCAAGGATCGCAAGCTTCAACAACTCTTGGACACCAACGCCCCTCCGCAGCCTTCTTCCCCTTCACTTTCTTCTGACACCATCCCTTCTTCCAATCTCACCCCCTGCCGTGTTTTCACTATCCGCTCTGACCTTCCCCTCTCTGACGCCGAACGATAAGTCCTCAGCAAAGGCCTGAGCTTCATTCCCTTATGCCCCACCTCAATGAACTTCGAGCTCGGCATGACGCTGAGCTCTTTTTCCATCACCTTTATCTCCCTGCCCACTTCTTTGGCCAGGAGTCTTCCCTCTGCACAGCGGACCCTTTCTCCCGCTTTCAGAATTCACGCTCTACCTGGACCCCTCCCTCTGGCCTCTTACCCTCTCTAGATCTTTTCATTGCGAACTGCTGGCGTGACGTCGGCCGTCTCAATTTCTCTGCTCCCCTCACTCACTCCAACCTACCTCCCTCTCAACATTGAGTTCAACAATTTCAGACTATAACCCCTGCCCCTATTTTTTCAGCTGTTGATGATTCTGCCATCCCCATTTGCAACATTTAACCACTCCTGCCTTCCACCCAATTACAGACCATCCCTTTTGTTCTTTCCTCCCCATCCCCTTTCTCTGCATGTGCTTAAAATCTGTTACATTTCGAACTTTTCCAGTTCTGACGAAGGGTCACAGACCTGAAACGTTAACTCTGTTTCTCTCTCCACGGATGCTGCCTGACCTGCTGAGTATTTCCAGCATTTTCTGTTGTTATTTCAGATTTCCAGCATCCGCAGTATTTTGCTATTGTACAGTGTATTGAATATTTGATTTCTCTGTGATAAGAGGAGACACATTGATGTTCTGTTACTAACTGTTCCATTTTGGGGCATTTCTTACTCTAGATTATAACGATTCTCACCTCGTTCACTTTCTACCACATCTAACCCCAAGCTTGTTCCGTTTGAGTACATGGCTTGTGGGTGTCACAGACTGAACTGCAGTGTCCACCCCTTTATAGAACTATCCTGCATAAGATTTGAAATCCGTTATTTTCTGTATCATTTAACCCTTTTTGGATCCGATTTAGTAAAAACTCCTCCACACAGACTGCATGTGATCGCATTTGAAATGTTCTGATCTTTGTAATTGTCATTGCTGATTTTGATGGTCTCTTTATTTAATCTCTTTTTACTAACATACTAACTATTTCTTTATTCGAGATAATTGTTTCAAATACTTCCTTTATCAGGTCTTTAGCTCCTCCATTGATCCCTGTCAGTAATCATTGGTTAGGGTTTAGGGGCTGGGGTAGGGTTAGGATGTTAGGCTATGAGACAGTGATTAGGGATAGAAACCACTATTGACAACGCCAGTGTCACTGGACATGTTCTCTTTCATTTCATGGTGTTTTAACCTCACGCAGATGAGTCAGAAAACAGCCTCATGAATTGTTCATTCCAGGAACCTTCTTTCTGGCCCGAGCCTGATTTCCTCTCTTCTTTCACATCTCTACATTTGCCACAGAAAAAGACATCAGGGTCATTAGACATTGGGGACAAGAACAGGCGGATCCAGGTGTTGTTCTGGTTACATCCAATCATCGGCCTGCCTGAAAAGGGCTTCTGACAATAACCTGTCACCAGGCCCCACCAGTAACCATCTGATTCCACCGTCATATCTTAATCCATTACCCGCCTTTCACCCTCACTGGAGCTGGTTTCACCACCATGACCATTCCCCATACTGAGGCTTACTGATTCACATTTTATAAACTCAGTGTAAGTGGTCCCTGGATTGGGTGTCTCAGCGTAAGTGGTCCCTGGATTTGGTGTCTCAGAGTAAATGGTCCCTGGATTTGGTCTCTCAGAGTAAGCGGTCCCTGGATTTGGTGTCTTAATGTAAGTTGTCCCGGGATTTGGTGTCTTGTAAGTGGTCCCTTCACAGAGGTGCTTCCCCAGGTCCCGCCCCCACACAGAGTGGGTTCCCCAGGCCCCACCCCCACACAGAGCGGGTTCCCCAGGCCCCGCCCCCACACAGAGTGGCTTCCCCCGGCCCCGCCCCCACACAGAGCGGGTTCCCCAGGCCCCGCCCCCACACAGAGCGGGTTCTCCAGGCCCCTCCCCCACACTGAGCGGGTTCCCAAGGCCCCGCCCCCACACAGAGTGGGTTCCCCAGGCCCCGCCCCCACACAGGGCGTGCTCCACAGGCCCCGCCCCCACACAGAGCGGGTTCCCCAGGCCCCGCCCCCACACAGTGCGTGTTCCCCAGGCCCCGCCCCCACACAGTGCGTGTTCCCCAGGCCCCGCCCCCACACAGAGCGGGTTCCCGCTGGGTCAGGATATAAAGAGACCGCGCGCTGTTCCTCCTCCCACTGCCTGGGGGAATGGGGCAGATATTTAAAGGGACAGGGACTCCCCTTTCTCTGTCTATTTATAGTTAAAGGGACAGACCCGTTTATCTTGAAGTGTCGGCGGACTTCACTAACAGAGCTCCCATTAACAGTCGCTCCCTTCTGTACTGTGCAGTGATTGTAAACCTGTCTGTTTCAGTGACTTGAGCCTTTCTAAAATGTCTCACTATTTTTGACGATCCATTTGACTTGCTTATTTAATATTGAAAGTGTTCAGAATTTTGCATTGTAATGAAGGTTTCGTTTAAAGGTGGAGTGAGATTTCTTTCTAAATATTCTGTTCTCACCCTCCCCCTTCCACTTTGCAACACTCTGCACTACTGACTAGGAAGGTACCAAGTTCAATCCTTGATCTGGGCTGTTAGTTGATCTCTGACAAGGCAGCAGTTCAGGGGCTATAATTATCCTCAGTACCACTGGGCTAACTAAGAGTAAGAATCAGCCACTGCCCCTGCTCTTAATGGAGATCCAGTGACATCAACTGGGTAGTGTATGTATGCCAATTGAGGGCAGGATTGGACTGCTGTCACTGCTGACACTCACTGAGTCGGCTGATGGTGAGGCTCGAGAATCATCGAATCATAGACTCGTTAGAGCACAGCAGGAGGCCCATCGAGCCCGTGCCGGCTCTCTGCAAGAACACTTCAGCTAGTCCCACTCCCCCCGCCCTTTCCTCGTAGCCCTGCCAACATTTTTCCTTCAGGTACTTATCCAATTCCCTTTTGAAAGCCACAGTTGAATCTGCCCCACCACCCTTTCAGGCAGTGAATTCCCGATCCTAACCACTCACTGCGTAAAAAAGTTTTTCCTCATGTCACCTTTGGTTCGTCTGCCAATCACCTTAAATCTGTGTCCTCTGGTTCTCGACCCTTCCATCAGTGGGAACAGCTTCTCTCTGTCTACTCTGTCTAGACCCCTGATGATGTTGAACACCTCTATCAAATCTCCACTCAACCAAGGAGAACAACCCTAGCTTCTCTAGTCTATCCATGTAACTGAAGTCCCTCGTCCCTGGAATCATTTTTTCTGGAACAAATCTTTTCCGCACGTTCTTGAAGGCCTTCACATCCTTCCTAAAGTGTGGTGCCCAGAATTGGACACAATACTCCAGTTGAGGTCATAAGAACATAAGAAATAAGAGCAGGAGTAGGCCATACAGCCCCTCGAGCCTGCTCCGCCATTCAATAAGATCATGGCTGGTCATCGACCTCAACTCCACTTTCCTGCCCGATCTCCATATCCCTTGATTCCCCCAGAGTCCAAAAATCTATCTCAGCCTTGAATATACTCAAAGACTCAGCATTCACACAGCCATCTGGGGCAGAAAATTCCAAAGATTCACAACCCTCTGAGTGAAGAAATCCCTCCTCATCTCGGTCTCAAATGGCCGACCCCTATCCTGAGACTATGCCCCCTAGTTCTAGACACTCCAGCCAGGGGAAATAACCTCTCAGCATCTACCCTGTCAATCCCCTTCAGAATCTTGTATGTTTCAATGAGATCACCTCTCATTCTTCTAAACTCCAGAGAGGTCGGACCAGTGTTTTATAAAAGTTCATCATAACTTCCTTGCTTTTGTATTCTATGCCTCTATTTATGAAGCCCAGGATCCCGTATGCTTTTTTAACCGCTTTCTCAACCTGCCCTACCTCCTTCAACGATTTGTACACATACACCCCCAGGTCTCTCTGCTCAGGCACCCCATTTAGAATTGTACCCTTTAGTTTATATTGCCTCTCCGCATTCTTCCTACCAAAATGTAGAGGTTAACTAAGTGCACCCAGCCAGAGTCAGTTCCTTCTGGAGAGAAGGGGAGACACAAAATCCCAGATGATGTAATGAGTGTTGATTTTAGACAGTAAGGATGGAGGGAGAGTGTGTAGAATGGGGAATTTACAGCTTAGGAGGGACAGGAGGGAAAAGGATGTTGTATAGAAACTAGATTTGTCTGTTCTGAAGTTCTATCCTGTTGTAAACACCAGTTGAGGGTATTAGAAGGGGAGGATCTGCAGGTGGAAACTGAATCCAAACATCGCTTCAAGATCTGACAGATTCACCGGATTATCAGGATCTGAATATCATCGGCCTTTGGATATAGGAGGAAAAAGCACCAATCACAGCGGGGAGAAACAGGACACATGTTCTGTGCCTGGATCCACTTTTAACAAATCGTCTAGTCTGTGAGACTCGTGCGCCCACCTGAATCAACAGTGTAAATGTGGGGAATGTGGGAAAGGATTCAGTTGCCCGTCTGAGGTGCAAACTCATGGAAACAGTCACACCGGGGAGAGGCTGTTCACCAGCTGAGTGTGGAAAGAGAATCACTCGCTTATCTCATCTATTCCCACACTAACATGTTCGTAATGGGAAGAATCCATTCACTGCTCTGTATGTAGAAAGTGATTCAATCGATCATCCCATTTACTGACACACCAGCACAGTCACACTGGAGAGAGGCCGTTTAGATACTTCACGTGTGGGAAGGGATTCACTCCGTTGTCCCACCTGTTGACACTCCAGAGTGTCCACATTGAGAACAGTTGCTTTAAATACTCTGACTGTGAGAAAAACTTTCAAAGTTCAAAGCAGCTGATGCACGATCAGCGCATTGATACTGGAGAGAGGCTGTTTCAATATCCTGTGTGTGGGAAGAAATTCACCCCACCTGCTGAGACTCCAGTGAGTTCACAGGTGACTGCAGGGGTTTGGATTCTGTTATTAATCACATCCAGGACTGAACCATGGCAGAGTGCCCGTGCACTTGGGTTTCTGTGTGAATTATTGATGAATTTTCTCTCAATGGGATCACAGAAACTCATTCTCCATTCACTAATTGGGGCTTTCAATGTTCCCCAGCATGCCCCGCGGGGGAGAATGTGCCCCATTCACACAGGAGGAGCCCAGTGCGCAGGCGCAACGCCCGCCTAGATTTGGAGCATGCGCAGTGTCACTGTGATCAGAGCCAGGCGAGTGCGGAAGCGCTGAAAGGTCAGAGATGCGATTCTTGCGCCGATTACGAATCAGCGGGGCGCAGGGAGGTAACGCACTCGGTGGGTGAGCTTTATAAACACCTGGTGTAGGCCGCAAGCCTCGAATGAGAACCTACAGGTTCCGCGTTTGCAGCTCGGAGGCTTTTTCCCGGGAACAGGTTAACGGCGGCCATCTTTGTAAAGAAAAGCTGTGGATTTATGCGTCACAATAATACTTCATCGATGGGTTACAGCGCATGTGTGGCCATCTTAATAAAGGAAACAATAGTGGGCAGCGCTTCAGGGTCCCAGTGAGTGAACTGAACCCAGCCAGAGTCAGCACCTTCAGGGGAGGAGAGGGAGGGGAACCAGTGAGTGTAGAACTGAACCCAGCCAGAGTCAGCACCTTCAGGGGAGGAGAGGGAGGGGAACCAGTGAGTGTAGAACTGAACCCAGCCAGAGTTGGTGGTGAAAACAGGGAGAGGAGGACAAACTGTCTTGAGCCGTGCGATGTGTTTGGCTTTTAACACAGGGAGGAGCGACAATGTGTGGGACGGGGATTTACAGCTTCAGAGGAACAAGAGAGGAAAGAATGTTCCATGGAAACTAGAATTGTCTGTTTTGAATTTCTGTCATGTACTTACAGTGATGAGTTTTATTAACTCCTTTTACAGGGTATTAGAAGGGGAGGATTTGCAGACGGGAAACTCAAACCAAACATCACGTCAAGATCTGACAGAGTCACTCGATTACTCAGGACCTGAATATCATCGGCCTTTGAATGTGGAAGGAGAAATGTTTGTCTGTTCTGTCTGTGGGAAAAGATTTCAAACATCAGTGTGACTGGAATAGTACTGAGACACACACACCCGAGTGAGAGTGTTCCAGTGCACTGACTGTGGAAAGAGCTTTAACCAGTTACACAGCCTGAAAAAACATCGCACCATTCACAGCGGGGAGAAACCGTACACGTGTTCAGTGTGTGTGACGAGGCTTCAACTAATCGTCCAACCTGGAGAGACACAAGGACACCCGCACCACGGAGAAACCGTGGAAATGTGGGGACTGTGGGAAAGGATTCATTTCCCCCTCCCAGCTGGAAATTCATCGGCGCAGTCACACCGGGGAGAGGCCGTTCAGCTGCTCCGAGTGTGGGAAGGGATTCACTCGTTCATCCCAGCTGCTGACACACCAGCGAGTTCACACTGACGAGAGACCTTTTAAATGCCCGGACTGCGGGAAGTGCTATAAAAGTTCCGGGGAACTGACGTGCCATCAAGTTGTTCACACTGACGAGAGACCGTTCAGGTGCTCTCACTGCGGGACTGGGTTCAGGAGATCATCTGACCTCACTTTACACCAGCGCACTCACACTGGGGAGAGGCCATTCACCTGCTCCAAGTGTGGGAAGGGATTCACTCAGTCATCCAACCTGCTGACACACCAGCGAGTTCACACTGGGGAGAGACCGTTCACCTGCTCCGTGTGTGGGAAGGGATTCACTAATTCATCCAACCTGCTGACACACCTGCGAGTTCACACTGGGGAGAGGCCGTTCACCTGCTCTGAGTGTGGGAAGGGATTCACTCAGTCATCCCAGCTGCTGAGACACCAACCTGTTCATACTGATGAGAGACCTTTTCAATATTCTGACTGTGAGAAGAGATTTAAAAGAAAAACGGATCTGCAGCAACACCAGCGAGTTCACACTGGGGCGAGACCGTTCACCTGCTCTGAGTGTGGGAAGGGATTCACTCAGTCATCCAGCCTGCTGAGACACCAGCCAGTTCACAAGTGACTGCAGGGTTTGGATTCTGATGTTATTGCTGCTGTTAATCACATCCCGGACTGAATTGTGTTCACAGTGACATTTCGGGTTTGTTTCTGCTGATGTTAATAACCCCTGTAACTGGGTTGAGTTTAATATTCTGGATATCTGTCAAATAAATCAGCTTTGTTTTAAACAAATTGTTGTGGATTTTTGACGTTCCCACCTGAGTGTTCAGCATCACCTGGCTGGAGCTCAGAAAGGACAATCTGGGGGGAGGATCGTCCGGCGGGAACAGAACTATAGCCTGGACACAGTCCTTCATGGCCACACTGAGAGGGGCAAACGGCACTTTGGTCTTTCTCGTCTCTCTTCACTGACAGCAATGTCCCCGTGCAGGTTAATCTTGAGGCCTGTAAGGAATGTATCCCAGCCGCTCACTTCCATGGGTCAGAGTTCCTGGGCATGGAACAGAAGGCTCCTTTACAACTGTGTTTAGAGTCAGGAAGAACAACGGTGAATGCTGGAAACATGCTGTCAAATCAGAGATTGGTGTCAAACTGCGATCTGTTCCTGACTGAAAGTGAAACGGCAGGGTTAAGTTTCCAGTCTAAAAATGATTGGTAATTATTCCACAAGGATTTAATATGTGTGTGTGACAGTCCTGAGTCTACCATTTTAAACCCGTTTAAAATAAGTTGGTTAAAGTCTGCATTAAAATAGCAGAGGGAGGAGTTCACAGGAGCCTGTTAACTGCTGGTACAATTATACAACAGACATTTGATCTCCAGATAAAGAAGAACCTGCAGCGTGTTTCCAGGAATTCCCTGTTTTATTGATGTGTGCGTGTTAGACACCAGGATAACTCAAAATACACGACCCGGAACATCCACGGGGTGCGATCCCGACAGTTACTCTGGGATCACTCCCGCTGCGGAACTCCAGCACTGACCCTGCTGAAGGTTGTAGGCTCAGGGAGTGGGGCCTCCAGGAGTGGACTGTGAGAAAGCTGGGTTTCAGTATCCTGACACATATATGGTGAGGAACCAGAGGAATCCTTACTAAGGAGCTGTCTGGGGTTTAACCTGTCAGTGTCGGTCTAGTGGTGAATGATGCCTGACTCCCCTAACTGTCTCACATTGAACCCAGTTCAGATCAAGATGGATTCAGTTTACAGGAGAATAGGGAGAAATATCACCCACAATGGAGGGAGACGAAAGCAGCCATTAGAGAAGCTCAGAGATCTTTGGAAAAGCTGATGGTGCCCAATTGTGGTAATAACAGCAAAAGCTTTTCCAGCTACGTCAGGAATCAGTAGACCATTAAAGATGGTTTCACATCAGTCTACACTCCTGTGGGTGATGCTCAGATTCCAGCTGTGGGATGTGCTGTCGACAATAACATCATAAATATTCAAATAGAAAGAGATTGTCATACAATCATTGAATAGTACCACACAGAAGGAGGCTATTCTGCCCATCGAGTCTGTGCCGGCTCTTTCGAAGAGCAATCCAGTTAGTCCCACTCCCCTGCTCATTCCCCAAACCACTGCAATGTTTTCTCCTTCAAGTATTTCTCCAATTCCCTTTTGAAGGCTACTATTGAATCTGTATCCACCAGCCTATCAGGCAGTGCATTCCAGATCCTAACCACTCGTTGTGTAAAAAGGTTTTCCCTCGTGTCACCTCTGGTTCTTTTGCCAATCACCTTCAATCAGTGCCCTCTGGTTATCGACCCTTCAGTCACTGGAAACAGTTTCTCTTTATTTACTCTATTTAAACCCTTCGTGATTTTAAACACCTCTCTCAAATCCCCTCTTGGGCTTCTCTGCTCGAAGATAAACAACCGCAGGGGAGTCAAACTCATTTTTCATGGTGGGCCTGACCCGATATCCTGGAACTAGACCCTGTCTCTGTTTATATTACACTAGATCCTGTTTTTGTTTATATTACACTCGACCCTGTCTCTCATTATATTACACTCGACCCTGCCTCTGTTTATATTACAGTAGACCTGTCTCTGTTTATATTACTCGAGACCCTCTCTCTGTTTATATTACAGTGGACCTTGTCTCTGTTTATAATAAACTAGACCCTGTCTCTGTTTATATTACACTAGACCCTGTCTCTGTTTATATTACACTCGGCCCTGACACTGTTTATATTACACTAGACCCCGACTCTGTTGATATTACACTAGAACCTGTCTCTGTTTATGTTACACAAGACCCTGTCTCTGTTTATATTACACGAGACCCTGTCTCTGTTTATATTACACTAGACCCTGTCTCTGTTTATATTACACTAGACCCTGTCTCTGTTTATATTACACTAGACCCTGTCTCTGTTTATATTACACTGGACCCTGTCTCTGTTTATATTACACTAGGCCCTGTCACTGTTTATATTACACTAGACCCTGTCTCTGTTTATATTACACTAGACCCTGTCTCTGTTTATAGTACACTAGGCCCTGTCTCTGTTTATATTACTCGAGACCCTGTCTCTGTTTATATTACACTAGGCCCTGTCTCTGTTTATATTAGACTAGGCCCTGTCTCTGTTTATATTACTCTAGACCCTGTCTCTGTTTATATTACACTAGGCCCTGCCTCTGTTTATATTAGACTAGGCCCTGTCTCTGTTTATATTACACTAGACCATGTCTCTGTTTATATTACACGAAACCCTGTCTCAGTTTATATCACACTAGACCCTGTCTCGGTTTATATTACACTAGACCCTGTCTCTGTTTATATTACACTAGACCCTGTCTATGTTTATATTACACGAGACCCTGTCTCTGTTTATATCACACTAGACCCTGTCTCTGTTTATATCACACTAGACCCTGTCTCTGTTTATATTACACTAGACCCTGTTTCTGTTTATATTACACTAGATTCTGTCTCTGTTTATATTACACTAGACCCTGTCTATGTTTTTATTACACTAGGCCCTGTCTCAGTTTATATTACACAAGGCCCTGTCGCTGTTTATATTACACAAGACCCTGTCACTGTTTATATTGCACTTGGCCCTGTCTCTGTTTGTATTACACTCGGCCCGGTCTCTGTTTACTAGACTATGTCTGAGTTATTACTGCACTCACTCCCACACACACGACAGACAGAAATTAATTAATATAAATAAAGACATTATATTTGAGTGGGTGGGAGGATGCAATCATTTTTTTCTTTGAAGCATCGGTCTAGTCTTGTTAATAACTGTCAGAAGCTGTGTGCATTGTCTTATTGATGTGGGATTATGTGGGTAATATCTTTGTTGATAGGACGGGGTGAACCTTGTAACAATCCCCCAGAGATGAGCTGGGATTGAGGGACAGGACTGAAGGTGAGCAATAGTGCCCTGCACTTTGTACTAATTAGTGACAGACTCTGTGTGTTAAAGTTTACTAATTCACTCTTGTGTTGTGCTGTGCCGATTGCTCCCAGTTTGTGAATGTTCAGGATTGTTTTTGCTGCAGTATTTTCTATTGAGCTTTGGCGCGACCCACTGATTGGGTGAGACAGAGCCTGGAACCGTGACCTCACAGCACCGCTGGATGGGCGGTCGCAGGGTCCTAATGCCCACCGGGTGCACCAGCTCTCAGCGGGTTCAGAGCAACAACTGAAAAGAGCCTCACAAAGTGTTTGCTGTGTGTGTGTGTACAAAGCTCATCATTCTTAATGTGTGCAAGCACATTCCACAGAGAGAAATCATTATCTTCAGCCATTACTGATCAGCATTTTATTTCCTTTATTCACAGTGTAACTTCAGAGCGTTGAATCCCTTTAACATTTATTGAGAACCCATTGTCTTGTGGGCTCTTGTTTAGAAAGTGATGTCACACTGACCATTCCGTTCCCAAGGTGAGCCTGTCTGTCCGCAGTATTCAGTGGGAAAGGGGATTAAATCACACCGAGGATAATGAGCAGCCACCCACCAGCAGGACACAAAGAGTCTGCAAAGGGATATCGACAGATTAAGTGAGTGGGCAAGAAGGTGGCAGATGGAGTATAATGTGGAGAAATGTGAAATTATTCACTTTGGTAGGAAGAATAGAAAAACAGAATATTTTTTAAATGGTGAGACATTATTAAATGTTGTTGTTCAGAGGGATTTGGGTTTCCTCGAACACAAATCACAGAGAGTTAGCATGCAGGTACAACAAGCAATTAGGAAGGCAAATGGCATGTTGGCCTTTATTGCAAGGGTGTTGGAATACAAGAGTAAGGAAGTCTTACTACAATTGTACAGGGCTTTGGTGAGACCACACCTGGAGTTCTGTGTACAGTTTTGGTCTCTGTACCTAAGGAAGGATATACCTGCCTCAGAGAGGGTGCAACGAAGGTTGACTAGATTGATTCCTGGGATGAGAGGGTTGTTCTTTGATGAGAGATTGTGTAGAATGGGCCTATACTCTCTGGAGTTTAGAAGAATGAGAGGTGATCTCATTGAAACATATAAGATTCTGAGAGGGTTTGACAGGGTAGATGCTGAGAGGCTGCTTCCCCTGGCTGGAGAGTCTAGAACTAGGGAGCATTGTCTCAGGATAAGGGTAGGTCATTTAGGACTGAGATGAGAAGGGTGTGAATCTTTGAAATTCTGTACCCCAGAAGGCCGTGGATGCTCAGTCGTTGAGTATATTCATGGCTGAGATCGATAGATTTTTGGATATTAAGGGAATCAAGGGATATGTGGAGTGGGTGGGAAAGTGGAGTTGAGTTCAAAGATCAGCCATGGTCTTATTCAATGGCGGCGCAGGATCAAGGGGCCGTATGGCCTACTCCTGCTCCTATCCCGTGTAGTCCCACACTCCAGCTTTTTCCCATATCATTGCAAATTAGTCCTCTTCAAGTATGTGAAAATAGAATGAGAGTAAACTAGCAAGAAATATGAAAACAGATTGTAAGTGTTTCTACAAGTAAGTAAAAAGGAAGAGAGAAGCAAAAGTAAACATTGGTCCCTTAGAGGCTGAGACAAGAGAAATTATATTGGGGAACAAGAAAATGGCAGAGATTTTAAACAAATATTGTGTATCTGTCTTCATAGTAGAAGACACAAAAAGCAGACCCAAAACAGTGGGGAACCAAGGGGCTAATAAGAGTGAGGAACTTCAAGTAATTAATATCAGTAGAGAAAAAGTACTTGAGAAACTAATGGGACTAAAACCGACAAATCCCAATGACCTGACGGCCTACATCTGAGGGTTCTAAAAGAGGTGGCTGCAGAGATAGTGGATGCATTGGTTGTGATCTTCCAAAATTCCCCAGATTCTAGAACAGTCCCAGCGGATTGGAAGGTAGCAAATGTAACAGCGCTATTCAAGAAAGGAGGGAGAGAGAAAACAGGGAACTACAGGCCAGTTAACCTGACATCAGTCGTCGGGAAAATGCTGGAATCCACTGTTAAGGAAGTGGTAACAGGACACTGAGAAAATAATAACATGATTAGACAGAGTCAACATGGTTTTATAAGGTCAATCGTGTTTAACAAATTTATTAGAGTTTTTTGAGGATGTAACTAGCAGGGTAGATAAAGGGGAACCAGTGGATGTAATATATTTGGATTTCCAAAAGGCATTCGATAAGGTGCCACATAAAAGGTTGCTACGCAAGATATGGGCTCATGGGGTTGGGGGTAATATATTAGCATGGACAGAGGATTGGTTAACGGGCAGAAATCAGGGAATGCGGATAAATGGGTCATTTTCCGTTTGGCAGGCTGTAACTAGTGGGGTGCTGCAAGAATCAGTACTTGGGCCTCAGCTATTTACAATCTATATCAATGACTTTGATGAAGGGACCGAGTGCAACGTATCCAAGTTTGCTGACGATACAAAGCTAGGTGGGACAGTAAGCTGTGAGGAGAACACAAAGAGCCTGCAAAGGGATATAGACAGGATAAGTGAGTGGGCAATAAGGTGGCAGATGCAGTATAATGTGAGGAAACGTGAGGTTATTCACTTTGGTCGGAACTATAGAAAAACAGAATATTTTTTATACGGTGAGAAACTATTAAATGTTGGAGTTCAGAGAGATTTAGGTGTCCTCGTACAGGAAACACATAAAGATAGCATGAAGGTACAGCAAGCAATTAGGAAGGCAAATAGCATGTTGGCCTTTATTGCAAGGGTGTTGGAATACAAGAGTAAGGAAGTCTTGCTACAATTGTACAGGGCCTTGGTGAGACCACACCTGGAGCTTTTGTCTCCTTATCTGAGGAAGGACATACATGCCTTAGAGGCGGTGCAACGAAGGTTCACTAGATTGATCCCTGGGATGAGAGGCTTGTCCTATGAGGAGAGATTGAGTAGATTGGGCCTATACTCTCTGGAATTTAGAAGAATGAGAGGTGATCTCATTGAAACATAAGATTCTGAGAGGGGATTGAGAGGTTTTTTCCCCCTGGCTGGAGAGTCGAGAAGTTAGTGCTGTTGGGGAGGGTTTAAATTAATTTGGCAGGGGGATGGGCACCAGGATGTAGCATTAGAAAGGAGAAACAAAGGATTGGGAGAGACAGATAGCATTATAGTAAGACAGAGTAAGGTAATAGATGGGATCAGACTAAGAGAGAATACAAGAAGGTCTAAGATAGGTTTACAGTGCATGTGTGTAAACGCACGAAGCGTGGTAAATAAGGTTGGTGAGCTGCAGGCGCAGATAGCCACATGGAAATATGGTGTCGTGGCGATAACGGAGACCTGGCTCAAAAAAGGGCAGGATTGGGTCCTAAATATTCCTGGATATAACGGGCACTTGGAGAGGTTTAAGCTAATTAAGGAGAGCCAACAGGGATTTGTAAAAGGCAGATCGTGTTTGACTAATCTAATTTAATTTTTTGATGAAGTTACAGGGAGGATTGATGAAGGGAATGCAATGAATGTTGTCTACATGGATTTTAGGAAGGCGTTTGACAAAGTACCACATAGAAGGCTGGTTAACAAAATGGAGGCTCATGGAACAGGTGGGTCAGTGGCAGCTTGGATAAAGAATTGGCTTAAGGACAGAAAACAGCGAGTTGTGGTAAATGGCTGTTTTTCAGACTGGAGGATGGTGGACAGTGGTGTTCCCCAAGGGTCTGTGCTGGGGCCACTGCTTTTATGACATATATAAATGACCTGGATATTGGAATACAAAGTAGAATTTCTAAATTTGCCGATGACACCAAACTTGGGGGTGTGGCAAACAGTGAAGATGATACCAATCGACTGCAACAGGACATAGAAAGGCTAGCAGAATGGGCAGACAAGTGGCAGATGGGATTTAATACAGAGAAGTGTGAGGTGATGCATTTTGGCAGAAGGAACAGGGAGAGGCAATATACACTTACTGGCATAGTTTTAAAGAGTGTGCAGGGACAGAGGGCTGCCTTTAAAGAGGAGATGGTTCGGGTACAGTCAAGGTACATTCACACGGGGGGAAAGGTAGGACAACCAAAGCCAGAGCTCCTTGGATGACGAAAGAGATAGAGAGTAAGATGAAGCAGAAAAAGGGGGAGTATGACAGATGTCAGGTTGAGAATACAAGTGAGAACCAGGCTGAATATAGAACGTTCAGAGGGGAAGTGATAAAGGAAATAAGAGGGGCAGAGAGAGAGTATGAGAATGGACTGGCAGCTAACATAAAAGGCAATCCTAAAGTCTTCTATAGTGTATAAATAATAAATGGGTAGTAAGAGGAGGGGTGGGGCCGATTAGGGACCAAAAGGAGACCTATGCATGGAGGCAGATGACATGGCTGAGGTACTAAATGAGTACTTTGCATCTGTCTTTACCAAGGAAGAAGATGCTGCAAAAGTCACAGTGAAAGAGGAGGTAGTTGAGATACTGGATGGGAGAAAAATTGATAAAGAGGAGGTACTAGAAAGGCTGGCTGTACTTAAAGTAGATAAGTCACCAGGACCAGATGGGATGCATCCCAGGATGCTGAAGAAGGTAAGGGAGAAAATTGCAGAGGTACTGGCCATAATCTTCCAATCCTCCTTGGATACGGGGGGTGGTGCCAGAGAACTGGAGAATTGCAAATGTTACACCCTTGTTCAAAAAAGGGTGTAAGGATAAACCCAGCAACTACAAGCCAGTCAGTTTAACCTCGATGGTGGGGAATCTTTTAGAAATGATAATCCGGGACAAAATTAACAGTCACTTGGACAAGTGTGGATTAATTAAGGAAAGCCAGCACAGATTTGTCAAAGGCAAATCGTGTTTAACTAACTTGATTGAGTTGTTTGATGAGGTAACAGAAACAGTTAATGAGGGTAATGTGGTTGATGTAGTGTACATGGACTTCCAAAAGGCGTTTGATAAAGTGCCACATAATAGGCTAGCCAGCAAAGTTGAAGCCCATGGAATAAAATGAACAGTGGCAGCATGGATACGAAATTGGCTAAGTGACAGGAAACAGAGAGTAGTGGTGAACGGTTGTTTTTCGGACTGGAGGGAGGTATACAGTGGTGTTCTCCAGGGGTCAGTTCCAGGACCACTGCTTTTCTTGATATATATTAATGACTTGGACTTGGACTTGGGTGTACAGGGCACAATTTCAAAATTTGCAGATTACACAAAACTTGGAAGTATAATGAACAGTGAGGAGGATAGTGACAGACTTCAAGAGGACAGAGACATGCTGGTGGAATGGGCGGACACGTGGCAGATGAAATTTAACGCAGAAAAATGCGAAGTGATACATTTTGGTAGGAAGAACGAGGAGAGGCAATATAAACTAAAGGGTAGAATCCTAAAGCGGGTGCATGAACAGAGAGACCTGGGGGTATATGTGCACAAATCGTTGACAGTGGCAGGGCAGGTTGAGAAAGTGGTTAAAAAAGCTGACGGGATCCTGGGCTTTATAAGTAGAGGCATAGAGTACAAAAGCAAGGAAGTTATGATGAACCTTTATAAAACACTGGTTCGGCCACAACTGCAATATTGTGTCCAATTCTGGGCACCGCACTTTAGGAAGGATGTGAAGGTTGAGAGAGTGTGCAGAAAAGATTGACAAGAATGGTTCCAGGGATGAGGGACTTCAGTTACGTGGATAGAGTGGAGAAGCTGGGATTGTTTCCCTTAGAGCAGAGAAGGTTGAGAGTAGATTTGATAGAGGTGTTCCAAATCATGAGGGGTCTAGACAGAGTAGATAGAGAGAAACTGTTCCCATTGGCGCAAGGGTCGAGAACCAGAGGACACAGATTTAAGGTGATTGGCAGAAGAATCAAAGGTGATATGGGGAAAAACATTTTACGCAGTGAGTGGTTAGGATCGGGAATGCACTGCCTGAAAGGGTGGTGGAGGCAGATTCATTCGTGGCTTTCAAAAGGAAATTGGATGAGTATCTGAAGGGCAAAAATTTGCAGGGCTACGAGGGAAGGGTGGGGGAGTGGGACTAGCTGAAGTGTTCTTGCAGAGAACCGGCACGGGCTCAACGGGCCGAATGGCCACCTTCTGTGCTATAACCATTCTATGATTCTACGAACACGTTAAACCTTCATAGAATAATTACCAGTCATTTGTAGACTGGATACTTAACCCTGCCATTTCACTTTCAGTCAGGAACAGATCGCAGTATGACAGCTGGTGTCTCAGCAGGGTGGATGACTGAGTGAATCCCTTCCCACACACGGAGCAGGTGAACGGTCTCTCCCCAGTGTGAACTCGCTGGTGTGTCAGCAGGTGGGATGACTGAGTGAATCCCTTCCCACACTCGGAGCAGGTGAACGGTCTCTCCCCAGTGTGAACTCGCTGGTGTGTCAGCAGGGTGGATGGCCGAGTGAATCCCTTTCCACACACGGAGCAGGTAAATGGTCTCTCCCCAGTGTGAACTCGCTGGTGTGTCAGCAGGGTGGATGACTGAGTGAATCCCTTCCCACACTCGGAGCAGGTGAACGGTCTCTCCCCAGTGTGAACTCGCTGGTGTTTCACCAAGTCGGATGACTGAGTGAATCCCTTCCCACACTCAGAGCAGATGAACGGTCTCTCCCCAGTGTGAAGTCGCTGGTGTGTCAGCAGGTGGGATGAACATGTGAATCCCTTCCCACACTCGGAGCAGATGAAAGGTCTCTCCCCAGTGTGAACTCGCTGGTGTGTCAGTAGGTGGGAAGAACACCTGAATCCCTTCCCACACTCAGAGCAGGTGAACGGCCTCTCCCCAGTGTGAAGTCGCTGGTGTATAAGCAGGTGGGATGAACACGTGAATCCCTTCCCGCACTCGGAGCAGGTGAACGGCCTCTCCCCAGTGTGAACTCGCTGGTGTTTCACCAAGTCAGATGACTGAGTGAATCCCTTCCCACACTCAGAGCAGGTGAAGGGTCTCTCCCCCGTGTGAACTCGCTGATGTGTCAGGAGGGTGGATGACTGAGTGAATCCCTTTCCACAGTCAGAGCAGGTGAACGGTCTCTCCACAGTGTGAACTCGCTGGTGTTTCAGAAGGTCAGATGAACACGTGAATCCCTTCCCACAATCGGAGCAGGTGAACGGCCTCTCCCCAGTGTGAAGTCGCTGGTGTATAAGCAGGTGGGATGAACACGTGAATCCCTTCCCGCACTCGGAGCAGGTGAAGGGTCTCTCCCCCGTGTGAACTCGCTGATGTGTCAGGAGGGTGGATGACTGAGTGAATCCCTTTCCACAGTCAGAGCAGGTGAACGGTCTCTCCACAGTGTGAACTCGCTGGTGTTTCAGAAGGTCAGATGAACACGTGAATCCCTTCCCACAATCGGAGCAGGTGAACGGCCTCTCCCCAGTGTGAACTCGCTGGTGTTTCAGCAGGCTGGATGACCGAGTGAATCCCTTCCCACAATCAGAGCAGGTGAACGGTCTCTCCCCGGTGTGAGTGCGCTGGTGTACAGTGAGGTGAGATGATCGCCTGAACCCAGTCCCGCAGTGAGAGCACCTGAACGGTCTCTCGTCAGTGTGAACATGTTGATGGCACGTCAGTTCCCCGGAACTTTTATAGCACTTCCCGCAGTCCTGACATTTAAAAGGTCTCTCCCCAGTGTGAACTCGCTGGTGTGTCAGCAGGCTGGATGAACATGTGAATCCCTTCCCACACTCAGTGCAGGTGAACGGCCTCTCCCTGGTGTGACTGCGCTTGTGACTCGACAGGCCAGAGGATCGGCTGAAGCCTCGTCCACACACAGAACACGTGTACGGTTTCTCCCCGCTCTGAACGGTGCTTTCTGCTTCCATGCTCAAAGGTCATGATGAATCGAGTGACTGTCAGATCTTGAAGTGATGTTTGGTTTGATTTCCCGTCTGCAAATCCTCCCCTTCTAACACCCTGCAAAATGAATTTAAAACAGGAAAAAGGGAGGGTGAGGGATAACCCACAAAAACACAAAGGCAGGTTGTGAAATTGAGCTGAATGAATCTGGGAATTTGTGGGGCCGGCACTAGAAAAAAGTGACTATGAAAGCTGCCGGAATGTCGTAAAAACACAACTGGTTCACTAATGTCCTTCAGGGAAGGGAACCCGCCACCCGGTCTGGGCCGACACAAGACTCTGGTCTCTATGGGAGGAGAGAGAGTGAGGTAGGAGGGGGAGGAGTGAAGTAGAGTGACTTTATACATCTGTAACTCGACTAGACCTTTGACAGCACCTCCCAAACACGTGACCTCCACCACCTAGAAGGACAAGGGCAGCAGGTGCATGGGAACACCATCACCTCCCAGTTCCCCTCCAAGTCACACACTATCCTGACTTTGGCATATATCGCCGTTGCTACTCGGTGTTGCCCGGGCCTGGCGGCTCTGACTCGGGGCCTGAGACCCGCACTCGGTGTTGCTGAGGGTTCCAACCCTGGGACTGTACATGGGGATTCCAACCCTGGGACTGTACATGGGGATTCTAACCCTGGGACTGTACATGGGGATTCTAACCCTGGGACTGTACATGGGGATTCTAACCCTGGGACTGGACATGGGGATTCTAACCCTGGGACTGTACATGGGGATTCCTATCCTGGGACTCTTCTGTTACAATTGTGTGGGATATTAACCGTATGCTCTGCTTTTACCAGCGCCTTTAGGAGAGATGGTCAGAAATCCGAAGTGTGGAGAGTCTGAATCAAATAACTGAGTGAATAATTTACACTCCCGGGCACTAGGACCCGGTTGGGAACAGACACTGAAGCCCCGCCCACTCTTTGTTCCTCACAAGATGTCCGCGCATGCGCTTTGCTACTCACTGAATCAAGATGGCGGCCGTTATCCTGGCCTGTGACCGGGAGAAGCCCCGAAGCTGCAAACGCGGGACCTTCAGGTTATTATTCGGGGTTACCGGCCTGCACCAGTTGTTTATGAAGCCTCCCCGCCCACTCGCCAGTACATTATTCCGCTCCCTCCGTCGGCGTTTCAGTAATTTATCCGGACCTGATCCGCGTCCAACGTCTTCCGCGATGACACGCTCCGCGCATGCTCCAAACCAGGCGGGTCCAGCGCCTGCGCACTGGGCTCCTATAGTCTGGGTGCGGCACATTCTCCCCCGCGGGGAATGCTGGGTAAAACCTCCGCCATTCAACGGCCACATTAGTGAATGGAAAAGGATTTACTGAGTTTGCATTGAGCACTGAACCATGTTCATGCCTAGCCCGCCCCATGACAAAATCGAAGCCCAGGCTGCAAGATTCTCAGCTCCACACCCCGCTGCTCGTGGGGAATGCCGGTGCGGAGGGCCCGGTGCAGAAGGTTCAAGGTGGAAGACCCGGAGGAGAGTGGCCTGGGCGGGAGGCCCAGCACGGAGAATCCCAGGCGGGGGGCCCAGGGCGGGGCGGCTGGTCGGCAGAGGTGGAGTTGGGAGATGCGGTTGGTGAGCATTGCTGCACTGGTTCTGAAAGTTGCAGAATGGTTTCGGGCCTGAATGAGTTCCAGCGGCCCAGCATCTGCTCTGCCTGGCGGCAGCTGTGAGGCTTTTTCTTGGTCATGGGACCGGTTTATGCGTCGCCATATTGGTGAAGGAAAGACAAATTCTTTCCATCTGTAATGTGGCGTGTGAGCGGTAAAAGATGGAAAATGTGAATGGTTAAAAGACGGAAAATAAAAGGAAATTAAAAGACAGAGCAAAGTAATATCAGTAAGGAATGATGAGTATTCTTTGATGGTTGGGTCCTGTGAGCGATAACAGCATGTAGAAGAAGATTTGAGTGTTCGGTCTCTTTTTACGGGATTTCAGGAAGTGGATGGCTTCTTTTTCCGTGGAAGGGCTGAAGACTGTGGACAAGGACTATGACTTTACATGGTTCGACAACATCAAATGATATTCGTTAATGGATTGCCAATAGGACTGGCGTAGAACTGGTATTTAATTGTTTTGTTGGGAAGGTTTCAGGTTTTCTGTTTGAAAGCAGTTTACTTGAAGCTGAATTGATTTTCTGATAAGGACTGTGGAAATTTGCACATGATGATGTATTGGTGGTTATGTAGGAATTTACTTTGAGGTTATTGTCCAGTGTTGGTGTGTTTGAAAAGATAAAGTAAATTAATATTGGTAATTTATTGAACGAACGGACGCTCGAGTGAACGAACGGACGAACGATGCGAACGAACGCATTCATGCATATTGGAACTTACACTCGATCGAACGAATGATCACTTGTGCAGTGATAGAACGAACGATTTGAGCGAACGCACGCAGGCGCACACTTAGACAATTCATACACACGCACGCATTCAAACATACATATTGGAACTTACACTCGATCAAACGAACGACCTCATGGGGTAGTGGTCGAACGAACGATTCGAGCGAACGCAAGCATGCACATTGGAACTTACACTCGAGCGAACGAATGATCGCGTGGTGAACGATCAAACGAACGATAATCGAACGCACGCAGGCGCGCACTTAGACAAATGATACGCACGCACGTACTCATACATACATATTGGAACTTACGCTCGATCGAACGAACGCTTGAATGAACGAACGAACAATTGAATGAATGATTGAATGATCGAATGAACAATGCCAGTAGGACTGGCGTAAAATGGGTTTTTTCTTGGTTTATTGGAATAAATGTTATCTGTAGCATTTAATTGGATTATGATGGTGCTATGTGTTTGTACACTGGTGTTGAAATGGTTTTTGTTTTATGTGGAGTTAACTTTGAGATTTATTATTTTAAATCTAAAAAGTTGTGTGGTATTGTTTAAGGGTATTTGTACTGTAAATATTATTGATTATTTGTAAAATTAATCATTGCATTTATATTAACTATAAGGCTGTTTTTAAGGCTTTATTTTTTACTGTAATGGATGAATGTAATGGATTTACTATGTAATGGATTTACTATGTAATTGATGAGTTGTACAGGTATTATTGTTTTTGAATAAAAATATTTGAACCATTTTCATTCTAGCAGTTAGTGTGTTTCTGCTGATCTTAGTAACCCCTATACCTGGGATGGAGATTAATATTCTGTATAAATATTGAATAAATCAGCTTTGTTTCAAACACACAGTGTATTGAATATTTGATTTCTGAATGATCAGAGGAGACTAATCTTCTGTTCTGTTACCGACTGTTCCATTTTTGGGCCCTTTCTTACTCTAACTTATATCACTTCTCACCTAGTTCGCCTTCTACCACATCTATCCCGAAGCTTGTTCAGTTTGAGTAAATGGCTTAAAAAATCACAGAAAAATAGGAGCAGGAGTAGGGCATTCGGACCTTCGAGCCTGCTCCGCCATTCAGTATGATCATGGCTGATCCTGTATCTCAATACCATATTCCCGCTCTCTCCCCATACCCCTTGATGCCTTTTGTGTCTAGAAATCTATCTATCTCCTTGTTAAATATATTCAGTGACTTGGCCTCCACAGCCTTCTGTGGTAGAGAATTCCATAGGTTCACCACCCTCTGAGTGAAGAAATTTCTCCTCATCTCAGTCCTAAATGTCCTACCACGTATCCTGAGACTGTGACCCCTCGTTCTAGAGCCCCCAGCCAGGGGAAACATCTTCCCTGCATCCAGTCTGTCTAGCCCTGTCAGAATTTTATACGTTTCAATGAGATCCCCTCTCATTCTTCTTAACTCTAGTGAATACAGGCCTAGTTGACCCAATCTCTCCTCATACGCCAGTCCTGCCATCCCAGGAATCAGTCTGGTGAACCTTCGCTGCACTCCCTCTATGGCAAGTATATCCTTTCTTAGGTAAGGAGACCAAAACTGCACACTGTACTCCAGGTGTGGTCTCACCAAGGCCCTGTATCACTGTAGTAAGACATCCTTGCTCCTCTACTCAAATCCTCTTGCAATGAAGGCCAACATACCATTTGCCTTCCTAACTGCTTGCTGCACTTGCATGTTTGCTTTCAGTGACTGGTGTACAAGGATACCCAGGTCCCTCTGTACATCAACATTTCCCAATCTATCACCATTTAAATAATACTCTACCTTTCTGTTTTTCCTACCGAAGTGGATAACTTCACATTTATCCACATTATACTGCATCTGCCATGTATTTGCCCACTCACTCAACTTGTCTAAATCGCCTTGAAGCCTCTTTGCATCCTCCTCACAACTCACAATCCCACCTAGTTTCGTGTTGTCAGCAAACTTGGAAATATTACATTTGGTTCCCTCCTCCAAATCATTGATATATATTGTGAATAGCTGGGGCCCAAGCACTGATCCCTGCGATACCTCACTAGTCACCGCCTGCCACCCCGAAAAAGACCCATTTATTCCTACTCTCTATTTCCTGTCTGTTAACCAATTTTCAATCCATGCCAGTATATTACTCCCAATCCCATGTGCTTTAATTTTGCACACTAACCTCTTATGTGGTTATCGGCTTGTGGGTGTCATAGACTGAACTGCAATGCCTCACTTTACACTCATCTTATGGCCTGGCCAAAGTGGCCATTAACTGGTCCAGGCAGCGGTCGTTCAGCCCAACTGCCTGCCTCTCTTCCGCAGCCATGTTCGCGCGTAGGTGGCCCTGGAGATGGAGCACGCGGTGTCCGCCGGTACGCTTGAGGCCTTCCGCGACCGGTGGGCACCGCGGGGACTGGAGTGCATCATCACCCCGGCCAACACAATTTCAATTTAATTTGTTTGGTTTCATTTAATGGTTTATTGGTTACAGTTTATTTGGTTTAGTGTACATCAAAAAGAGTACACTCATCTGGAGCCCTGGAGATGGAGCACGTGGTGTCCACTGGCACGCTCGAGGCCTTCCGCAACTGGTGGGCACCGCAGGGACTGGAGTGCATCATCACCTGGACAACCAAATTTTAATTTAATTGTTCAGTTTCATTTAATTTTTTTTTTAAGTTACAGTTTATTTGTTTATGTTCCATACAAAAGAGTTCACTCATCTGAAATTCCTTTGAACTGCCCCTTAAAAGAATTATCTTGCATGAGATTTGAAGTCTGTTATTTTCTGTATCATTTAATCCTTTTTGGATTCGATTTAGTAAAAACTCCTCCACACATATTGCATCTGATCGCCTTTGAAATGTTCTGATCTTTGCAATTGTCATTGCTGATTTTGATGGTCTCTTTGATTTAATCTCTTGTTATTAACATACCTTGCACTATTTCTTTAAGCAAGATAATTGTTCTAATACTTCCTTTATCAAGTCTTTAGCTCCTCCATGGATCAATCATCCTTGGTCAGGGTTTAGGGGCTGGGGTTCAGGTTAGGATGTTAGGCTATGAGACAGTGATTAGGGATAGAAACCACTATTGACAACGCCAGTGTCACTAGACATGTTCTCTTTCATTTCATGGTATTTTAACCTCACGCAGATGAGTCAGAAAACAGCCTCATGAATTGTTCATTCAAGGAACCTTCTTTCTGGCCCGAGCCTGATTTCCTCTCTTCTTTCACAACTCTACATTTAACACAGAAAAAGACATCAGGGTCATTAGACTTGGGGACAAGAACAGGCGGATCCAGGTGTTGTTCTGGTTACATTCAATCATCGGCCTGCCTGAAAAGGGCTTCTGACAATAACCTGTCACCAGGCCCCACCAGTCGCCATCTGATTCCAACGTCATATCTTCATCCATTACCTGCCCTCACTAGAGCTGGTTTCACCACCATGACCATTCCCCATACTGAGGCTCTCTGATTCCCATTTATAGACTCAGTGTAAATGATCCCTGGATTCGGTATCGCAGTGTAAGTGGTCCCTAGATTTGGTGTCTCAGTGTAAGTGGTCCCTGGATTTGATCTCTCAGTGTAAGTGGTCCCTGGATTTGGTGTCTCAGTGTAAGTGGTCCCTGGATTTGGTGTCTCAGTGTAAGTGGGCCCTGGATTTGGTGTCAGAATGTAAGTTGTCCCCACATTTGGTGTCTCAATGTAAGTTGTCCCTGGATCTGGTGTCACAGTGTAAGCACTCTCTGGAATTAGTGTAAAAGTGTAAGTGGTCCCTGGATTTGGTATCTCAGTGTAAGTTATCCCCACACAGAGCGGGTTCCTACATGTGGCAACCCATCCGGCTGTGCATGCTGGGTCAGGATATAAAGAGACTGCACATTGTTCCTCCTCTCGCTGCCTGGGGGAATGGGGCAGATACTTAATGGGACAGTGACTCTCCTTTCACTGCGTATTTATAGTTAAAGGGACGGTCTTCTTCGTCTTGGACTGTCAGAGGATTTGACTAACAGAGCTCCTATTAATGGGTCGGATTAGGGGTTAGGGAGAGAAACAACTATTAACAACATCAGTTTCACTCGACACATCATTTATAATTTGGTGTCACAATATAAGTGGACAAAAATGAGAAGTCGCACAACACCAGGTTATAGTCCAACAGTTTTATTGGAAATTATGAGCTTTCGGAGCTCTGCTCCTTCGTCAGGTACAGTGAGGGAATACAAATCGGTTACAAAGTATATATAGACAGAGAACAATGTGTCTGCAGAGATACAATCCGTCAGGGAGGCATTACATCAAAGACACAGCAGAGTACAGCTAAGACAATAACCTGGTGTTGTGCGACTTCTCATTTTTGTCCACCCCAGTCCAACACCGGCATCTCCGCATCATGAACAATATAAGTGGTCCATGGATTTGGTGTCTCAATGTAAGGTGTCCCTGGATTTGGTGTCTCAATGTAAGTTGTCCCTGGATTTAGTGTCTCAGTGTAAGTGGGCCCTGGATTTGGTGTCTCGATGTAAGTGGTCCCTAGATTTGGTGACTCAGTGTAAGTAGTCTGCACATAGAGCGTGTTCCCAAGGCCCCGCCCTGCCCCTACACAGAGTGGGTCCCTGCACATGGCCAACTGGGTTAGGATGTAAAGAGACCGCACGCTGTTCCTCCTCCCACTGCCTGGGGGAATGGGCCAGATATTTAAAGGGACAGGGACTCCCCTTTCTCTGCCTATTTATAGTTAAAGGGACAGACCCGTTTATCTTGGAGTGTCGGCAGACTTCACTCACAGAGCTCCCATTAACAGTCGCTCCCTTCTGTACTGTGCAGTGATTGTAAACCTGTCTGTTTCAGTGACTTGAGCCTTTCTAAAATGTCTCACTATTTTTGATGATCCATTTGACTTGCTTGTTTAATATTGAAAGTCTTCAGAATTTTGCAGTGTGACGAAAGTTTCTTTTAAAGATGGAATAGCATTTTTTTCAAAATACTCTGTTCTTCTCCACCCCCTCCCCCGCCAAACTTTAGAACACTCTGCGCTACTGACTGGGAAGATCCCAAGTTCTATCCTTAATCTGTGCTGATAGTTGACAAGATGCGGAGATGCCGGTGTTGGACTGGGGTGGACAAAAATGAGAAGTCGCACAACACCAGGTTATAGTCCAACAGTTTTATTTAAAATTACAAGCTTTCGGAGCGCTGCTCCTTCTTCAGGTACAAGTCCCTGATAGTTGACAAGGCAGCAGTTCAGGGGCTATGATTGTCCTCAGCACCACTGGGCTATCAAGAGTAAAAATCAGCCAGTGCCCCTGCTATTGATGGAGATCCAGTGACCTCAACTGGGAAGTGTATGGATGTCAATTGAGGGCAGGATTGGACTTGGCTGTGATGCCTACCACAGTGGAAATCCTGCTGACACCCACTGTGTCGGCTGACGGTGAGGCACTAGAGGTTAACTAATGTCTGTAGAATTGCACCCAGCCAGATTCAGCACATCCTGGAGAAAAAAAATCCCAGACGATGTAATAATGTTGTTTCTAGACAGTAAGGATGAAAGGAGAGTGTGTAGAATGGGGAATTTGCAGTTTAGGAGGGACAGGAGGGGAAAGAATGTTTTATAGAATCTAGAATTGTCTGTTCTGAATTTCTATCCTGTATTTAAAGTAACAACTTGTGTAACTACCATTTGAGGGTATTAGAAGGGGAGGATCTGCAGATGGAAACTCAAACCAAACATCGCGTCAAGATCCGACAGATTCACCGGATTCATCAGGACCTGAATATCACCGGCATTTGGATATCGAAGGAAAAAGCACCAATCACAGGACACGTGTTCTGTGTGTGGATCCACCTTCAACCAATCATCCAGCCTGTGAGACTCGTGCACCCACCTGAATCAACAGTGTCAATGTGGGGACTGTGGAAACGGATTCAGTTGCCCGTCTGAGGTGGAAACTCATCAATACAGTCACACCGGGGAGAGGCCGTTCACCAGCTGAGTGTGGAAAGAGAGTCACTCACTCATCTCACCAACTGACAAACTCACTTATAGAACATAGAACAGAGAACATAGAACAGTACAGCACAGTACAGGCCCTTCGGCCCTCGATGTTGTGCCGAGCATTGTCCGAAACCAAGATCAAGCTATCCCACTCCCTATCATTCTGGTGTGCTCCATGTGCTTATCCAATAACCGCTTGAAAGTTCCTAAAGTGTCCGACTCCACTATCACAGCAGGCAGTCCATTCCACACCCCAACCACTCTCTGAGTAAAGAATCTACCTCGGACATCCCTTCTATATCTCCCCCCATGCACCTTATAGTTATGCCTCCTTGTAACAGCTACATCCACCCGAGGAAATAGTCTCTGAACATCCACTCTATCTATCCCCCTCATCATCTTATAAACCTCTATTAATTTGCCTCTCATCCTCCTCTGCTCTGAAGAGAAAAGCCCTAGCTCCCTCAATCTTTCCTCATAAGACCTCCCCCCCAAACCAGGCAGCATCCTGGTAAATCTCCTTTGCACTCTTTCCAATGCTTCCACGTCCTTCCTATAGTGAGGTGACCAGAACTGCACACAATATTCCAAATGTGGTCTCACCAAGGTCCTGTACAGTTGCAGCATAACCTCACGGTTCTTAAACTCAAACCCCTTGTTAATAAACGCTCACACACTATAGGCCTTCTTTACTGCTCTATCCACTTGAGTGGCAACCTTCAGAGATCTGTGGATATGAACCCCCAGATCCCTCTGTTCCTCCACGTTCCTCAGAACCCTGCCATTGACCCTGTAATCCTTATTCAAATTTGCCCTACCAAAATGAATCACCTCGCACTTATCAGGGTTAAATTCCATCTGCCATTTTTCGGCCCAGCTCTGCATCCTATCAATGTCTCTTTGCAGCCTACAACAGCCCTCCACCTCATCCACTACTCCACCAATCTTGGTGTCATCAGCAAATTTACTGATCCACCCTTCAGTCCCCTCCTCCAAGTCATTGATAAAAATCACAAACAGCAGAGGACCCAGCACCGACCCCTGTGGCACACCGCTGGTAACTGGTCTCCAGTCCGAAAATTTTCCATCCACCACCACCCTCTGCCTTCTATGAGATAGCCAGTTACTTATCCAATCGGCCAAATTTCCCTCTATCCCACAACTCCTTACTTTCTTCATGAGCCGACCATGGGGAACCTTATCAAACGCCTTACTAAAATCCATGTATACGACATCAACTGCTCTACCTTCATCTACACACTTAGTTACCTCCTCAAAGAATTCAATCAAATTTGTTAGGCAAGACTTACCCTTCACGAATCCGTGTTGACTATCTTTCCAAATGGTCATAAATCCTATCCCTCAGGACCTTTTCCATTATCTTACCAACCACCGAAGTAAGACTAACCGGCCTATAATTACCAGGGTCATTCCTATTTCCTTTCTTGAAGAGAGGAACAACATTCGCCACTCTCCAGTCCTCTGGCACCATCCCCGTGGACAGTGAGGACCCAAAGATCAAAGCCAGAGGCTCTGCAATCTCCTCCCTTGCCTCCCAAAGAATCCTAGGATATATCCCATCTGGCCCAGGGGACTTATCGACCCTCAGGTTCTTCAAAATTGCTAAAACATGTTTTAAAACACTTGTTCGCAATGGGGAGAATCCATTCACTGCTCTGTATGTGGAAAGGGATTCTATCGACCATCCCATTTACTGACACACCAGCACAGTCACACCGGAGAGAGACCGTTTAAATACTTCACGTGTGGGAAGGGATTCACTCCGTTGTCCCACCTGTTGACACTCCAGAGTGTCCACATTGAGAACAGTTGCTTTAAATACACTGACTGTGAGAAAAACTTTCAAAGTTCAAAGCAGCTGATGCACGATCAGCGCATTGATACTGGAGAGAGGATGTTTCAATATCCTGTGTGTGGGAAGAAATTCACCCCACCTGCTGAGACTCCAGTGAGTTCACATGTGACTGCAGGGGTTTGGATTCTGTTATTAATCACATCCAGGGCTGAACCATGGCAGAGTGCCCGTGCACTGGGGTTTCTGTGTGAATTATTGATGAATTTTCTCTCAATGGGATCACAGAAACTCATTCTCCATTCACTAATTGGGGCTTTCAATGTTCCCCAGCATGCCCCGCGGGGGAGAATGTGCCCCATTCACTCTGGTGGAGCCCAGTGCGCAGGCGCAGTGCCCGCCTGTAATTGGAGCATGCGCAGTGTCACTGTGATCAGGGCCGGCCGAGTGTGACGAGGGCTAAAAGGTCGGAGTCGCGATTTTTGCACCGATTACGAATCAGCGGGTCTGAGGGAGGTAACGTACTCGGTGGGTGAGCTTCATAAACACCTGGTGTCGGCCGCAAGCCCCGAATGAGAACCTACAGGTTCCGCGTTTGCAGCTCCGAGGCTTTTTCCCAGGAACAGGCCCGAGTAAATGGGGAGAGCAAATGCAGATTGGGTGACCGCTTTGCGGAACACCTCCGTTCAGTCCGTAAGGGGGACCCCGAGCTCCCGGTGGCCTGTCACTTTAATTCACCACTTCACTCCCACTCTGACCTCACCATCCTCGGCCTATTACACTGTTCCACGGAAGCGCAGCGTAAGCTCGAGGAACAGCACCTCATCTTTCGTTTAGGCACGCTACAGCCCTCTGGACTCAATATCGAGTTCAACAATTTTAGATCATAACCTCAGCTCCAATCACATTTATATTTTATTTTTATTTGTCCCCCCCCCCCACCATTTTTTTTTTTTCCTCCTAGAAGCTGGCAGCTGTCCTTCATTCTGCCAGTGGATTTCACACTTCATTCAGCCTTAATCTGTCACATTAACACCACCTCTAGCCTTGCATATCTCTTAATGTCTCTTAATGTCTCTTCATCTCCCCCTTTGTTCCTTTATCCCCTCCCCCTTTTCCCAGCTTTACCCTGGCCTTAAATCTATTTGATTTCCGGCTCTTCCCAGTTCTGATGAAAGGTCATCGACCTGAAACGTTAACTCTCTTTCTCTCTCCACGGATGCTGCCTGGCCTGCTGAGTTTTTCCAGCGTTTTCTGTTGTTATTTCGGATTTCCAGCATCCGCAGTATTTTGCTATCGTATTAGTGTTTGGTTCACTGCCACCTCTCTTCTTGGAATGCCTACCTTGAAGAAGTTCTGCTCTTCTCTTCGACGGGATTTCCGTTTGGCTCTTCAACCTTGTTCATCTTCATTGATTTCAGTTTCCCTTCTCGTGTTTGATCAGGTATCTGCCAAGACTCGGTTTCACAGCCACATTACTTTCCTCAGCAACTGTCTCCGGTTCCGACTTATCCCACGTGGATTCCAACTAAACTTCCACCCTTCGTGTTTCAGTACAACCCAGGATTACAAATATCTCCAAGATATTCATCGTTCCTCGAACTACTGCTCTCGCCGCATCTTGAGATCCACGCTCAACGCCATGCGGCGCCACATGAACACTCTCTCTTCAGCAGCACCGACGCACTCTATCTCAAAGCTGTCCGGGTCCACAGTTCCATTTCATCCTTAGACTCATCCGACGCTTCAACAAAAAACTTTTCTTCTTCCTTTCCGATGTCAAGGATCGCAAGCTTCAACAACTCTTGGACACTAAAGCCCCTCCAGAACCTTCTTCCCCTTCACTTTCCTCTGACCCCCCTTCTCCCAATCTCACCCCCTGCCGCGTTTTCACTATCCCCTCTGACCTTCCCCTCTCTGACTCCGAACGATCAGTCCTCAGCAAAGGCCTGAGCTTCATCCCCTTACGCCCCCATCTCAATGAATTTCGAGCTCGGCACGATGCTGAGCTCTTTTTCCGCCGCCTCCGTCCCCACTTCTCTGGCCAGGAGTCTTCCCCCCGCACGGCTGACCCTTTCTCCCGCTTTCAGAATTCTCGTTCCACCTGGACCCCTCCCTCTGGCCTCTTACCCTCTCTTGATCTTTTCATTGCTAACTGCCGCCGTGACATCGGCCAGCTCAATTTCTCTGCTCCCCTCACTCACTCCAACCTACCTCCCTCTGAACTTGCAGCACTCCATTCTCTCCGATCCAACCCTGACATTGTCATTAAACCTGCTGACAAGGGTGGCGCTGTTGTTGTTTGGCGAACCGACCTCTACCTAGCGGAAGTTGAACGCCAACTCTCTGACACCTCCTCCTACCTCCACCTGGACCATGACCCCACTACTGAACATCAAGCCACCGTGTCCAAGACTGTCACTGACCTCATCTCCTCTGGAGATCTTCCCCCCCACGGCTGCCAACCTCATAGTTCCCCAACCCTGCACAGCCAGCTTCTACCTCCTTCCCAAGATCCACAAACAGGACTGCCCCGGTAGACCCATCGTTTCAGCCTGTTCTTGCCCCACGGAACTTATCTCTTCCTATCTCGACTCTATTTTTTCTCCCCTTGTCCAGTCTCTTCCCACCTACATCTGCGACTCTTCCGATGCCCTCCGCCATTTTAACAGTTTCCAGTTTCCCGGCCCCAACCGTCTCCTCTTCACTATGGACGTACAATCCCTCTACACCTCCATTCCCCACCAGGATGGCCTGAGGGCGCTCCGCTTCTTCCTTGAACAGAGGCCCAACCAGTCCCCATCCACCACCACCCTCCTCCGCCTGGCTGAACTTGTTCTCACATTGAACAACTTCTCCTTTGACTCTACCCATTTCCTCCAAATTAAAGGTGTTGCTATGGGTACCCGCATGGGTCCTAGCTATGCCTGCCTTTTCGTGGGATATGTGGAACACTCTTTGTTCCAGTCCTACTCGGGTCCCCTCCCTCACCTCTTTTTCCGGTACATTGATGACTGTATCGGTGCCGTCTCCTGCTCTCGCCCTGAACTAGAACATTTCATTCACTATGCTTCCAATTTCCACCCTTCCCTCACCTTCACATGGTCCATCTCCGACTCTTCCCTTCCCTTCCTCGACTTCTCCATCTCCATCTCTGGGGATAGGTTATTGACTAACATTCACTACAAGCCCACTGACTCCCACAGCTACCTGGACTACACTTCCTCCCACCCCGCCTCCTGTAAGGACTCTATTCCATTCTCCCAGTTTCTCCGTCTCCGCCGCATCTGCTCTGATGATGCCACCTTCCATACCAGTGCTTCTGACGTGTCTTCCTTTTTCCTCAACCGAGGATTCCCCTCTACCGTGGTCGACACGGCCCTTGACCGTGTCCGTTCTATCTCCCGCACTTCTGCTCTCACCCCTTCCCCTCCCTCCCAGAACCACGATAGGGTTCCCCTTGTCCTCACCTTTCACCCCACCAGCCTCCACATTCAACGGATCATCCTCCGCCATTTCCGCCACCTCCAGCGTGATCCCACCACCAAACACATCTTCCCCTCACCTCCCCTTTCAGCATTCCGTAGGGACCGCTCCCTCCGCGACACCCTAGTCTACTCCTCTACCACCCCCAGCACCCCTTCCCCTTCGCCCGGCACCTTCCCGTGCACGCGCAGGAGATGCAACACCTGCCCTTATACCTCCCCTCTTCCCACTGTCCAGGGCCCCAAACACCCCTTCCAGGTGAAACAGCGATTTACTTGTACTTCCTGCAATTTAGTATACTGTATTCGCTGCTCACGATGTGGACTCCTCTACATTGGGGAGACCAAACGCAGATTGGGTGACCGCTTTGCGGAACACCTCCGTTCAGTCCGTAAGGGGGACCCCGAGCTCCCGGTGGCCTGTCACTTTAATTCACCGCTTCACTCCCACTCTGACCTCACCGTCCTCGGCCTATTACACTGTTCCATGGAAGTGCAGCGTAAGCTCGAGGAACAGCACCTCATCTTTCGTTTAGGCACGCTACAGCCCTCTGGACTCAATATCGAGTTCAACAATTTTAGATCATAACCTCAGCTCCAATCACATTTATATTTTATTTTTATTTGTCCCCCCCCCCCCACCTTTTTTTTTTTCCCTCCTAGAAGCTGGCAGCTGTCCTTCATTCTGCCAGTGGATTTCACACTTCATTCAGCCTTAATCTGTCACATTAACACCACCTCTAGCCTTGCATATCTCTTAATGTCTCTTAATGTCTCTTCATCTCCCCCTTTGTTCCTTTATCCCCTCCCCCTTTTCCCAGCTTTACCCTGGCCTTAAATCTATTTGATTTCCGGCTCTTCCCAGTTCTGATGAAAGGTCATCGACCTGAAACGTTAACTCTCTTTCTCTCTCCACGGATGCTGCCTGGCCTGCTGAGTTTTTCCAGCGTTTTCTGTTGTTATTTCGGATTTCCAGCATCCGCAGTATTTTGCTATCGTATTAGTGTTTGGTTCACTGCCACCTCTCTTCTGGGAATGCCTACCTTGAAGAAGTTCTGCTCTTCTCTTCGACGGGATTTCCGTTTGGCTCTTCAACCTTGTTCATCTTCATTGATTTCAGTTTCCCTTCTCGTGTTTGATCAGGTATCTGCCAAGACTCGGTTTCACAGCCACATTACTTTCCTCAGCAACTGTCTCCGGTTCCGACTTATCCCACGTGGATTCCAACTAAACTTCCACCCTTCGTGTTTCAGTACAACCCAGGATTACAAATATCTCCAAGATATTCATCGTTCCTCGAACTACTGCTCTCGCCGCATCTTGAGATCCACGCTCAACGCCATGCGGCGCCACATGAACACTCTCGACATCTCTCTTCAGCAGCACCGACGCACTCTATCTCAAAGCTGTCCGGGTCCACAGTTCCATTTCATCCTTAGACTCATCCGACGCTTCAACAAAAAACTTTTCTTCTTCCTTTCCGATGTCAAGGATCGCAAGCTTCAACAACTCTTGGACACTAAAGCCCCTCCAGAACCTTCTTCCCCTTCACTTTCCTCTGATCCCCCTTCTCCCAATCTCACCCCCTGCCGCGTTTTCACTATCCCCTCTGACCTTCCCCTCTCTGACCCCGAACGATCAGTCCTCAGCAAAGGCCTGAGCTTCATCCCCTTACGCCCCCATCTCAATGAATTTCGAGCTCGGCACGATGCTGAGCTCTTTTTCCGCCGCCTCCGTCTCCGTGCCCACTTCTCTGGCCAGGAGTCTTCCCCCGCACGGCTGACCCTTTCTCCCACTTTCAGAATTCTCGTTCCACCTGGACCCCTCCCTCTGGCCTCTTACCCTCTCTTGATCTTTTCATTGCTAACTGCCGCCATGACATTGGCCAGCTCAATTTCTCTGCTCCCCTCACTCACTCCAACCTACCTCCCTCTGAACTTGCAGCACTCCATTCTCTCCGATCCAACCCTGACATTGTCATTAAACCTGCTGACAAGGGTGGCGCTGTTGTTGTTTGGCGAACCGACCTCTACCTAGCGGAAGTTGAACGCCAACTCTCTGACACCTCCTCCTACCTCCACCTGGACCATGACCCCACTACTGAACATCAAGCCACCGTGTCCAAGACCGTCACTGACCTCATCTCCTCTGGAGATCTTCCCCCCACGGCCGCCAACCTCATAGTTCCCCAACCCCGCACAGCCCGCTTCTACCTCCTTCCCAATATACAAAAACAGGACTGCCCCGGTAAACCCTTCGTTTCAGCCTGTTCTTGCCCCACGGAACTTTCTCTTCCTATCTCGACTCTGTTTAAAAGGAGTAGAGGAGCAGAACAGTAAAGAGGTTTAAGATTCTAGCTGATGCCTTGTCTTATTAATTAGCAGGTTCAAGAGTCTCGTGTCAGCAACTTTAATACCTTATTAGAAATATAAGATGAGCAGATTCTCTGTCCTCTACCGTACCTTACATTGATCCATCAATCAGAGTAAGCTTGCAAGTTCCGCGTGTCCACAGTAACTTACACTGTCCCATCAAACACTCCCAGAGCAGGTGCAGCACGGGTTAGATACAGAGTAAAGCTCCCTCTACACTGTCCCTTCAAACACTCCCAGGGCAGGGACAGCACGGGTTAGATCCAGAGTAAAGCTCCCTCTACACTGTCCCATCAAACACTCCCAGGGCAGGTACAGCACGGGTATGATACAGAGTAAAGCTCCCTCTACACTGTCCCATCAAACACTCCCAGTAAAGGTACAGCACGGGTTAGATACAGACAAAAGCTCCCTCTACTGTCCCATCAAACACTCCCAGGGCAGGTGCAGCACAGGTTAGATACAGAGTAAAGCACCCTCTACACTGTCCCATCAAACACTCCCAGGGCAGGTACAGCACGGGTTAGATACAGAGTAAAGCTCCCACTACACTGTCCCATCAAACAGTCCCAGGGCAGGTACAGCACGGGTTAGATACAGAGTAAAGCTCCCTCTACACCGTCCCATCAAATACTCCCAGGGCAGGTACAGCACGGGTTAGATACAGAGGAAAGCTCCCTCTACACTGTCCCATCAAACTCTCCCAGGGCAGGTACAGCACGGGTTAGATACAGAGTAAAGCTCCCTCTACACTGTCCCATCAAACACTCCCAGGGCAGGTACAGCACGGGCTAGATACGGAGTAAAGCTCACACTATACTGTCCCATCAAACACTCCCAGGGCAGATACAGCACGGGTTAGATACAGAGTAAAACTCCATCTACACTGTCCCATCAAACACTCCCAGGGCAGGTACAGCACGGGTTACAGAGTAATGCTCCCTCTACACTGTCCCATCAAACACTCCCAGGGCAGGTTCAGCACGGGTTACATACAGCGTAAAGCTCCCTCTACACTGTCCCATCAAACACTCCCAGGGCAGGGACAGCACGGGTTAGATACAGAGCAAAGCTCCCTCTACACAGGCCCATCAAACACTCCCAGGGCAGGTAAAGCACGTGTTTGATACAGAGTAAAGCTCCCTCTACACTGTCCCATCAAAAACTCCCAGGGCAGGTACAGCACGGGTTAAATACAGAGTAAAGCTCCCACTACACTGTCCCATCAAACACTCCCAGGGCAGGTACATCATGGGTTAGACACAGTGTAAAGCTCCCTCTACACTGTCCCATCAAACACTCCAAGGAAAGGTACAGCACGGGTTAGATACAGACAAAAGCACCCTCTACTGTCCCATCAAACACTCCCAGGGCAGGTACAGCACGGGTTAGATACGGAGTAAAGCTCCCTCTACACTGTCCCATCAAACACTCCCAGGAAAGGTACAGCACGGGTTAGATACAGAGTAAAGCTCCCTCTGCTGTCCCATCAAACACTCCCAGGGCAGTTACAGCACGGTTTAGATACAGAGTAAAGCTCTCTCTACACTGTCCCATCAAACTCTCCCAGGGCAGGTACTGCACGGGTTAGATACAGAGTAAAGCTCCCTCTACACTGTCCCATCAAACACTGTCAGGGCAGGTACAGCACAGGTTAGATACAGAGTAAAGCTCCCTCTACACTGTCCCATCAAACACTCCCAGGGCAGATACAGCACGGGTGAGATACAGAGTAAAACTCCATCTACACTGTCCCATCAAACACTGAGAGGTCGCACAACACCAGGTTATAGTCCAACAGTTTTATTTGAAATCACAAGCTTTCGGAGCTATCGATTGCCCCTTCCTCAGGTGAAGTAAATAGATACAGAATCGCCAAAGCATATATAGATAGAGAACAAAGCATGTGTACCTTACAATTGCAGACAACTAAATTAAATCATCCTGACTATCTGCCGAGGTGTGATAAAGTTAATCAGGTCAGCCAGGAAGGTACCACATCAAAGACATAGCAAGATACAACTGAGACAATGAGGTGTAGTCGCAGGGGTTCTAACGTGTCAAAAGCTGCCGTCTGTATGTAAAACGAAAAGCTTTAAAATTTTTACTTTTTTACTGGGAAAATTTTTACTTTTTTACTGGGAATCACATCTGTGAACAAGCCAACGACGACTCGAGTCCGGATCACGTCATGTATCGTGACATAAACCCAAGATCCCGGTTGAGACCGTCTTCATGAGTGCGGAACTTGGCTATCAGTTTCTGCTCGATGATTTTGCGTTGTCGTGTGTTTCTAAGGTTGCCTTGGAGAACGCTTACCCGCAGATCCGAGGCTGAATGTCCTTGACTGCTGAAGTGTTCCCCGACTGGGAGGTAACAATCCTGCCTGGCGATTGTTGCGCGGTGCTCGTTCATACGTTGTCTCAGTGTCTGCATGGTCTCGCCGATGTACCATGCCGCGGTGCATTCTTTCCTGCAACGTATGAGGTAGACAACGTTGGCCGAGTCACATGAGTATGTACCATGTACCTGGTGGGTAGTGTCCTCACGTGTGATGGTGGTATCTGTGTTGATGATCTGGCATGTCTTGCAGAGTTTGCCGTGGCAGGGTTGTGTGGTGTCGTGGTCGCTGTTATCCTGAAAGCTGGGTAATTTGCTGCGAACGATGGTACTTCTGAGGTTAGGCGGCTGTTTGAAGGCAAGTAGTGGAGGCGTGGGGATGGCCTTAGCGAGGTGTTTGTCGTCATCGATGACATGTTGAAGGCTGCGAAGAACATGGCGTAGTTTCTCCGCTCCGGGGAAGTACTGGACGACGTAGGGTACCCTGTTGGTTGTGTCCCGTGTTTGCCTTCTGAGGAGGTCTATGCGATTTTTCGCTGTGGCCCGTCGGAATTGTCGATCGATGAGTCGAGCGTCATATCCCGTTCTTACGAGGGCGTTTTTCAGCGTCCGTAGGTGTCCATCGCGTTCCTCCTCGTCTGAGCAGATCCTGTGTATTCGCAGGGCTTGTCCATAGGGGATGGCTTCTTTAACATGGTTAGGGTGGAAGCTGGAGAAGTGGAGCATCGTGAGGTTGTCCGTGGGCTTGCGGTAGAGTGAAGTGCTGAGGTGTCCGTCTTTGATGGAGATTCATGTGTCCAGGAATGAAACCGATTCTGAGGAGTAGTCCATGGTGAGTTTGATGGTGGGATGGAACTTGTTTATGTTATCGTGTAGTCTTTTCAGTGATCCTTCGCCATGGGTCCAAAGGAAGAAAATGTCGTCGATGTATCTGGTGTACAGCGTTGGCTGGAGGTCCTGTGCAGCGAAGAAGTCTTACTCGAACTTGTGCATGAAGATGTTGGCGTATTGGGGTGCGAATTTGGTCCCCATGGCTGTTCCGTGTGTTTGGGTAAAAAAATGGTTGTCGAAGGTGAAGACATTGTGGTCAAGGATGAAGCGGATGAGTTGTAGGATGGCGTCTGGAGATTGGCTGTTGTTGGTGTTGAGTACTGAGGCTGTCGCAGCGATGCCGTCATCGTGGGGGATACTGGCGTAGAGTGCCGATACGTCCATCGTGGCGAGGAGTGTTCCTGGTTCAACTGGTCCGTGGGTGCTGAGTTTCTGTAAGAAGTCTGTAGTGTCGCGACAGAAGCTGGTTCCCAGTAAAAAAGTAAAAATTTTCCCAGTAAAAAAGTAAAAATTTTAAAGCTTTTCGTTTTACATACAGACGGCAGCTTTTGACACGTTAGAACCCCTGCGACTACACCTCATTGTCTCAGTTGTATCTTGCTATGTCTTTGATGTGGTACCTTCCTGGCTGACCTGATTAACTTTATCACACCTCGGCAGATAGTCAGGATGATTTAATTTAGTTGTCTGCAATTGTAAGGAACACATGCTTTGTTCTCTATCTATATATGCTTTGGCGATTCTGTATCTATTTACTTCACCTGAGGAAGGGGCAATCGATAGCTCCGAAAGCTTGTGATTTCAAATAAAACTGTTGGACTATAACCTGGTGTTGTGCGACCTCTCAAATTTGTCCACCCCAGTCCAACAACCGGCATCTCCGCATCATGACCATCAAACACTCCCAGGGCAGGTACAGCATGGGTTAAATACAGAGCAAAGCTCCCTTTACACTATCCCATAAACACTCCTTGGGCACGTACAGCATGGTTTAGAAACAGAGTTAAGCTCCCTTTATACTGTCCCATCAAACATTCCCAGGGCAGGTCCAGCACGGGTGAGATACAGAGTAAAACTCCCTCTACATTATCCCATCAAACACTCCAAGGGCACGTATAGCATTGTTTAGATACAGAGCAAAGCTCCCTCGACATTGTCCCAGCAAACACTCCCAGGGCAGGTGCAGCACGGGTTAGATACAGAGTAAAGGCCCCTCGATACTGTCCCATCAAACAGTCCCAGGGCAGGTCCAGCATGGGTTAGATACAGAGTAAAACTCCCTCTACATTATCCCATCAAACACTCCTAGGCCACGGACAGCATGGTTTCGATACAGAGCAAAGCTCCCTCGACATTGTCCCACCAAACACTCCCCGGGCAGTTACAGCACAGGTTAGATACAGAGCAAAGCTCCCTCTGCACTGTCCCATCAAACACTCCCCGGGCAGGTACGGCACGGGTTAGAGTCAGAGTAAATCTCCCTCTACACTGTCCCATCAAACACTCCCAGGGCAGGTACAGCGCAGTAACATACAGAGTAAAGCTACCATTACACTATCTCATAAAACACTACTAGGGCAGGTACAGCATGGTTTAGATACAGAGTAAAGCTCCCTATACATTGTCCCACCAAACACTCCCAGGGAAGGTACAGCATGGGTTAGATACAGATTAAAGCTCCCTCTACACTGTCCCATCAAACACTCCCAGGGCAGGTACAGCACGGGTTAAATACAGAGTAAAGCACCCTCTACACTGTCCCATCAAGCACTCCCAGGGCAGGTACAGCACGGGTTAGATATAGAGTTAAGCTCCCTCTAAACTATCCCATCAATAACTCCCCGGGCAGGTACAGCACGGGTTAGATACAGAATAAAAGTCCATCGACACGATCCCATCAAACACTCCCCGGGCAGGTACAGCACGGGTTAGATACAGAGTAAAACTCCCACTACACTGTCCCCTCAAACACTCCCAGGGCAGGTGCAGCACGGGTTAGATACACAGTAAAGCTCCCTGTCCACTGGCCCATCAAACACTCCCAGGGCAGGTGCAGCAGGGGTTAGTTACAGAGTAAAGCTCCCTCTACACTGTCCCATCAAACACTCCCAGGGCAGGTACAGCATGGTTTAGATACAGAGTAAAGCTCCCTCTACACTGTCCCATCACACACTCCCAGGGCAGCTACAGCACGGGTTCGATACAGAGTAAAGCTCCCTCAACACTGTCCCATCAAACACTCCCAGGACAGGTACAGCACGGGTTAGATACGGAGTAAAGCTCGCACTAGACTGTCCCATCAAACACTCCCGGGGCAGTAAAGCACGGGTTAGATACAGAGTAATGCTCCCTGTGCACTGTCCCATCAAACACTCCCGGGGCAGGTACAGCACAGGTTAGATACAGAGTAAAGCTCCCTCTACACTGTACCATCAAACACTCCCAGGGCAGGTCCAGCACGGGTTAGATACAGAGTAAAACTCCCTCAATACTGTCCCATCAAACACTCCCAGGGTAGGTACAGCACGGGTGAGATACAGAGTAAAGCTCCCTCTCAATTGTCCCATCAAACACTCCCAGGGCAGGTACAGCACGGGTATGATACAGAGTAAAGCTCCCTCTACACTGTCCCATCAAACACTCCCAGTAAAGGTACAGCACGGGTTAGATACAGACAAAAGCTCCCTCTACTGTCCCATCAAACACTCCCAGGGCAGGTGCAGCACAGGTTAGATACAGAGTAAAGCACCCTCTACACTGTCCCATCAAACACTCCCAGGGCAGGTACAGCACGGGTTAGATACAGAGTAAAGCTCCCACTACACTGTCCCATCAAACAGTCCCAGGGCAGGTACAGCACGGGTTAGATACAGAGTAAAGCTCCCTCTACACCGTCCCATCAAATACTCCCAGGGCAGGTACAGCACGGGTTAGATACAGAGGAAAGCTCCCTCTACACTGTCCCATCAAACTCTCCCAGGGCAGGTACAGCACGGGTTAGATACAGAGTAAAGCTCCCTCTACACTGTCCCATCAAACACTCCCAGGGCAGGTACAGCACGGGCTAGATACGGAGTAAAGCTCACACTATACTGTCCCATCAAACACTCCCAGGGCAGATACAGCACGGGTTAGATACAGAGTAAAACTCCATCTACACTGTCCCATCAAACACTCCCAGGGCAGGTACAGCACGGGTTACAGAGTAATGCTCCCTCTACACTGTCCCATCAAACACTCCCAGGGCAGGTTCAGCACGGGTGACATACAGCGTAAAGCTCCCTCTACACTGTCCCATCAAACACTCCCAGGGCAGGGACAGCACGGGTTAGATACAGAGCAAAGCTCCCTCTACACAGGCCCATCAAACACTCCCAGGGCAGGTAAAGCACGTGTTTGATACAGAGTAAAGCTCCCTCTACACTGTCCCATCAAAAACTCCCAGGGCAGGTACAGCACGGGTTAAATACAGTGTAAAGCTCCCACTGCACTGTCCCATCAAACACTCCCAGGGCAGGTACATCATGGGTTAGACACAGTGTACAGCTCCCTCTACACTGTCCCATCAAACACTCCAAGGAAAGGTACAGCACGGGTTAGATACAGACAAAAGCACCCTCTACTGTCCCATCAAACACTCCCAGGGCAGGTACAGCACGGGTTAGATACGGAGTAAAGCTCCCTCTACACTGTCCCATCAAACACTCCCAGGAAAGGTACAGCACGGGTTAGATACAGAGTAAAGCTCCCTCTGCTATCCCATCAAACACTCCCAGGGCAGTTACAGCACGGTTTAGATACAGAGTAAAGCTCTCTCTACACTGTCCCATCAAACTCTCCCAGGGCAGGTACTGCACGGGTTAGATACAGAGTAAAGCTCCCTCTACACTGTCCCATCAAACACTGTCAGGGCAGGTACAGCACAGGTTAGATACAGAGTAAAGCTCCCTCTACACTGTCCCATCAAACACTCCCAGGGCAGATACAGCACGGGTGAGATACAGAGTAAAACTCCATCTACACTGTCCCATCAAACACTGAGAGGTCGCACAACACCAGGTTATAGTCCAACAGTTTTATTTGAAATCACAAGCTTTCGGAGCTATCGATTGCCCCTTCCTCAGGTGAAGTAAATAGATACAGAATCGCCAAAGCATATATAGATAGAGAACAAAGCATGTGTACCTTACAATTGCAGACAACTAAATTAAATCATCCTGACTATCTGCCGAGGTGTGATAAAGTTAATCAGGTCAGCCAGGAAGGTACCACATCAAAGACATAGCAAGATACAACTGAGACAATGAGGTGTAGTCGCAGGGGTTCTAACGTGTCAAAAGCTGCCGTCTGTATGTAAAACGAAAAGCTTTAAAATTTTTACTTTTTTACTGGGAAAATTTTTACTTTTTTACTGGGAATCACATCTGTGAACAAGCCAACGATGACTCGAGTCCGGATCACGTCATGTATCGTGACATAAATCCAAGATCCCGGTTGAGACCGTCTTCATGAGTGCGGAACTTAGCTATCAGTTTCTGCTCGATGATTTTGCGTTGTCGTGTGTTTCTAAGGTTGCCTTGGAGAACGCTTACCCGCAGATCCGAGGCTGAATGTCCTTGACTGCTGAAGTGTTCCCCGACTGGGAGGTAACAATCCTGCCTGGCGATTGTTGCGCGGTGCTCGTTCATACGTTGTCTCAGTGTCTGCATGGTCTCGCCGATGTACCATGCCGCGGTGCATTCTTTCCTGCAACGTATGAGGTAGACAACGTTGGCCGAGTCACATGAGTATGTACCATGTACCTGGTGGGTAGTGTCCTCACGTGTGATGGTGGTATCTGTGTTGATGATCTGGCATGTCTTGCAGAGTTTGCCGTGGCAGGGTTGTGTGGTGTCGTGGTCGCTGTTATCCTGAAAGCTGGGTAATTTGCTGCGAACGATGGTACTTCTGAGGTTAGGCGGCTGTTTGAAGGCAAGTAGTGGAGGCGTGGGGATGGCCTTAGCGAGGTGTTTGTCGTCATCGATGACATGTTGAAGGCTGCGAAGAACATGGCGTAGTTTCTCCGCTCCGGGGAAGTACTGGACGACGTAGGGTACCCTGTTGGTTGTGTCCCGTGTTTGCCTTCTGAGGAGGTCTATGCGATTTTTCGCTGTGGCCCGTCGGAATTGTCGATCGATGAGTCGAGCGTCATATCCCGTTCTTACGAGGGCGTTTTTCAGCGTCCGTAGGTGTCCATCGCATTCCTCCTCGTCTGAGCAGATCCTGTGTATTCGCAGGGCTTGTCCATAGGGGATGGCTTCTTTAACATGGTTAGGGTGGAAGCTGGAGAAGTGGAGCATCGTGAGGTTGTCCGTGGGCTTGCGGTAGAGTGAACTGCTGAGGTGTCCGTCTTTGATGGAGATTCATGTGTCCAGGAATGAAACCGATTCTGAGGAGTAGTCCATGGTGAGTTTGATGGTGGGATGGAACTTGTTTATGTTATCGTGTAGTCTTTTCAGTGATCCTTCGCCATGGGTCCAAAGGAAGAAAATGTCGTCGATGTATCTGGTGTACAGCGTTGGCTGGAGGTCCTGTGCAGCGAAGAAGTCTTACTCGAACTTGTGCATGAAGATGTTGGCGTATTGGGGTGCGAATTTGGTCCCCATGGCTGTTCCGTGTGTTTGGGTAAAAAAATGGTTGTCGAAGGTGAAGACATTGTGGTCAAGGATGAAGCGGATGAGTTGTAGGATGGCGTCTGGAGATTGGCTGTTGTTGGTGTTGAGTACTGAGGCTGTCGCAGCGATGCCGTCATCGTGGGGGATACTGGCGTAGAGTGCCGATACGTCCATCGTGGCGAGGAGTGTTCCTGGTTCAACTGGTCCGTGGGTGCTGAGTTTCTGTAAGAAGTCTGTAGTGTCGCGACAGAAGCTGGTTCCCAGTAAAAAAGTAAAAATTTTCCCAGTAAAAAAGTAAAAATTTTAAAGCTTTTCGTTTTACATACAGACGGCAGCTTTTGACACGTTAGAACCCCTGCGACTACACCTCATTGTCTCAGTTGTATCTTGCTATGTCTTTTGATGTGGTACCTTCCTGGCTGACCTGATTAACTTTATCACACCTCGGCAGATAGTCAGGATGATTTAATTTAGTTGTCTGCAATTGTAAGGAACACATGCTTTGTTCTCTATCTATATATGCTTTGGCGATTCTGTATCTATTTACTTCACCTGAGGAAGGGGCAATCGATAGCTCCGAAAGCTTGTGATTTCAAATAAAACTGTTGGACTATAACCTGGTGTTGTGCGACCTCTCAAATTTGTCCACCCCAGTCCAACAACCGGCATCTCCGCATCATGACCATCAAACACTCCCAGGGCAGGTACAGCATGGGTTAAATACAGAGCAAAGCTCCCTTTACACTATCCCATAAACACTCCTTGGGCACGTACAGCATGGTTTAGAAACAGAGTTAAGCTCCCTTTATACTGTCCCATCAAACATTCCCAGGGCAGGTCCAGCACGGGTGAGATACAGAGTAAAACTCCCTCTACATTATCCCATCAAACACTCCAAGGGCACGTATAGCATTGTTTAGATACAGAGCAAAGCTCCCTCGACATTGTCCCAGCAAACACTCCCAGGGCAGGTGCAGCACGGGTTAGATACAGAGTAAAGGCCCCTCGATACTGTCCCATCAAACAGTCCCAGGGCAGGTCCAGCATGGGTTAGATACAGAGTAAAACTCCCTCTACATTATCCCATCAAACACTCCTAGGCCACGGACAGCATGGTTTCGATACAGAGCAAAGCTCCCTCGACATTGTCCCACCAAACACTCCCCGGGCAGTTACAGCACAGGTTAGATACAGAGCAAAGCTCCCTCTGCACTGTCCCATCAAACACTCCCCGGGCAGGTACGGCACGGGTTAGAGTCAGAGTAAATCTCCCTCTACACTGTCCCATCAAACACTCCCAGGGCAGGTACAGCGCAGTAACATACAGAGTAAAGCTACCATTACACTATCTCATAAAACACTACTAGGGCAGGTACAGCATGGTTTAGATACAGAGTAAAGCTCCCTATACATTGTCCCACCAAACACTCCCAGGGAAGGTACAGCATGGGTTAGATACAGATTAAAGCTCCCTCTACACTGTCCCATCAAACACTCCCAGGGCAGGTACAGCACGGGTTAAATACAGAGTAAAGCACCCTCTACACTGTCCCATCAAGCACTCCCAGGGCAGGTACAGCACGGGTTAGATATAGAGTTAAGCTCCCTCTAAACTATCCCATCAATAACTCCCCGGGCAGGTACAGCACGGGTTAGATACAGAATAAAAGTCCATCGACACGATCCCATCAAACACTCCCCGGGCAGGTACAGCACGGGTTAGATACAGAGTAAAACTCCCACTACACTGTCCCCTCAAACACTCCCAGGGCAGGTGCAGCACGGGTTAGATACACAGTAAAGCTCCCTGTCCACTGGCCCATCAAACACTCCCAGGGCAGGTGCAGCAGGGGTTAGTTACAGAGTAAAGCTCCCTCTACACTGTCCCATCAAACACTCCCAGGGCAGGTACAGCATGGTTTAGATACAGAGTAAAGCTCCCTCTACACTGTCCCATCACACACTCCCAGGGCAGCTACAGCACGGGTTCGATACAGAGTAAAGCTCCCTCAACACTGTCCCATCAAACACTCCCAGGACAGGTACAGCACGGGTTAGATACGGAGTAAAGCTCGCACTAGACTGTCCCATCAAACACTCCCGGGGCAGTAAAGCACGGGTTAGATACAGAGTAATGCTCCCTGTGCACTGTCCCATCAAACACTCCCGGGGCAGGTACAGCACAGGTTAGATACAGAGTAAAGCTCCCTCTACACTGTACCATCAAACACTCCCAGGGCAGGTCCAGCACGGGTTAGATACAGAGTAAAACTCCCTCAATACTGTCCCATCAAACACTCCCAGGGTAGGTACAGCACGGGTGAGATACAGAGTAAAGCTCCCTCTCAATTGTCCCACCAAACACTCCCAGGGAAGGTACAGTACGGGGTTAGATACAGAGTAAAGCTCCCTCTACATTATCCCATCAAACACTCCTAGGGCAGGTACGGCACGGGTTAGATACAGAGTAAAGCTCCCTCTGCACTGTCCCATCAAACACTCACAGGGCAGGTACAGCACAGGTTAGATACAGATTAAAGCTCCCTCGACACTGTCCCATCAACCTCTCCCACGGCAGGTACAGCACGGGTTAGATACAGAGTAAAGCTCCCTCTGCACTGTCCCATCAAATATTCCCAGGGCAGGTACAGCACGGGTTAAATACAGAGCAACGCTCCCTCTACACTGTCCCATGAAACACTCCCAGGGCATGTACAGCTCGGGTAAGATACAGAGTAAAGCTCCCTCTTTTTTGTCCCATCAAACACTCCCAGGGCAGTTGCAGCACAGGTTAGATACAGAGTAAAGCACCCTCTACACTGTCCCATCAAACACTCCCAGGGCAGGTACAGCACGGGTTAAATACAGAGTAACGCTCACTCTACACTGTCTCATCAAACACTCCCAGGGCAGGTACAGCACACGTTACATACAGAGTAAAGCTCCTTTGACACCATCCCATGAAACACTCCCAGGGCAGGTACAGCACGGGTTAAATAGATTAAAGCTCCCTCTATACTGTCTGATTAAACACTCCTTGGTCAGGTACAGCATGGGTTAGATAGATTAAAGCTCCCTCTACACTGTGCAATCAAACACTCCCAGGGTAGGTACAGCACAGGTTAGATACAGACTGAAGCTCCCTCTACACTGTCCCATCAAACACTCCCAGGGCAGGTACAGCATGGGTTAAATACAGAGCAAAGCTCCCTCTGCAATGTCCCATCAAAAACTCCCAGGGCAGGTACAGCACGGTTAGATACAGAGTAAAGCTCCCTCTACACTGTCCCATCAAACACTCCCAGGGAAGGTACAGCGCGGGTTACATACAGAGTAAAGCTCCCCCTGCACTGTCCCATCAAACACTCCCAGGGCAGGTACAGCACGGGTTAGATACAGAGTAAATCTCCCTCTCCACCGTCCCATCAAATACTCCCAGGGCAGGCACAGCACGGGTTACATCCAGAGTAAAGCTCCCTCTACACTGGCCCATCAAACACTCCCAGGGCAGGTACAGCACGGGTTAGATACAGAGTAAATCTCCCTCTCCACCGTCCCATCAAATACTCCCAGGGCAGGTACAGCACGGGTTACATCCAGAGTAAAGCTCCCTCTACACTGGCCCATCAAACACTCCCAGGGCAGGTGCACGGACATGTTACCGATACCTTCGCTTGATACCAAGGCTTGGAGAGGCACTCTGGAAGGTTTGGGGAGCTGGGGCTTGTGCACGAGAGTAACTAAAGGTGTGAGAACTGAAATAATCTTGATTTAGAAAAGAGAAAAGGCCCAAAAATGGAGCAGTCAGTAACAGGACATCAATTAGTCTCCTCTCATCTTGGAGAAATCAAGGATTCGACCCACGGTGTGTTAGAAACAAAGTTAATCTATTTTGACATGTCAAAATATTAAACTCCAGCCCAGTTAGAGGGGTTATTAACATCAGCAGAAACAAACTCCAACTGTCAGAATGAACATGGTTCAGTCCGGGATGTGATTAACAGCAGCAATAATAGCAGAATCCAACCTCTGCTGTCACTTGTGAACTCGCTGGTGTCTCAGCAGGGTGGATGACTGAACGAATCCCTTCCCACACTCGGAGCAGGTGAACGGCCTCTCCCCAGTGTGAACTCGCTGGTGTGTCAGCAGCTGGGATGGCTGAGTGAATCCCTTCCCACATACGGAACAGGTGAACGGTCTCCCTCCAGTGTGAACTCGCTGGTGTGTCAGCAGCTGGGATGGCTGAGTGAATCCCTTCCCACATACGGAACAGGTGAACGGTCTCCCTCCAGTGTGAACTCGCTGGTGTGTCAGCAGCTGGGATGACTGAGTGAAACCGTTCCCACACAGGGAGCAGGTGAACGGCCACTCCCCAGTGTGAACTCGCTGGTGTGTCAGAAAATCCCTTGTGCTTTTAATGCTCTTTTCACACTCAGAACATTTAAAAGGTCTCTTATCAGTGTGAACGCGTTGGTGTGAAGTGAGGCTGGAGGAGTTAGTGAATCCCTTCCCACACAGAGCAGGTGAACGGCCTCTCCCCAGTGTGAAGTCGCTCTTGTTTCAGCAGGTGGGATGACCGAGCGAATCTGTTCCCACACACAGAGCACGTGAACAGTCTCTCCCCAGTGTGAAGTCGCTGGTGTGTCAGCAGGTGGGATGACCAAGCGAATCTGTTCCCACACACAGAGCACGTGAACAGTCTCTCCCCAGTGTGAAGTCGCTGGTGTGTCAGCAGGTGGGATGACCGAGCGAATCTGTTCCCACACACAGAGCAGGTGAACAGTCTCTCCCCAGTGTGACTGCGTTGATGAGCTTCCAGCTGGGACGGGTAATTGAATCCCTGCCCACAGTCCCCACATTTCCACGGTTTCTCCGTGGTGCGGGTGTCCTTGTGTCTCTCCAGGTTGAACGATCAGTTGAAGCCTCGTCCACACACAGAACTCGTGTACGGTTTCTCCCCGCTGTGAACGGTGCGATGTTTTTTCAGACTGTGTAACAGGTTAAAGCTCTTTCCACAGTCAGTGCACTGGAACACTCTCACTCGGGTGTGTGTGTCTCGGTGCTTTTCCAGTCACACTGATGTTTGAAATCTTTTCCCACAGACAGAACAGACAAACATTTCTCCTTCCACATTCAAAGGCTGATGATACTCAGGTCCTGATCAATGGTGTGACTCCGTCAGATCTTGAAATTATGTTTGGTTTGAGTTTCCTGTCTGTAAATCCTCCCCTTTTCACAGCCTGTAAAAGGAGTTTACAAAAGACATCACTGAGTAGAGGATATAAATTCAGAACAGACAATTCTAGTTTCTATGGAACATTCTTTCCTCTCTTGTTCACCCAAAGCTGTCAATCTCCGTCCCACACACTCTCCCTCCTCCCTGTGCTGAAATCCAAACCCATCGCACCATCTCCAACACATTTTCCTTCTTGCTGAAGGTGCTGACTCTGGCTGGGTTCAGTTCTACACTCACTGGTTCCCCTCCCTCTCCTCCCCTGAAGGTGCTGACTCTAGCTGGGTTCAGTTCTACACTCACTGGTTCCCCTCCCTCTCCTCCCCTGAAGGTGCTGACTCTGGCTGGGTTCAGTTCTACACTCACTGGTTCCCCTCTCTCTCCTCCCCTGAAGGTGCTGACTCTGGCTGGGTCCTGTTCTACACTCACTGGTTCCCCTCCCTCTCCTCCCCTGAAGGTGCTGACTCTGGCTGGGTTCAGTCCGAATCTCACTGGTTCCCCTCCCTCTCCTCTCCTGAAGGTGCTGACTCTGGCTGGGTTCAATGCGAATCTCACTGGCTCCCCTCCCTCTCCTCCCCTGAAGGTGCTGACTCTGGCTGGATTTGGTCTACACTCACTGGTTCCCCTCCCTCTCCTCCCCTGAAGGTGCTGACTCTGGCTGGGTTCAGTTCACTCACTGGTTCTCCTCTCTCTCCTCCTCTGAAGGTGCTGACTCTGGCTGGGTTCAGTTCGACACTCACTGGTTCCCCTCCCTCTCCTCTCCTGAAGGTGCTGACTCTGGCTGGGTTCAGTTCTACACTCACTGGTTCCCCTCCCTCTCCTGAAGGTGTGACTCTGGATGGGTTCAGTTCACTCACTGGGCCCCTGCAGCCACGCCCCCTAGCGGCTCCTTTACAAAGATGGCCACGCATGCGCTCTACCGCTCGACGAAGCAAGATGGAGACGCAAATACCCACAGAGCTCCTTTACAAAGATGGCCACTGTTATCCCGGGCATAGTTCCTGGGAAAAAGCCACCGAGCTGCAAACACGGAACCTGTAGGTTCTCATTCCGGGCTTGCGGCCTGCACCAGGTGTTTATTCAGCTCACCCGCCGGGTGCGTTACCTCACTGCGCCCCGCTGATTCGTAATCGGATCAAAAACCGCGCCTCCCAAACCGGCCCACTCCCTGCACTCGCAAGGCACTGATCATAGTGACACTGCGCATGCTCCAGCTACGGGCGGGCACTGCGCATGCGCACTGGGCTCCTGTAGTCTGGGTAATATTTTTATTCAAATGCAATAATACCAGTACAACTCATCAATTACATAGTAAATCCATTACATAGTAAATCCATTACATTCATCCATCACAGTAAAAAATAAAGCCTTAAAAACAGCCTTATAGTTAATATAAATGCAATGATTAATTTTACAAATAATCAATAATGTTTACAGTACAAATACCCTTAAACAATACCACACAACTTTTTAGATTTGAAATAATAAATCTCAAAGTTAACTCCACATAAAACAAAAACCATTTCAACACCAGTGTACAAACACATAGCACCATCATAATCCAATTAAATGCTACAGATAACATTTATTCCAATAAACCAAGAAAACCCGTTTTACGCCAGTCCTACTGGCATTGTTCATTCGATCATTCATTCAATTGTTCGTTTGTTCATTCAAGCGTTCATTCGTTCGATCGAGCGTAAGTTCCAATATGTATCTCTGAGTGCGTGCATATCATTTGTCTAAGTGCGCGCCTGCATGCGTTTGCTCGATTATCGTTCATTTGATCGTTCACCACGCGATCATTTGTTCGATCGAGTGTAAGTTCCAATGTGCACGCTTGCGTTCGCTCGAATCGTTCGTTCGACCACTACCCCATGAGGTCGTTCGTTTGATCGAGTGTAAGTTCCAATATGTATGTCTGAATGCGTGCGTGAGTATCATTTGTCTGAGTGCGCGCCTGCTTGCGTTTGCTCGAATCGTTCATTCTATCACTGTACAAGTGATCATTCATTCGATCGAGTGTAAGTTCCAATATGCATGAATGCGTTCGTTTGAATCGTTCATCCGTTCGTTCACTCGAGCGTCCGTTCGTTCAATAAATTACCAATATTAATTTACTTTATCTTTTCAAACACACCAACACTAGACAATAACCTCAAAGTAAATTCCTACATAACCACCAATACATCATCATGTGCAAATTCCCACAATCCTTATCAGAAAATCAATTAAGCTTCAAGTAAACTGCTTTCAAACAGAAAACCTGAAACCTTCCCAACAAAACAATTAAATACCAGTTCTACGCCAGTCCTATTGGCAATCCATTAACGAATATCATATGTTGTCGAACCATGTAAAGTCATAGTCCTTGTCCACAGTCTTCAGCCCTTCCACGGAAAAAGAAGCCATCCACTTCCTGAAATCCCGTAAAAAGACCGAACACTCAAATCTTCTTCTGCTTGCTGTTATCGCTCACAGGACCCAACCATCAAAGAATACTCATCATTCCTTACTGATATTACTTTGCTCTGTCTTTTAATTTCCTTTTATTTTCCGTCTTTTAACCATTCACATTTTCCATCTTGTAACCGCTCACGCGCCCCATTACAGATGGAAACAGTTTGCCTTTCCTTCACCAATATGGCGACGCATAAACCGGTCCCATGACCAAGAAAAAGCTTCACAGCTACCGCCAGGCAGAGCAGATGCTGGGCCACTGGAACTCATTCAGGCCCGAAACCATTCTACAACTTTCAGAACCAGTGCAGCAATGCTCACCAACCGCATCTCCCGACTCCACCTCTGCCGACCAGCCGCCCCGCCCTGGGCCCCCCGCCTGGGGTTCTCCGTGCTGGGCCTCCCGCCCAGGCCACTCTCCTCTGAGTCTTCCACCTTGAGTGTTCTGCACCGGGCCCTCCGCACCGGCATTCCCCACGAGCAGCGGGGTGTGGAGCAGCCCGTTCACACAGCACCGAGTTAAGCCGAGTTGAAAATCTCACAGCCTTTCCCACCGGGCCTTCTGCACCGGGCCCTCCGCACCGGCATTCCCCGCGAGCAGCCGTGGTGCGGAGCTCACCCGTTCACACAGCACCAAGCTGAGATGAGAATCTTGCAGCCTGGGCTTCGATTGTGTCATTGGGGCGGGCTTGGCATGATCATGGTTCAGTGCTCAGTGCAATCCTAGTAAATTCTGTTCTATTCACGAATGCAGCCTTTCAATGGCGGGGGTTTTACCCAGCATTCCCCGCGGTGGAGAATGTGCCGCACACGGACTGCAGAAACCCAGTGCGCAGGCGCGGGACCGCCTTGGTTTGGAGCATGCGCGGTGCATGTCATCCCGGAAGACGGTGGGTGCGGATCATGTCCGGATGAATTCGTGAGAAGCCGACGGAGGGAGCGGAGTATTGGACGGCAAGTGGGCGGGGAGGCTTCATAAATAACTAGTGTAGGCCGCAAGCCCCAAATAATAACCTGAAGGTCCCGCGTTTGCAGCTTCGGGGCTTCTCCCGGTCACAGACCAAGCTAACGGCCGCCATCTTGATTCAGTGAGTAACAAAACGCATGCGCGGTCATCTTGATAAGGATCAAAGAGTGGGCGGGGCTTCCGTATCTGTTCCCCACCGGGTCCTAGTGCCCGGGACAATAAACCATAGACTCAGTTATTTGAGGTATTTTTTCACTTCACCTGACGAAGGAGCAGGGCTCCGAAAGCTTGTGATTTCAAATAAAACTGTTGGACTATAACCTGGTGTTGTGCGACTTCTCATTTTTGTCCACCCCAGTCCAACACCGGCATCTCCGCATCACAGTTATTTGATTCAGACTCTCCACACTCAGATTTCTCACCATCTCTCCTGAAGGCGCTGGTAAAACATCCTACACATTGTAACAGAAGAACTCCAGAGCTGGGCCCCCCATTTACAGTCCCAGGGCTGAAATTCCCATGTACAGTCCCAGGGTTGGAATCCCCATGAACAGTCCCAGGGTTGGAATCCCCATGTACAGTCCCAGGGTTGGAATCCCCATGTACAGTCCCAGGGTTTGAATCCCCATGTACAGTCCCAGGGTTAGAATCCCCATGTACAGTCCCAGGGTTAGAATCCCCATGTACAGCCCCAGGGTTGGAATCCCCATGTACAGTCCCAGGGTAAGAATCCCCATGTACAGTCCCAGGGTTAGAATCCCCATGTACAGTCCCAGGGTTAGAATCCCCATGTACAGTCCCAGGGTTAGAATCCCCATGTACAGTCTTGGTTAGAATCCCCATGTACAGTTCCAGGGTTGGAATCCCCATGTACAGTCCCAGGGTTAGAATCCCCATGCACAGTCCCAGGGTTGGAATCCCCATGTACAGTCCCAGGGTTAGAATCCCCATGTACAGTCCCAGGGTTGGGATCCCCATGTACAGTTCCAGGGTTGGAATCCCCATGTACAGTCCCAGGGTTGTCATCCCCATGTACAGTCCCAGGGTTGGAATCCCCATGTACAGTCCCAGGGTTGGGATCCCCATGTACAGTTCCAGGGTTGGAATCCCCACGTACAGTCCCAGCGTTAGAATCCCCATGTACAGTCCCAGATTTGGAATCCCCATGTACATTCGCAGGGCTGGAACCCTCAGCAACACCGAGTGCGGGTCTCAGGCCCCGAGTCAGAGCCGCCAGGCCTCAGCAACGCCGAGTAGGAACGGCGATATATGCCCAAGTCAGGATAGTGTGTGACTTGGAGGGGAATTGGGAGGTGATGGTGTTCCCATGCACCTGCTGCCCTTCTAGGTGGTGGAGGTTGCGTGTTTGGGAGGTGCTGTCAAAGTTCTAGTCGAGTTGCAGATGTATAAAGTCGCTCTCCTTCACTCCTCCCCCTCCCACCTCGCTCTCTCCTCCCATAGAAACCAGAGTCTTGTGTAGGCCCAGACCGGGTGGCGGGTTCCCTTCCCTGAAGGACATTAGTGAACCAGTTGGGTTTTTACGACATTCCGGCAGCTTTCATGGTCACTTTTTTCGCGTGCCGGCCCCACAAATTCCCAGATTCATTCAGCTCAATTTCACAACCTGCCTTTGTGTTTTTGTGGGTTCTCTCTCACCCTCCCTTTTTCCTGTTTCTAATTCATTTTACAGGCTGTTCGAAGGGGAGGATTTGCAGACGGGAAACTCAAACCAAACCTCACTTCAAGATCTGACAGTCACTCGATTCATCAGGACCTTTGAGCATGGAAGCAGAAAGCACCGTTCAGAGCGGGGAGAAACCGTACACATGTTCTGTGTGTGGACGAGGCTTCAGCCGATCCTCTTGCCTGTCGAGACACAAGCGCAGTCACACCGGGGAGAGGCCGTTCACCTGCTCCGAGTGTGGGAAGGGATTCACTCAGTCATTCCACCTGCTGACACACCAGCGAGTTCACACTGACGAGAGACCTTTTAAATGTCAGGACTGCGGGAAGTGCTTTAAAAGTTCCAGGGAACTGACACTCCATCATAGTGTTCACACTGACAAGAGACCGTTCAGGTGCTCTCACTGCGGGACTGGGTTTAGGCGATCATCTGACTTCACTGTACACCAGCGCACTCACACCGGGGAGAGGCCGTTCACTTGCTCTGAGTGTGGGAAGGGATTCACTCGGTCATCCAGCCTGCTGACACACCAGCGAGTTCACACTGGGGAGAGGCCGTTCACCTGCTCTGACTGTGGAACAGGATTCACTCGGTCATCCGACCTGCTGATACACCAGCGAGTTCACACCGGGGAGAGGCCTTTTAAATGCCCGGTCTGTGGAAAGTGTTATAAAAGTTCCAGCGAACTGATGTCCCATCAACGTGCTCACAATGACGAGAGACCGTTCAGGTGCTCTCATTGCGGGACTGGGTTCAGGCGATCATCTGAACTCACTGTACACCAGCGCACTCACACCGGGGAGAGGCCGTTCACCTGCTCTGAGTGTGGGAAGGGATTCACTCGGTCATCCAGCCTGCTGACACACCAGCGAGTTCACACTGGGGAGAGGCCGTTCACCTGCTCTGAGTGTGGGAAGGGATTCACTCAGTCATCCAACCTGCTGAAACACCAGCGAGTTCACACTGGGGAGAGACCGTTCACCTGCTCTGAGTGTGGGAAGGGATTCACTCGGTCATCCGACCTGCTGACACACCAGCGAGTTCACACTGGGGAGAGGCCGTTCACCTGCTCCAAGTGTGGGAAGGGATTCACTCGGTTATGCAACCTGTTGACACACCAGCGAGTTCACACTGGGGAGAGGCCATTCACCTGCTCCGTGTGTGGGAAGGGATTCACTCATTCATCCAACCTGCTGACACACCAGCGAGTTCACAAGTGACTGCAGAGGTTGGATTCTGATGTTATTGCTGCCGCTAATTACATCCTGAACTGAATCGTGTTCACACTGACAGTTGGGGTTTGTTTCTGCTGATGTTAATAACCCCTGTAACTGGGCTGGAGTTTAATATTCTGGATATATGTCAGATAAATCAGTTTGCTTTAAACACATTGTTGTGGATTTTTGTCGTTCCCACCTGAGTGTTTAGCATCACCTGGCTGGAGCTCAGAAAGGACAATCTGGGGGGAGGATCGTACGGCGGGAACAGAACTACAGCCTGGACACAGTCCTTCAGGGCCACACTGAGAGGGGCAAACGGTACTTTGGTCTTTCTCGTCTCTCTTCACTGACAGCAATGTCCCCGTGCAGGTTAATCTTGAGGCCTGTAAGGAATGTGTCCCAGCCGCTCTCTCCCATGGGTCAGAGCTCCTGGGCACGGAACAGAAGGCTCCTTTACAACTGTGTTTAGAGTCAGGAAGAACAACGGTGAATGCTGGAAACGTGCTGTCAAATCAGAGATTGGTGTCAAACTGCGATCTGTTCCTGACTGAAAGTGAAACGGCAGGGTTAAGTTTCCAGTCTAAAAATGACTGGTAATTATTCCACGAGGATTTAATATGTGTGTGTGAGACAGTCCTGAGTCTACCAGTTTAAGGCAGGTGTTAGCTCATTTAAAATAAACCCGTTTAAACTAAATTGGTTAAAGTCTGCATTAAAATAGCAGAGGGAGGAGTTCACAGGAGCCTGTTAACTGCTGGTACAATTATACAACATGACAATTATACAACAGACATTTGATCTCCAGATAAAGAAGGACCTGCAGCGTGTTTCCAGGAATTCCCTGTTTTATTGATGTGTGCGTGTTAGACACCAGGATAACTAAAAATACACGACCCGGAACATCCACGGGGTGCGATCCCGACAGTTACTCTGGGATCACTCCCGCTGTGGAACTCCAGCACTGACCCTGCTGAAGGTTGTAGGCTCAGGGAGTGGGGCCTACAATATCCTGACACATATATGGTGAGGAACCAGAGGAATCCTTACCAAGGAGCTGTCTGGGGTTTAACCTGTCAGTGTAGGTCTAGGGGTGAATGATGCCTGACTCCCCGAACTGTCTCACGTTGAACCCAGTCACTGTTTATATTACACTAGACCCTGTCTCTGTTTATATTACACTAGACCCTGTCTCTGTTTATATTACACTAGACCCTGTCTCTGTTTGTATTACACTTGACCCTGTCTCTGTTTATATTACACTAGACCCTGTCTCTGTTTATATTACACTAGACCCACAGTATAAAGCCCCACAGTCTCCCCTGGCTCTAGGCCCTGAACAAGGGTCTGGAGAAGGGGAATAAAGTCCCACAGTCTCCCCTGGCTCTAGGCCCTGAACAAGGGTCTGGAGATGGGGAATAAAGCCCCACAGTCTCCCCTGGCCCCAGGGCCTGAACAAAGGTCTGGAGAAGCGGAATAAAGCCCCACAGTCTCCCCTGGCCCCAGGGTCTGAACAAGGGTCTGGAGAAGGGGAATAAAGCCCCACAGTCACCCCTGGCCCCAGGGTCTGAACAAGGGTCTGGAGAAGGGGAATAAAGTCCCACAGTCTCCCCTGGCCCCAGGCCCTGAACAAGGGTCTGGAGAAGGGGAATAAAGCCCCACAGTCTCCCCTGGCCCCAGGGTCTGAACAAGGGTCTGGAGAAGGGGAATAAAGTCCCACAGTCTCCTCTGGCCCCAGGGTCTGAACAAGGGACTGGAGAAGGGGAATAAAGTCCCACAGTCTCCCCTGGCCCCAGGGTCTGAACAAGGGGTTGGAGAAGGGGAATAAAGTCCCACAGTCTCCCCTGGCCCCAGGGTCTGAACAAGGGTCTGGAGAAGGGGAATAAAGCCCCACAGTCTCCTCTGGCCCCAGGGTCTGAACAAGGGACTGGAGAAGGGGAATAAAGCCCCACAGTCTCCCCTGGCCCCAGGGTCTGAACAAGGGACTGGAGAAGGGGAATAAAGCCCCACAGTCTCCCCTGGCCCCAGGGTCTGAACAAGGGACTGGAGAAGGGGAATAAAGCCCTACAGTCTCCCCTGGCCCCAGGGTCTGGAGAAGGGGAATAAAGCCCCACAGTCTCCCCTGGCCCCAGGGTCTGGAGAAGGGGAATAAAGCCCCACAGTCTCCCCTGGCCCCTGGGTCTGGAGAAGGGGAATAAAGCCCCACAGTCTCCCCTGGCCCCAGGCCCTGAACAAGGGTCTGGAGAAGGGGAATAAAGTCCCACAGTCTCCCCTGGCCCCAGGGTCTTAACAAGGGTCTGGAGAAGGGGAATAAAGTCCCACAGTCTCCCCTGGCCCCAGGGTCTGAACAAGGGTCTGGAAAAGGGGAATAAAGCCCCACAGTCTCCCCTGGCCCCAGGCCCTGAACAAGGGTCTGGAGAAGGGGAATAAAGTCCCACAGTCTCCCCTGGCCCCAGGGTCTGAACAAGGGTCTGGAGAAGGGGAATAAAGTCCCACAGTCTCCCCTGGCCCCAGGGACTGAACAAGGGTCTGGAGAAGGGGAATAAAGCCCCACGGATCAGGGACCCAGCGCGCAGGCGCAGGGGCGGATGGTTGACAGTCCCACAGGGTGTGTGTGTTTGTGCCGAGCATGCGCGGTGCGGACCGAGCGGGAGTGGGCGGGGCCATGTGTCGCATGCGTGGTGTCAGCAGCGGCTGGAGCGCGGGGCCTTGTGGGTATTTCAACCAACCTGGGCAGCAGCTGGGCCTGAAAATCAGCTTCACTGCCCCTGGGCTGGGAAAGGGGGACATGAGACAGCTTTCTCCCTCTTACCCCTTTCTACACTCCATTTACAGGGTGTTAGTCCTGGAGCGTTTACAGACAGGAAGCTCAAGGGACCTGCAACGAGACCTGGGTGTCCTTGTGCACCAGTCGCTGAAGGTAAGCATGCAGGTGCAGCAGGCGGTTAAGAAGGCAAATGGTATGTTGACCTTCATAGCGAGAGGATTTGAGTACAGGAGCAAGGATGTCTTGCTGCAGTTGTACAGGGCCTTGGTGAGACCACACCTTGCGTATTGTGTGCAGTTTTGGTCGCCTTATCTGAGGAAGGATGTTCTTGCCATGGAGGGAGCGCAGCGAAGATTCACCAGACTGATACCTGGGATGGCAGGAATGACGTATGAGGAGAGATTGGGACGATTGGGCTTGTACTCGCTGGAGTTTAGAAGAATGAGAGGGGATCTCATTGAAACTTATAAAATTCTAACAGGACTAGACAGACTAGATGCAGGAAGGATGTTCCCGATGGTCGGGGAGTCCAGAACCAGGGCTCACAGTCTAAAGATAAGGGGTAAGCCATTTAGGACAGAGATGAGGAGGAATTTCTTCACCCAGAGTGGTGAACCTGTGGAATTCTCTACCACAGAAGGTAGTTGAGGCCAATTCATTAAATATATTCAAGAAGGAGTTAGATATATTTCTTAAGGCTAAAGGGATATGGGGAGAAAGCAGGGACAGGGTACTGAATTTGGATGATCAGCCATGATCTCATTAAATGGCGGAGCAGGCTCAAGGGGCCGAATGGCCTACTCCTGCTCCTATCTTCTATGTTTCTATGTTTTTTAAGCCAAGCATCAGGTCATGATCTGACAGAGTTGCTCGATTGATAGAATCATAGAATGGTTACAACACAGAATGAGGCCATTCGGCCCGTTGAGCCCCTGCAGGCTCTCTGCAAGAGCAGTTCAGCTAGTCCCACTCCCCCACCCTTTACCCGGAGCCCTGCAAATGTTTTTCTTTCAGATACTTAACCAATTCTCTTTTGAAAGCCATGATTGAATCTGCCTCCACCACCCTTTCAGGCAGTGCATTCCAGATCCTAACCACTCGCTGCGTAAAAAAGTTTTTCCTCATGTCGCCTTTGGTTCTTTTGCCAATCACCTTAAATCTGTGACCTCTGGTTCTCGACCCTTCTGCCAATGGGAACAGTTTACATAAGAACATGAGAAATACGAGCAGGAGTAGGCCATTTGGATCCTCGAGCCTGCTCCGCCATTCAAGAAGATCATGGCTGATCTTCTACCTCAACTCCACTTTCCTGCACTATCCCCATATCCCTTGATTCCCTTAATATCCAAAAATCTATCGATCTCTGTCTTGAATATACTCAACGATTGAGACTCCACCGCCCTCTGGGGTAGAGAATTCCAAAGATTCACCACCCTCTGAGTGAAGAAATTTCTCATCAGTCCTAAATCAGGGCAACACGGTGGCATAGTGGTTAGCACTGTTGCCTCACAGCGCCAGGGACCTGGGTTCGAATCCGGCCTCGGCTGACTGTCTGTGTGGAGTTTGCACATTCTCCCCGTGTCTGCGTGGGTTTCCTCCGGGTGCTCCGGTTTCCTCCCACAGTCCAAAGATGTGCGGGTTAGGTTGATTTGGCTATGATAAATTGACCCTTAGTGATAGGGGGATTAAATATGTGGGGTTACGGGGATAGGGTGGGATATGTGTCGGTGCAGGCTCGATGGGCCGAAATGACCTCTATCTGCACTGTGGGGATTCTGTGAAATATCCGACCCCTTATTCTGAGACTGTGACCCCTGGTTCTCGACTCCCCAGCCAGGGGAAATATCCTCCCTGCATCTACCCTGTCAAGCCCTGTAAAAAAATTGTTTCAATCTATCTACTCTGTCCAGACCCCTTATGATTTTGAACCCCTCTATCTAATCTCCTCTCAATCTTCTGTGCTCCAAGGAGAACAATCCGAGTTTCTCCAGTCTATCCACGTAACTGAAGTTTCTCAACCTGCTCTGCCACCTTCAATGATTTGTGCACATATACCCCTAGGTCTCTCTGTTCATGCACCCCCTTTAGGATTGTACCCTTTATTTTATATTTCCTCTCAGTCTTTCTACCAAAATGTATCACTTCGCACTTTTCTGCGTTAAATTTCACCTGCCACGTGTCCGCCCATTTCACCAGCCTGTCTCTGTCCTCTTGAAGTCTATCACTCTCCTCCTCACTGTTCACTATACTTCCAAGTTTTGTGTCATCTGCAAATTTTGAAATAGTGCCCTGTACACCCAAGTCCAAGTCATTAATATATATCAAGAAAAGCAGTGGTCCACGTACCGAGCCCTGGGGAACATCACGGCGTACCTTCCTCCAGCCCGTTAAAGTGAGGCCCTGTCTGCTCTCTGAGGTGGACGTAAAAGATCCCAAGGCAGTATTTCGATGAAGAGTAGGGGAGTTATTCCCCCGTGTCCTGGCCAATATTTATCCCTCAATCAACGTAACAAACTCAGATTATCTGGTCATTATCACATTGCTGTTTCTGGGAGCTTGCTGTGCGCAAATCGGCTGCCGCGTTTCCCACATTACATCAGTGACTACACTCCAAAAGTACTTCATTGGCTGTGGTGGTGAAAGGCGCTATATAAATGCAAGTCTTTCTTTCTCGGCCAATTTCACACCGATGCTGTCCCTTTTATTCCATGGGCTCCAACTTTGCTTTGATTGCTCAGGACCTGAATATCAGCGGCCTTTGCACAGGGAGGCAGAGAGCAGCGATGGCAGGGCGGACAGAGCGCCCGGTGTTGGGTGTGTGCAGGCGGATTGAGGGACCGCCTGCCCTGGCGAGACAATACGGGAAAGGAGGAAAAGGAGACCAGCGCGCAGGCGCAGCGCCGCCTGTTGGGCGGCTGGGGGAGGAATCCAGCGCGCAGGCGCAGCGCAGCCTCGGGGAGGAATCCAGCGCGCAGGCGCAGTGCCGCCTTCGGGTGGAGCATGCGCAGTGTGACTGTGATCAAGGCCGGGCGAGAACTGGTGGCGGTCAGAGTCGGGAGAAGAGGTTTTTGCGCCGATTACGTATCAGCGGGGCGCAGGGACGAAACACACACGGCGGGTGGGCTTCATAAACATCTAGTGTGGGCCGCAAGCCCGGAATGAGAACCTAGAGGTTCCGCGTTTGCAGCTCCGGGGCTTTTTCCCGGGAACAGGCCCAGATTAACGGTAGCCATCTTTGTAAAGGACAATGGGGGGGTCTTTACGCCAACTTGATTATCGCGGCCATCTTTGTAAAGGGGGCTATAGTGGGCGGGGCTTCAGGGTCCCAGTGAGTGAACTGAACCCAGCCAGAGTCAGCACCTTCAGGGGAGGAGAGGGAGGGGAACCAGTGAGTGTAGAACTGAACCCAGCCAGAGTCAGCACCTTCAGTGTGTTGGAGATGGTGCGATGGGTTTGGATTTCAGTCATGATGCGGAGATGCCGGTGTTGGACTGGGGTGGACAAAATTGAGAGCTTGTGATTTCAAATAAAACTGTTGGACTATAACCTGGTGTTGTGGGACCTCTCAATTTTGGATTTCAGCACAGGGAGGAGGGAGAGTGTGTGGGATGGAGATTTACAGCTTTGGGGGAACAAGAGAGGAAAGAATGTTCCATAGAAACTAGAATTGTCTGTTCTGAATTTATATCCTCTACTCAGTGATGTCTTTTGTAAACTCCTTTGACAGGCTGTGAGAAGGGGAGGATTGACAGACAGGAAACTCAAACCAAACATCATTTTAAGATCTGACAGAGTCACTCCATTCATCAGGACCTGAATATCATCGGCCTTTGAATGTGGAAGGAGAAATGTTTGTCTGTTTTGTCTGTGGGAATAGATTTCAAAAATCAGTGTGACTGGAAAAGCACCGAGACACACACACCCGAGTGAGAGTGTTCCAGTGCACTGACTGTGGAAAGAGCTTTAACCAGTTACACAGCCTGAAAAAACATCGCACCGTTCACAGCGGGGAGAAACCGTACACGTGTTCTGTGTGTGGGCGAGGCTTCAACTGATCGTCCAACCTGGAGAGACACAAGGACACCCGCACCACGGAGAAACCGTGGAAATGTGGGGACTGTGGGCAGGGATTCAATTACCCATCCCAGCTGGAAGCTCATCAACGCAGTCACACTGGGGAGAGACTGTTCACCTGCTCTGTGTGTGGGAACAGATTCGCTCGGTCATCCCACCTGCTGACACACCAGCGACTTCACAGTGGGGAGAGGCCGTTCACCTGCTCTGTGTGTGGGAAGGGATTCACTAACTCCTCCAGCCTCACTTCACACCAACGCGTTCACACTGATAAGAGACCTTTTAAATGTTCTGAGTGTGAGAAGAGCTTTAAAAGCACAAGGGATCTTCTGACACACCAGCGAGTTCACACTGGGGAGTGGCCGTTCACCTGCTCCCTTAGTGGGAAGGGTTTCACTCAGCCATCCCAGCTGCTGACACACCAGCGAGTTCACACTGGGGAGAGGCCATTCACCTGCTCTGAGTGTGGGAAGGGATTCAATCAGTCATCCCACCTGCTGACACACCAGCGAGTTCACACTGGGGAGAGGCCGTTCACCTGCTCCGAGTGTGGGAAGGGATTCACTCAGTCATCCCAGCTGCTGACACACCAGCGAGTTCACACTGGGGAGAGGCCGTTCACCTGCTCTGAGTGTGGGAAGGGATTCACTCGGTCATCCGACCTGCTGGAACACCAGCGAGTTCACAAGTGACTGCAGGGCTTAGATTCTGCTGTTATTGCTGCTGTTAAACTCATCCAGGACTGAACCACGTTCATTCTGACAGTTCGAGTTTGTTTCTGCTGATGTTAATAACCGCTCTAACTGGGCTGGAGATTAATATTTTGATATCTGTCAAATAGATTAACTTTGTTTCGAACACACCGTGGGTCAAGTCCTTGATTTCTCCAAGATAAGAGGAGACTAATTGATGTCCTGTTAATGACTGCTCCATTTTTGGGCCTTTTCTCTTTTCTAAATCAAGATTATTTCAGTTTTCATATCTTTAGTTACTCTCGTGCTCAAGCCCCAGCTCCCCAAACCTTCCAGAGTGCTTGGTATCAAGCGAAGGTATCGGTAACATGTCCGTGTACCTGCCCTGCGAGAGTTTGATGGGACAATGTAGAGGGAGCTTTACTCTGTCTCTAACCCGTGCTGTACCTACCCTGGGAGTGCTTGATGGGACAGTGTAGAGGGAGCTTTACTCTGTATCTAATCCGTGCTGTACCAGCCCTGGGAGTGTTTGATGGAATAGTGTCGAGGGAGCTTTACTCTGTATCTAACCCGTGCTGTACCTGCCCTGGGAGTGTTTGATGGGACAATGTAGAGGGAGCTTTACTCTGTATCTAAGCTATGCTAAACTGCCCTGGGAGTGTTTGATGGGACAGTGTAGAGGGAGCGTTACTCTGTCTCTAACCTGTGCTGTACCTGCCCTGGTAGTGTTTGATGAGACAGTGTTGAGGGAGTTTTACGCTGTATCTAACCCGTGCTGTATCTGACCTGGGACTGTTTGATGGAATAGTGTAGAGAGGGCTTTTCTCTGTATCTGACCCGTGCTGTACCTGCCCTGGGAGTGTTTGATAGGACAGTGCAGAGTAAGCTTTACTCTGTATCTAACCCGTGCTGTACCTGCCCTGGGAGTGTTTGACGGGACAGTGTAGAGGGAGCTTTACTCTGTATCTTACCCGTGCTATACCTGCCCTGGGAGTTTTTGATGGGACAGTGTAGAGGGAGCTTTACTCTGTATCTAACCTGTGCTGTATCTGCCTTGGGAGTGTTTGATGGGACAGTGTAGAGGGAGCTTTACTCTGTATCTAACCCGTGCTATACCTGCCCTGGGAGTTTTTGATGGGACAGTGTAGAGGGAGCTTTACTCTGTATCTAACCCGTGCTGTACCTGCCCTGGGATTGTTTGATGGGACAGTGTAGAGGGAGCTTTACCCTGTTTATAACCCGTGGTGTACCTGCCTGGGAGTGTTTGATGGGACAGTGTAGAGAGAGTTTACTCTGCATCTAACCCGTGCTGTACCTGCCCAGGGACTGTTTGATGTGACAGTGTAGAGGGAGTTTTACTCTGTATCTAAGCTATGCTGAACTGCCCTGGGAGTGTTTGATGGGACAGTGTAGAGGGAGCTTTACACTGTATCTAACACGTGCTGTACCTGCCCTGGGAGTGTTTGATGGGACAGTGTAGAGGGAGCTTTACTCTGTCTCAAACCGTGCTGTACCTGCCCTGGGAGTGTTTGATGGGGACAGTGTAGAGGGAGCTTAACTCTGTATCTAAACCGTGCTGTACCTGCCCTGGAAGTGTTTGATGGGACAGTGTAGAGGGAGCTTTACTCTGTATCTAAACCGTGCTGTACCTGCCCTGGAGGTGTTTGATGGGACAGTGTAGAGGGCTCATGGGGTTGGGGGTAATATAGTAGCATGGATAGAGGATTGGTTAATGGACAGAAAACAGAGAGTGGGGATAAACAGATCTTTTTCAGGTTGGCAGGCTGTAACTAGTGGGGTGCCGCAAGGATCAGTGTTGGGGCCTCAGCTATTTACAATCTGTATCAATCAGCTAGATGAAGGGACCGAGTGTAATGTATCCAAGTTTGCTGATGATACAAAGCTAGGTGGGACAGTAAGCTGTGAGGAGAACACAAAGAGTCTGCAAAGGGATATAGATAGACTAAGTGAGTGGGCAGTAAGGTGGCAGATGGAGTATAATGTCGGGAAATGTGAGGTTATTCACTTTGGTAGGAAGAATAGAAAAACATAATATTTTTTAAATGGTGAGAAACTTTCAAATGTTGGTGTTCAGAGAGATTTGGGTGTCCTTGTGCAAGAAACACAGAAAGCTAGCATGCAGGTACAGCAAGCAATAAGGAAGGCAAATGGCATGTTGGCCTTTATTGCAAGGGGTTGGAGTATAAGAGTAAGGAAGTCTTGCTACAATTGTACAGGGCCTTGGTGAGACCACACCTGGAGTACTGTGCACAGTTTTGGTCTCCTTATCTAAGGAAGGATATACATGCCTTGGAGGCAGTGCAACGAAGGTTCACTAGATTGATTCTTGGGATGAGAGGGCTGTCCTATGATGAGAGATTGTGTAGAATGGGCCTATACTCTCTGGAGTTTAGAAGAATGAGAGGTGATCTCATTGAAACATACAAGATTCTGAAGGGGATTGACAGGGTCAATGCTGAGAGGTTGTTTCCCTGGCTGGAGTGTCTGGAACTAGGGGGCATAGTCTCAGGATAAGGGGTCGGCCATTTAAGACTGAGATGAGGAGGAATTTCTTCACTCAGAGTGTTGTGAATCTTTGGAATTCTCTGCCCCAGAGGGCTGTGAATGTTCAGTCTTTGAGTATATTCCAGGCTGAGATAGATAGATTTTTGGACTCTGGGGGAATCAAGGGATATGGATATGGGGCGGGAAAGTGGAGTTGAGGTCGATGATCAGCCATGATCTTATTGAATGGCGGAGCAGGCTCGAGGGGCCATGTGACCTACTCCTGCTCTTATTTCTTATGTTCTTCTCTGCTGGGTTTTGGCAGGAATCGAGGAAAAAACAGCTGGAAATTCCCTGATCTGTGATTTACAAGGACACTTTCCCTGGTGCATAAGAAACAGGAGCTGGAGTCGGCCATTCGGCCCCTCGAGTCTGCTCCACCATTCAATGAGATCACGGCTGATCTGATCTTGGCCTCAACTCCACTTTCCTGCCCGCTCCCCATAACCCTTGACTCCCCTGTTTTTCAAAAATCTGTCTATCTCCACCTTGAATATATTCAATGACTCAGCCTCCACAGCTCTCTGGGGTAGAGAATTCCACAGATTCACGACCCTCAGAGAAGAAATTCCTCCTCATCTCCGTTTTAAATTGGTGACCCCTTATTCTGAAACTATGCCCCCTCATTCTAGATTCCCCCATGAGGGGAAACATGCTCCCTGCATCGACCCTGTCAAGCCCCTTCAGAATCTTATGTTTCAATAAGATCACCTCATTCTTCTAAACTCCAATGAGTATCGGCCCAACCTGCTCAACCTTTCCTCATAAGACAACCCCTTCAACTGAAGAATCAACCTCGTGAAGCTTCTCTGAACTGCCTCCAATGCAAGTGTATCCCTCCTTCAATAAGGAGAGTGAAACTGTCCGCAGTACTCCAGGTGTGGTCTCACTAACGCCCTGTGCAGTGGTTCCCAGCAGTTACTTTTCTTCAGTAATGTTCTCTGTCACAATGTTCTGACGAAAGGTCATCGACCTGAAACGTTAACTCTGTTTCTCTCTTCACAGATGCTGCCTGACCTGCTGAGTATCTCCAGCATTTTCTGTTTTTATTTCTCTATCACTAAACGGCCCCCTGCTGTTAATGATGTCATCTCTTATAGTTTCACAATTACACGTATAAACATCACACATTATAATCTAATCTATTCTATTACTCACTGTGGTTTAAGCTTACATTGTGACAGACAGAACCTGTTCTTTCCCCTGATCTGATTACAGACTCCAACATGTGATTCAGTGAATGGAATGTCTTACCAGTGTTGCCATGGCGACCTGTCTGCAGTGAAAGGCCTGTTTGAGTTTCTAACTCAGACTAAACTTCTCTCTCCCACAATACACATTATATCAGACATTTAATTCAATGTATTTTAGCCATGTTATGTTAATATCTCTAAAATCTACAGGGAGATCAGATACACAAATCTTTAAAAGTTGGAGGACAAGTTTATAAAGTGGTTTAAAAATGTTACCCGAGGTTTTTTATAAATGGGGCGTAGAAAACAAAACCATCGGTTCGGCTGCAGTTAGAACAAGTTTTGGGCATCTTCCACTAGGAAGGATGTCAGGGCCACAGAGAGGCTGCAGAATCGATTCACTGAGGTTATACCACAGATGAGAGGCTTTAGTTATCAGAGAATCATAGAAACATAGAAGATAGGAGCAGGAGTGGGCCATTCGGCCCCTCGAGCCTGCTCCGCCATTTAATGAGATCATGGCTGATCATCCAAATTCAGTCCCCTGCCCCTGCTTTCTCCCCATATCCCTTGATCCCTTTAGCCTTAAGAAATATATCTATCTCCTTCTTGAATATATTTAATGAATTGGCCTCAACTGCCTTGTGTGGTAGAGAATTCCACAGGTTCACCACTCTCTGAGTGAAGAAATTCCTCCTCATCTCAGTCCTAAATGGCTTACCCCTTATCCTTAGACTGTGAGCCCTGGTTCTGGACTCCCCCGCCATCGGGAACATCCTTCCTGCATCTAGTCTGTCTAGTCCTGTTAGAATTTTATAAGTTTCAATGAGATCCCCTCTCATTCTTCGAAACTCTAGCGAATATAAGCCTAATCGACCCAATCTCTCTTCATACATCATTCCTGCCATCCCAGGTATCAGTCTGGTGAATCTTCGCTGCATTCTCTCCATGGCAAGAACATCCTTCCTCAGATAAGGCGACCAAAACTGCACACAATACTCAAAGTGTGGTCTCACTAAGGCCTTCACAACTGCAGCAAGACATCCTTGCTCCTGTACTCGAATCCTCTCGCTATGAAGGCCAACATACCATTTGCCTTCTTAACTGCCTGCTGCACCTGCATGCTTACCTTCAGCGACTGGTGCACAAGGACACCCAGGTCTCGTTGCACTTCCCCTTTTCCCAATCTATTGCTGTTCAGTTAATAATCTGTCTTCCTGTTTTTGCCACCAAAGTGGATAACCTTGCATTTATCCACGTTATACTGCATCTGCCATGCATCTGCCCAATCACCCAACCTGTCCAAATCATACTGGAGTTTCTCTGCATCCTCCTCACAGCACACACGCCCACCCAGCTTTGTGTCGTCTGCAGACTTGGAGATATTACATCTAGTTCCCTTGTCTAGATCATTAATATATATTGTGAATAGCTGTGGTCCTAGCACTGATCCCTGCGGTACCCCACTAGTCACTGCCTGCCACTCGGAAAAAGACCTGTTTATTCCAACTCTTTGCTTCCTGTCTGACAACCAGTTCTCTATCCAAGTCAATACCTTGCCCCCAATCCCATGTGCTTTAACTTTGCACGCTAATCTCTTATGCGGGACCTTGTTGAAAGCCTTCTGAAATCCAAATACACCACATCCACTGGTTCTCCCTTATCAATTCTACCAGTTACATCCTCAAAAAATTCCAGTAGATTAGTCAAGCACGATTTACCTTTTGTAAATCCATGTTGACTTTGTCCGATCCTGTCACTGTTTTCCAAGTGCTCTGCTATTACATCTTTTATAATGGACTCTAGCATTTTCCCCACTACCGATGTCAGGCTTACCGGTCTATAATTCCCCGTTTTCTCTCCACCACCTTTTTTAAATAGTGGGGTTACATTAGCTACCCTCCAATCCATGGGAACTGTTCCAGAGTCTATAGAATTTTGGTAGATGACCAGCAATGCATCTACTATTTCTAGGGTCATTTCCTTAAGTACCCTAGGATGTAGATTATCAGGCCCTGGGGATTTATCGGCATTCAATCCCGTCAACTTCCCTAACACCATTTCCCTACAAATACTGATTCATTCAGTTCCTCCCTCTCATTGGACCCTCTCATAGAATAAAACTGCACAAAAGGTGGCCATTCGGCCCATCATGCTTGTGCCAGCTCTTTGGGAGAGCGATCCAATTAGTCCCACTCCCTTGCTCTTTCCCCATATCCCGGTAAATGTTTTCCCTTCAAATATTTATCCAATTCTCTTTTGAAAGTTACTCTTGAATCTGCTTCCACCGCCCTTTCAGGCAGTGCATTTCAGATAATCATAACTCGCTGGGTAAAGAAATGTTTCCTCATGATGACCTGTCTGCAGTGAAGCGTCTGTTTGAGTTTCGAACTGAGGCGAACTTCTCTTTCCCAGGAGGAGAGACGAGAGAAACTGGGGCACTTCTCACTAGAACAAAACAGGGTAAGAGATGTGAGCGAGGGGTTTAAACTTGTTCAACGACACCGACCAAAATATCAGAGACACTCCGTGTCGCTCAGGACCAGTGTCCAGGGGAGAAGCTGATGGGTTTATCAGATCATCTTTGGGTTAAATGTTGTGCTCATGGAGCTGAGCCCCTAGTGTCAGCATCAAACACTCTCCAGTCGGGTACAGCACGGGTTAGATACAGAGTAAACCCATCAGCCGCTCCCCAACACAGATACCGAGGGACAGGGAGTGTCCGGGACAATGACATTTCTCACTCAACAAGGTATAAATTGATCCTGTACCTCTCCCCATTAATCCTGGGCTCCACACGGGGCGAATCCTGCTCCTGTTTCCCTTCCTGGAACAGCACTGAGCTAAACCCAGCCCATAATGAGCAGGGCTCAGGGAGGTTGGTTGCTGGGCACTGCAGTGATGTCATAAAGCAGGGCCATTCAGCCCAGCTGGTCGTCTCCTTGTCCCTTTAAAGGTGGAGAGCCGGGACACCCTGTCTCCAAACACATCCCACCTGTTCATACTGAGAATCCCCGGGCAAGGCCCAAGGCCCAGAGTGTGGACACACCCCGGGGGAAAGAGGAGGAGAGCGGGGACACCCTGTCTCAAAACACACCCCACCTGTTCATACTGAGAATCCCCGGGCAAGGCCCAAGGCCCAGAGTGTGGACACACCCCGGGGAAAAGAGGAGGAGAGCGGGGACACCCTGTCTCAAAACACACCCACCTGTTCATACTGAGAATCCCGGCAAGGCCAAGGCCCAGAGTGTGGACACACCCCGGGGGAAAAGAGGAGGAGAGCGGGGACACCCTGTCTCAAAACACACCCCACCTGTTCATACTGAGAATCCCCGGGCAAGGCCCAAGGCCCAGAGTGTGGACACACCCTGGGGAAAGAGGAGGAGAGCGGGGACACCCTGTCTCAAAACACACCCTACCTGTTCATACCGAGAATCCCTAGGCAAGGCCCAGAGTGTGGACACACCCCGGGGGAAAGAGGAGGAGAGCGGGGACACCCTGTCTCAAAACACACCCCACCTGTTCATACTGAGAATCCCCGGGCAAGGCCCAAGGCCCAGAGTGTGGACACACCCCGGGGAAAAGAGGAGGAGAGCGGAGACACCCTGTCTCAACACACACCCCACCTGTTCATACTGAGAATCCCCGGGCAAGGCCCAAGGCCCAGAGTGTGGACACACCCCGGGGAAAAGAGGAGGAGAGCGGGGACACCCTGTCTCAAAACACACCCCACCTGTTCATACTGAGAATCTCCGGGCAAGGCCCAAGGCCCAGAGTGTGGACACACCCCGGGGGAAAAGAGGAGGAGAGCGGAGACACCCTGTCTCAAAACACACCCCACCTGTTCATACTGAGAATCCCCGGGCAAGGCCCAAGGCCCAGAGTGTGGACACACCCTGGGGAAAGAGGAGGAGAGCGGGGACACCCTGTCTCAAAACACACCCCTACCTGTTCATACCTGAGAATCCCGGCTAGGCCAAGGCCCAGAGTGTGGACACACCCCGGGGAAAAGAGGAGGAGAGCGGGGACACCCTGTCTCAAAACACACCCCACCTGTTCATACTGAGAATCCCCGGGCAAGGCCCAAGGCCCAGAGTGTGGACACACCCCGGGGAAAAGAGGAGGAGAGCGGGGACACCCTGTCTCAAAACACACCCCACCTGTTCATACTGAGAATCCCCGGGCAAGGCCCAAGGCCCAGAGTGTGGACACACCCCGGGGAAAAGAGGAGGAGAGCGGGGACACCCTGTCTCAACACACACCCCACCTGTTCATACTGAGAATCCCCGGGCAAGGCCCAAGGCCCAGAGTGTGGACACACCCCGGGGGAAAAGAGGAGGAGAGCGGGGACACCCTGTCTCAAAACACACCCCACCTGTTCATACTGAGAATCCCCGGGCAAGGCCCAAGGCCCAGAGTGTGGACACACCCCGGGGAAAGAGGAGGAGAGCGGGGACACCCTGTCTCAAAACACACCCCACCTGTTCATACTGAGAATCCCCGGGCAAGGCCCAAGGCCCAGAGTGTGGACACACCCCGGGGAAAAGAGGAGGAGAGCGGAGACACCCTGTCTCAAAACACACCCCACCTGTTCATACTGAGAATCCCCGGGCAAGGCCCAAGGCCCAGAGTGTGGACACACCCCGGGGAAAAGAGGAGGAGAGCGGGGACACCCTGTCTCAAAACACACCCCACCTGTTCATACTGAGAATCCCGGGCAAGGCCCAAGGCCCAGAGTGTGGACACACCCCGGGGGAAAAGAGGAGGAGAGCGGAGACACCCTGTCTCAAAACACACCCCACCTGTTCATACTGAGAATCCCCGGGCAAGGCCCAAGGCCCAGAGTGTGGACACACCCCGGGGAAAAGAGGAGAGCGGGGACACCCTGTCTCAAAACACACCCCACCTGTTCATACTGAGAATCCCCGGGCAAGGCCCAAGGCCCAGAGTGTGGACACACCCCGGGGAAAAGAGGAGGAGAGCGGGGACACCCTGTCTCAAAACACACCCGACCTGTTCATACTGAGAATCCCCGGGCAAGGCCCAAGGCCCAGAGTGTGGACACACCCCGGGGAAAAGAGGAGGAGAGCGGGGACACCCTGTCTCAAAACACACCCCACCTGTTCATACTGAGAATCCCCAGGCAAGGCCCAAGGCCCAGAGTGTGGAACACAACCAAGGGGAAAAGAGGAGGAGAGCGGGGACACCCTGTCTCAAAACACACCCCACCTGTTCATACTGAGAATCCCCGGGCAAGGCCCAAGGCCCAGAGTTTGGACACACCCCGGGGAAAGAGGAGGAGAGTGGAGACACCCTGTCTCAAAACACACCCCACCTATTCATACTGAGAATCCCCGGGCAAGGCCCAAGGCCCAGAGTGTGGACACACCCCGGGGGAAAAGAGGAGGAGAGAAGGGGAGGAGTAGGGACTGAGGGACACCAAGCTTCAGTTTTAGAGCCTGGAGACTTCAGGAGGGAAGACTGAGTTCAGTAGTTTTCGGATCCCGGGAGAGAACAAGGAGCAGATGGGGAGACTGGTGTGGATTCCAGCACAGTGAGGATGTAGGGGGAGGGAGATTGTGTCAGGCCGTGTATTAGGGGTGTAGGAGGGACAAGGGAGGAAAGGTCAGAGGGGTAATTACTGCAGCAGTGTCCATGAATAGTGAGAGAGAGAGAAGGTGGAGGTTAGAGTGTACCAGGGGCAGTCTGTTAAACTGTCTGTTTGCTGTGACTACACAGGATTACACAGGATATACGGCACAGAAACAGGCCATTCGGCCCAACCAGTCCATGCCGGTGTTTATGCTCCACACGAGCCTCCTCCCGTCTTTCCCCATCAAACTATCAGCATAACCCTCTATTCCCTTCTCCCTCATATGCTTGTCTAGCCTCCCCTTAAACGCATCTATACTATTCGCTTCAACCACTCCCTGTGGTAGCGAGTTCCACAGTCTCACCACTCTCTGGGTAAAGAAGTTTCTCCTGAATTCCCTATTGAATTTCTTGGTGACTATCTTATATTGATGACCTCTAGTTATGCTCTTCCCCACAAGTGGAAACACTCTCTCTGTATCTACTCTATCAAAACCTTTCATCATTTTAAAGACCTCTGTTAGGTCACCCCTCAGCCTTCTTTTTTCAAGAGAAAAGAGACCCAGCCTGTCCATCCTTTCCTGACAGGTATACCCTCTCATTTCTGGTATCAGCCTTGTAAATCTTTTCTGCACCCTCTCCAGTGCCTCTATATGCTTTTTATAATATGGTGACCAGAATTGTACGCAGTGCTCCAAGTGTGGTCTGACCAAGGTTCGATACAAGTTTAGCATAACTTCACTACTTTTCATTCTATAACAATTCAATTCTATAACAATCGATCCCAATAATTGAACCCAATCGGTTAAAGTCTTAAGTATAATTTTGTCAGCACGCTGCGACATTCGATGTCTGCAGATAACGGGAGATAAATTCTTAAAACTGCTGGATCTCTTGCTCTGCCATCAACCTCTTATCAAACTGGAGCTGGCATTGCCTAATATGGTCGTCTCTGGCTACTGCACAGTCCAGAGACACAAGTCTGCATTTTCTTCAACACACATCAACAATGTTAGAAGCAGGTAAAAACACTGTGGCCTTCCTGGGGCAGCACAAACCACTAGTCTCCAGACTTTCCTTATCCCAACATCATATTTCTGATCGAAACATTCTATGATGAAAATATCCAAGGCCAGTTGGTTGCAAACAGCAGCTGTTGCTCAGTGAAATCTCTCACTCTCTCTCGAATGATACCAACCACATTTTCCCCGATATCGAATGAACTAAACATGAACACCTTTCAGAAGCTGAATTAACCGAGGTCCATATGCCAACACCCCTCTCATCTTCCATTCACTTCAATTGAAAGGAAACCGACAGATTGGACCAGTCAGGATTTGAAAGATATTTACAACAGATTCTAGATGTTCTTGGAGTTGGGATCTTTCTCTACTCTGTCCACTCGAGGAGTTAGATAACAGACTTTCTCCTGTGAATATAGAGCTGGGGTATTGGGCCGTGATGTGTTCACTTGTTCATCTTGTTGACTCTAAACTTTTGCCAATTATTTGATGTGATCTGTTTACTTGTACGTATTTTTTTAAATACACTTGCTGAGTGGATTCAAATTGAAATTGAAAGCAGGTTTGCAGGCGTGATGCTCTATTCACACATCGAAGGTGAGAGAGATGCTGTGGGACACACGCTAAGTCCAGTAGCTGAAAGTGATTAACAGACTGGGTTTTGTGTTTAGTGATCCCGGGCGTGTTACCGAGACCTTCCCTGGATACCAAGGCTAGGAGAGGCACTCTGGAAGGTATGGGGAGCTGGGACTTGTCCATGAGAGTGACCGAAGGTACGAGAACTGAAATAATCTCGAGTTAGAAAGGAGAAAAGGCCCAAAAATGGAGCAGTCGGTAACAGGACATCAATTAGTCTCCTCTTATCTTGGAGACATCAAATATCAACTCACTGTTACTTGAAATATCAAAATATTAAACTCCAGCCCAGTTATAGGGGTTATTAACATCAGCAGGAAGAAACTCCACCTGTCAGAATGAACATGATTCAGTCCGGGATGTAATTAACAGCAGCAATAACAGCAGAATCCAACCCCTGCAGTCACTTGTGAACTCGTTGAAGTCTCAGTAGGTCGGATGACCGAGTGAATCCCTTCCCACACTCAGACCAGGTGAACGGTCTCTCCCCAGTGTGAACTCGCTGGTGTGTCAGCAGGCTGGATGACCGAGTGAATCCCTTCCCACACACGGAGCAGGTGAACGGCCTCTCCCCAGTGTGAGTGCGATGATGAATTTCCAGCTCAGACGGGTAATTGAATCCCTTCCCACAGTCCCCACATTTCCACGGTTTCTCCGTGGTGCGGGTGTCCTTGTGTCTCTCCAGGTTGGACGATCAGTTGAAGCCTTGTCCACACACAGAACACGTGTACGGTTTCTCCCCGCTGTGAATAGTGCGATGTTTTTTCAGACTGTGTAACTGGTTAAAGCTCTTTCCACAGTCAATGTACTGGAACACTCTCACTCGGGTGTGTATCTCGATGCTTTTCCAGTCATACTGATCTTCGAAATCTTTTCCCACAGACAGAACAGACGAACATTTCTCCTTCCACATTCAAAGGCCGATGATATTCAGGTCCTGAGTAAACGAGTGACTGTCAGATTTTGACGTGATGTTTGGTTTGAGTTTCCCATCTGCAAATCCTCCCCTTCTAATACCCTGTAAAAGGAGTTTATAAAATTCATCACTGTAAGTACAGGACAGAAATTCAGAACAGACAATTTTAGTTTCTATCGAACATTCTTTCCTCTCTTCTTCCCCCAAAGCTGTAAATCCCCATCCCACATATTGTTCCTCCTCCCTGTGCTAAAATCCAAACACGTCTCAAGATAGTTTGTCCTCCGCTCCCAGTTTTCAGTATGATCAGTTCCACACTCACTGGTTCCCCTCTCTCTCCTCCCCTGAAGGTGCTGACTCTGGCTGGGTTCAGTTCTACACTCACTGGTTCCCCTCCCTCTCCTCCCCTGAAGGTGCTGACTCTGGCTGGGTTCAGTTAACTCACTGGTTCCCCTCCCTCTCCTCCCCTGAAGGTGCTGACTCTGGCTGGGTCACTACCACACTCAAGGGGACCCTGAGGCCCTGCCCACGTTTGGGTCCTTTACAAAGATGGCCGTGCGAATCAAGATGGCGGCGAATAAAGACAATGCTTTCCTTTACAAAGATGGCCGCCCTTAGCCTGGGCCTTTTACCGGGAAAAAGCCCCGGAGCAGCAAACGCGGAACCTGTAGGTTCTCATTCGGGGCTTGCGACCTGCACCAGGTGTTTATGAAGCTCACCCGCCGGGTGCGTTACCTTCCTGCGCCCCCTGATTCGTAATCGGCGCAAAAACTGCGTCTCCCAACTCGGCCCGCTCCCTGCACTCGCCTGGCGCTGATCACAGTGACACTGCGCATGCTCCAGCTACGGGCGGGCACTGCGCCTGCGCACTGTGCTCCTCCAGTGTGAATGGGGCACATTCTCCCCCGCGGGGCATGCTGGGGAACATTGAAAGCCCCAATCAGTGAATGGAGAATGAGTTTCTGTGATCCCATTGAGAGAGAATTCATCAATAATTCACACAGAAACCCAAGTGCACGGGCACTCTGCCATGGTTCAGTCCTGGATGTGATTAATAACTGAATCCAAACCCCTGCAGTCACCTGTGAACTCACTGGAGTCTCAGCAGGTGGGGTGAATTTCTTCCCACACACAGGATATTGAAACAGCCTCTCTCCAGTATCAATGCCCTGATCGTGCATCAGCTGCTTTGAGCTTTGAAAGCTTTTCTCACAGTCAGAGTATTTAAAGCAACTGTTCTCAATGTGGACACTCTGGAGTGTCAACAGGTGGGACAACGGAGTGAATCCCTTCCCACACGTGAAGTATGTGAACGGTCTCTCTCCGGTGTGACTGTGCTGGTGTGACAGTAAATGGGATGATCGATTGAATCCCTTTCCACATACAGAGCAGTGAACGGATTCTCCCCCTTATGAACATGTTTATGTGGGAATGGATGAGAAGCGAGTGACTAAAGATGCTGAAGAGAGAAGAGAAGGAAGCAGTGCAGGAAAGTGATTGGGGTAAGGATAACCAGATTGTGTCAGGAAGAGATAGAGCGTACAAACAAAGGAGTGCACTGACAAATAGGGTCCGGGTAAGAAAAAAAGCAAATAAGACAAATAGGGCCATAGTGCAAAAAAATGTTAAGATGTCTAAAAATGTTAAAAAGACAAATCTAAAGGCACTGTATCTGGATGCACGAAGCATTCGTAATGAGGTAGATGAATTAACAGCACAAATAGATGTAAACGGATACAATATAATTGCAATTACGGAGACATGGCTGCAGGGTGACCAAGGCTGGGAGCTGAATAACCAAGGATATTCGATATTTAGGAAGGACAGGCGAAAAGGAAAAGGAGGTGGGGTGGCCTTGTTAGTAAAGGATGAAATCAGAGCAATAGTGAGAAAGGATATTGGCTCAGAAAATCAAGATGTAGAATCAGTTTGGGTGGAACTAAGAAGCACCAAGGGGCAGAAAACAGTGGTGGGAGTTGTCTATAGGCCTCCAAACAGTAGTGGTAATGTAGGGGACGGCATCAAACAGGAAATTAGAGATGCATGTAACAAGGGTACGACAGTAATCATGGGTGACTTTAATCTACATATAGACTGGCCAAACCAAATTAGCAATAATACTGTGGAGGATGAATTCCTGGAGTGTGTACGAGATGTTTTTAAGACCAGTACGTTGAGGAGCCAACTAGGTTAATCTCTTATTTTTATAAATTCTAGTCTTGTGTGCTTGCAATTAGCATTTAAATTTACTGTTTCAAGTTTTAAGTTTCTTCCAGGCTTGGGCAGGGCTAAGCAAGCTCTGTGCTGGAGAGCAGGTGATAGTAATTAATTAATTAACTGGTCTAATCGGGTTCTGTAACTGCCAGAGAGCTCACTTATTTAAATCTCAGCAGTATAAATAAGAGAGACTAGAGTGCAGTTTGTCACGGAGTGCAGATTTGGAATAGAGTGCTAAGCTGCGAGTTTGGTGAGTGAGTGAGGGAGTTCAGGGAGGGAGGTGTGCCTTCCTTTTTCCATCTTTGTCAGGTTCCTGGTGCGGCGGCGGACCTGTGTGAGGTGAGGCGGCGGCAGAGGGTTTAAAAGGCTCCAGAGACCAGGTAAGGCGGGACCAGTCTCCGAACTCGGAGGGAGGGAGAGAGGTAAAAATAATCGAGGTGTGACGGCACCAGAAAGCAGGTAAGTAATTGGTTGGTGAGTATTTCTCTCTTTTTAAACTTAAACTCTGTGGGTTGTAGTTAATAAGGCCTTTCTGGTGCAGAGTGACTGTTGGTAAACCATTTAACTGGTGTAATTTAGAGGGATTGATTTAATTTAAATCCAATTAATTAGAGGGGATACTAGCATCTATAATCGGGCAGAGTGTCCATAACTAACAATAATTTTTTTTAAATTAATTACATAGAATGGAGCAGGTGATGTGTTACTGTTGCGAGATGTGGGAGCCGGTGGACCCCATTGAGGCTCACGGTGATTACATCTGTGACAAGTGTCTGCTGCTACAGGAACTCCAGCTCCGTGTTGATGAGCTGGAGTCTGAGCTTCAGACACTGCGACACATCAGGGTGGGGGAGAAGTACCTGGACTTTGTGTTTCAGGAGGTGGTCACACCTATGAAGTTAATTAATTCAGATGTAGCCCATGGTCAGGGACAGGACGGTGTGACTACGAGTGAGGCAGGTACAGGTTCCAGGAGGTAGTGTTGGAGGAGCCGCAGCCCTTGCTCTTGTCCAACAGGTTCGAGGTTCTTACTCCCTGTGGGGACAGGAGCAGGGACTGCAGGGAGGATGAGCAACCTGGCCACAGCATCGTGGAACGGGGGGCCATTCAAGAGGGGGGAGTAAATAGAAATGTTGTAGTGGTAGGGGATAGTATTATTAGGGGGATAGATAGAGTTCTCTGCAGCCGAGAGCAAGAGTCCCGTAGGCTGTGTTGCCTGCCCGGTGCCAGGGTTAAGGACATCTCCTCTGGGCTGGAAAGAAACTTGCAGTGGGAGGGGGTGGATCCAGTTGTCGTGGTCCATGTTGGTACAAACGACGTAGATAGGACAAGGAAGCAGGTTCTGTTAAAGGAGTATGAGCAGCTAGGGGTCAAATTAAAAAACAGAACCTCAAGGGTATTAATCTCTGGATTATTACCTGAGCCACGAGCGAATTTGGCTAGGACAAATAAAATTAGAGAGTTAAATGAGTGGCTCAAAGACTGGTGTGGGAGAAATGGGTTTTGCTTCCTGGGACACTGGCACCAGTACTGGGGCAGGAGGGAGCTGTTCCGTTGGGACGGGCTTCACTTGGCCAGTGCTGGGACTAGAGTCCTGGCGGATCATATAACTAGGGCTGTAGAGAGGGCTTTAAACTAACTAGTGGGGGGGAGGTTCCTAGAGAGCAAATAATAAAAATGACAACAGAGAAGGTCATAGACTTAGGTAGCAGTGGGGAAATTAAAAACCAGAGTGTGTCAGGAAGGGTCAGAAGGTATGGAGTAAAAGGTAAAGTAATAAAAAGGGCAAAAGCAGGAACTAAGTGTCACAAAACATATTTGAAAGTTCTCTATCTGAATGCACGTAGCATTCGTAACAAAATAGATGAGTTAATGGCACAAATAACTACATATGGGTATGATCTTGTGGCCATTACAGAAACATGGCTGCAGGGTGACAATGCCTGGGAATTAAACATACCAGGTTATTTAACGATCAGGAAGGACAGGCAGGAAGGAAGGGGAGGTGGGGTGGCTATGTTAATAAAGGAAGGAATCACTGTAATACAGAGAAATGATATTGGGTCAAAAGATCAGGATAATGAAACAGTTTGGTTGGAGATAAGGAATAATAAGGGGAAAAAAACATTGGTGGGCATAGTCTATAGGCCTCCGAACAGTTGCAACTCTGTTGGATGGAGTATCAATCAGGAAATAGTTGAGGCTTGTAATAAGGGAACATCTTTAATTATGGGGGATTTTAACTATCATATTAATTGGACAAATCAAATTGGGCAGGGCTGCCTTGAAGATGAGTTCATTGAGTGTATTAGGGATGGGTTTCTTGAGCAGTATGTAACTGAACCGACCAGGGGGCAAGCAACCTTAGATCTGGTCCTGTGTAACGAGACAGGATTAATTAAAAATGTCTTAGTAAAGGATCCCCTTGGAATGAGTGACCATAACATGGTTGAATTCCATATTCAATTAGAGGGTGAGAAGGTTGGATCTCAAACAAGCGTGCTAAGCTTGAATAAAGGAGACTATGAAGGTATGCGAGCAGAATTGAGTAGAGTGGATTGGGAAAATAGATTAAAGGGTAAGACGATACATGATCAGTGGTGTACATTTAAGGAGTTATTTTACAACTTCCAAAAAATATATATTCCACTGAGAAGAAAAGGGTGTAAAAGAAAAGACAGTCATCCATGGCTAAGTAAAGAAATTAAGGATAATATTCAACTAAAAACAAGGACTTATAAGGTAGCAAAATCTAGTGGGAGGATAGAGGATTGGGAAAACTTTAAAAGACAGCAAAAAATAACAAAAAGATTGATTTAAGAAAGGGAAGATAGATTATGAAAGTAAATTAGCAAAAAATATAAAAACAGATAGTAAGAGTTTTTATAGTTATATAAAAAGAAAAAGGGTGGCTAAAGTAAATGTTGGTCCCTTAGAGGATGAGACCGGGAAATTAATGGTGGGAAATATGGAGGTGGCAAATACACTGAATGAATATTTTGTATCAGTCTTTACAGTAGAGGACACTAAGAATATCCCAACACTGGACAAACAGGGGGCTATAGGGGGGGAGGAGCTAAACACGATCAAAATCACTAAGGAAGTAGTACTCGGTAAAATAATGGGACTCAAGGTGGATAAATCACCTGGACCTGATGGCTTACATCCTAGGGTCTTGAGGGAAGTGGCGGTAGGGATTGAGGATGCATTGGTAATAATTTTCCAAAACTCCCTGGACTCAGCAAAGATCCCGGCAGACTGGAAAACTGCTAATGTAACACCCTTATTTAAAAAGGGCAGTAGACAGAAGGCTGGAAACTATAGACCGGTTAGCCTAACATCTGTGGTAGGTAAAATTTTGGAGTCCATTATTAAGGAGACAGTAACGGGACATTTGGATAATCATAATTTAATAGGACAAAGTCAGCATGGTTTTATGAAGGGGAAGTCATGTTTGACAAATTTGCTGGAGTTCTTTGAGGAAGTAACACACAGGGTGGATAAAGGGGAACCAGTGGATGTGGTGTATTTAGACTTCCAAAAGGCATTTGACAAGGTGCCACACAAGATTATTGCTTAAGATAAAAAATCACGGGATTGGGGGTAATATTCTGGCATGGATAGAGGATTGGCTATCTAACAGAAGGCAGAGAGTTGGGATAAATGGTTCATTCTCAGACTGGCAATCAGTAACTAGTGGTGTTCCGCAGGGGTCAGTGCTGGGTCCCCAACTCTTTACAATCTATATTAACGATTTGGAGGAGGGGACCGAGTGTAACATATCAAAGTTTGCAGATGATACTAAGATGGGAGGGAAAGTACTGAGTAAGGAGGACATAAAAAATCTGCAAGGGGACATAGACAGGCTAAGTAAGTGGGCAGAGATTTGGCAGATGGAATACAATACTGGAAAGTGTGAGGTTATGCACTTTGGCAGGAAAAATAGTAGAGCAAGTTATTATCTTAATGGCAAGAAACTGGAAAGTACTGAAGTACAAAGGGATCTGGGGGTCCTGGTGCACGAAACTCAAAAGGTTAGTATGCAGGTGCAGCAAGTGATTAAGAAGGCCAATGGAATGTTGGCTTTCATTGCTAAGGGGATAGAATATAAAAATAGGGAGGTATTGCTTCAGTTGTACAAGGTATTGGTGAGACCGCACCTGGAATATTGCATACAATTTTGGTGTCCATACTTAAGAAAAGACATAGTTGCTCTCGAGTCAGTACAAAGAAGGTTCACTCGGTTAATCCCGGGGATGAGGGGATGGACATATGAGGAGAGGTTGGGTAGATTGGGACTCTACTCATTGGAGTTCAGAAGAATGAGAGGCGATCTTATTGAAACATATGAGATTGTGAAGGGGTTGGATCGGGTGGATGCGGGGAGGATGTTCCCGATGATGGGTGAAACTAGAACTAGGGGGCATAGTCTTAGAATAAGGGGCTGCTCTTTCAAAACTGAGATGAGAAGGAACTACTTCACTCAGAGGGTGGTAGGTCCATGGAATATGCTGCCCCAAAAAGCTGTAGAAGCTACATCATTACATAAATTTAAAACAGAAATAGACAGTTTCCTAGAAGTAAAGGGAATTAAGGGTTACGGGGAGCGGGCAGGAATTTGGACATGAGTCTAGGTTCGGATCGGTCATGGCCCTGTGGGTAGCGTAGCGGGCCCAGGGGCCGTGTAGCCTGATCCTGCTCCTATTTCGTGTGTCCAATTCTGTTAGGTTCAGGAGATGGTTCTGTGATAGTAGATTGGCGGTTAGGATCAGATCAGCCATGATCTTATTGAATGGCGGAGCAGGCTCGAGGGGCCGATTGGCCTACTCCTGCTCCTATTTCTTATGTTCTTATGTTATCCGAGATTGGGTATTGCGTAATGAGAAGGGGTTAATTAATAATCTTGTTGTGCGGGGTCCTTTAGGGAAGAGTGACCATAACATGATAGAATTCTACATTAAGATGGAAAGTGAAGAAGTCCAATCCGAAACTAGGGTCCTAAATCTAAACAAAGGAAACTACGAAGGTATGAGGAGTGAGTTGGCTATGATAGATTGGGGAGCTTCATTAAAAGGCATGACGGTGGATAGGCAATGTTTAACATTTAAGGAACGAATGCATGAATTGCAACAGTTATACATTCCTTTCTGGCGCAAAATCACAAAAGGAAAAGCGGCCCAACCATGGCTAACAAAAGAAATTAAGGATAGTATTAGATCCAAAGAGGAGTCATATAAAGTTGCCAGAAAAGTAGCAAGCATGAGGATTGGGAGCAGTTTAGAGGTCAGGAAAAAAGGACCATGAGATTGATTAAGAGGGGAAAAATAGAGTATGAGAGTAAACTTGCAAGGAACATAAAAGCAGATTGTAAAAGCTTCAACAAGAATGTAAAAAGAAAAAGATTAGTGAAGACAAATGTAGGTCCCTTACAGTCAGAAACGGGAGAATTTATAATGGGGAACAAGGAAATGGCTGAGCAATTAAACAAATACTTTGATTCTGTCTTCACGGAAGAGGACATAAATAACTTCCCAGAAATGCTAGGGAACCAAGGGTCTAGTGAAAAGGAGGAATTAAAGGAAATTAGTATTCGTAAAAAAATAGTGCTGGAGAAATTAATGGGACTGAAAGCTAGAGTCTATTATAAAGGATGTGATAACAGGACACTAAGAAAATATCAACAGGATTAGACAAAGTCAACATGGATTTATGAAAGGGAAATCGTGTTTGACAAACCTACCGGAGTTTTTTGAGGATGTAACTGGTAAAATAGATAAGGGAGAACCAGTGGATGTGGTGCATTTGGATTTTCAGAAGGCCTTTGATAAAGTCCCACATAAGAGGTTAGTGTGCAAAAATAAATCACATGGGATTGGGGGTAATATATTGGCATGGATTGAAAATTGGTTAACAGACAGGAAACAGAGAGTAGGAATAAATGGGTCTTTTTCGGGGTGGCAGGCGGTGACTAGTGGGGTACCGCAGGGATCAGTGCTTAGGCCCCAGCTATTCACAATATATATCACTGATTTGGATGAGGGAACCAAATGTAATATTTCCAAGTTTGTTGACGACACGAAACTAGGTGGGATTGTGAGTTGTGAGGAGGATGCAAAGAGGCTTCAAGGTGATTTAGACAAGTTGAGTGAGTGGGCAATTACAAGGCAAATTCAGTATAACGTGGATAAATGTGAAGTTATCCACTTCGGTAGGAAAAACAGAAAGGTAAAGTATTATTTAAATGGTGCTAGATTGGGAAATGCTGATGTACAAAGGGACCTGGGTGTCGTTGTACACCAGTCACTGACAGCAAACATGCAGGTGCAGCAAGCAGTTAGGAAGGCAAATGGTATGTTGGCCTTCATTGCAAGAGGATTTGAGTACAGCAGCAAGGATGTCTTACTACAGTTATGCAGGGCCTTGGTGAGACCACACCGAGAGTACTGTGTGCAGTTTTGGTCTCCTTACCTAAGAAAGGATATACTTGCCATAGAGGGAGTGCAGCGAAGGTTCACCAGACTGATTCCTGGGATGGCAGGACTGTCGTATGAGGAGAGATTGGGTCGACTAGGCCTGTGAGTTTACAAGAATGAGAGGGGATCTCATTGAAACATATAAAATTCTGACAGGGCTAGACAGACTGGATGCAGGGAGGATGTTTCCCCTGGCTGGGGGTCTAGAACGAGGGGTCACAGCCTCAGGATACGGGGTTGGACATTTAGGACTGAGATGAGGAGAAATTTCTTCACTCAGAGGGTGGTGAACCTGTGGAATTCTCTACCACAGAAGGCTGTGGAGGCCAAGTCACTGAATATATTTAAGAAGCAGACAGATAGATTACTAGACATAAAAGGGTATGGGGAGAGAGCGGGAATATGGTATTGAGATACAGGATCAGCCATGATCATATTGAATGACGGAGCAGGCTCGAAGGGCCGAATGGCCGACTCCTGCTCCTATGTGAAGTTGTAAAGGAGCCTTCTGTTCCGTGCCCAGGAGCTGTGACCCATGGGAGAGAGTGGCTGGGACACATTCCTTACAGGCCTCAAGATTAACCTGCACGGGGACTTTGCTGTCAGTGAAGAGAGACGAGAAAGACCAAAGTGCCGTTTGCCCCTCTCAGTGTGGCCCTGAAGGACTGTGTCCAGGCTGTAGTTCTGTTCCCACTGTACGATCCTCCCCCAGATTGTCCTTTCTGAGCTCCAGCCAGGTGATGCTAAACACTCAGGTGGGAACGACAAAAATCCACAACAATGTGTTCAAAGTAAAGCTGATTTATTTGACATATATCCAGAATATTAAACTCCAGCCCAGTTACAGGGGTTATTAACATCAGCAGAAACAAACCCCAGCTGTCAGTGTGAACACGATTCAGTCCGGGATGTAATTAATAGCAGCAATAACAGCAGAATCCAACCACTGCAGTCACTTGTGAACTCGCTGGTGTGTCAGCAGGTTGGATGACTGAGTGAATCCCTTCCCACACTTGGAGCAGGTGAACGGTCTCTCCCCAGTGTGAACTCGCTGGTGTGTCAGCAGGCTGGATGACTGAGTGAATCCCTTCCCACACACGGAGCAGGTGAACGGTCTCTCCCCAGTGTGAACTCGCTGGTGTTTCAGCAGGCTGGATGACTGAGTGAATCCCTTCCCACACTCGGAGCAGGTGAACGGCCTCTCCCCAGTGTGTGTGCGCCGGTGTACAGTGAGATGAGATGATTGCCTGAACCCAGACCCGCAGTGAGAGCACCTGAACGGTCTCTCGTCAGTGTGAACACGTTGATGACTAGTCAGTTCCCTGGAACATTTAAAGCATTTCCCGCAGTCCGGGCATTTAAAAGGTTTGTCGTCAGTGTTAACTCGCTGGTGTGTCAGCAGGTGGGCTAACTGAGTGAATCCCTTCCCACAATCAGAGCAGGTGAACGGTCTCTCCCAGTGTGAACTCGCTGGTGTGTCAGCAGAATGGATGAACGAGTGAATCCCTTACCACACACAGAGCAGGTGAATGGCCTCTCCCCAGTGTGAACTCGCTGGTGTGTCAGCAGGTCGGATGAACACGTGAATCCCTTCCCACACTCGGAGCAGGTGAACGGTCTCTCCCCAGTGTGAATTCGCTGGTGTGTCAGCAGGTTGGATGAACACGTGAATCCCTTCCCACACTCAGAGCAGGTGAACGGCCTCTCCCCGGTGTGAACTCGCTGGTGTGTCAGCAGGCTGAATGACTGAGTGAATCCCTTCCCACACTCGGAGCAGGTGAACGGCCTCTCCCCGGGGTGACTGCACTTGTGTCTTGACAGGCCAGAGGATCGGCTGAAGCCTCGTCCACACACAGAACACGTGTACGGTTTCTCCCCGCTCTGAACGGTGCTTTCTGCTTCCATGCTCAAAGGTCCTGATGAATTGAGTGACTCTGTCAGATCTTGAAGTGATGTTTGGTTTGAGTTTCCCGTCTGCAAATCCTCCCCTTCTAACACCCTGTAAAATGAATTTAAAACAGGAAAAAGGGAGGGTGAGAGAGAACTCACAAAACACAAAGGCAGGTTGTAAAATTGAGCTGAATGAATCTGGGAATTTGTGGGGCCGGCACTAGAAAAAAAGTGACCATGAAAGCTGCCGGATTGTCGTAAAAACCCAACTGGTTCACTAATGTCCTTCAGGGAAGGGAACCCACCATCCGGTCTGGGCCGACACAAGACTCTGGCCTCTATGGGAGGAGAGAGAGTGAGGTGGGAGGGGGAGGAGTGAAGGAGAGCGACTTTATACATCTGCAACTCGACTAGAACTTTGACAGCACCTCCCAAACACGCGACCTCCACCACCTAGAAGGACAAGGGCAGCAGGTGCATGGGAACACCATCACCTCCCAGTTCCCCTCCAAGTCACACACTATCCTGACTTGGGCATATATCGCCGTTCCTACATCGTCGCTGGGTGAAAATCCTGGAGCTCCTCACCTAACAGCATTCTGAGAGTACCTTGACCACACGGACTGCAGAGGTTCAAGAAGAAGGCCCAGCATCACCATCTCAATGGGCAACTGGGGACTGGCAATATATGCTGGCCTTGCTAGTGACACCCACATCGAATGAATTAAAAAAATCTGTATATATAAAATGGATTGAAAGCCTCTACAGAAATACCTGTTCCGAAAACAATAATCTTTTACACTGTACGGACAGGGTCTGTTTAGCAACTTAATCTCCCCTAGAATCCACCTCCCTTCACAGTCCCACATTGGAAATTGTTGGGTCCGACTGGGCTCAGAAGTACTGGGGGTTAAACCCAGCAGCTTCTCCCCCCTCTCCACTCCAGCTCAAACTGATGCAACAAGAAAGCCCTGCACAGGAGGCCAGGGAGCGAGTTCCACATCCACCGCCCACCCTGATGCTAACCGGCTCTGAATTGCACCCTCTGCTGTGTCAATGCAAGTTGTTGTGTTTCTTGTCTGGGGAAGGAGCTGCACCCTGGGGTTAATGGTGCCGGGGCCCTGGCCGCACGTCCGCCGGCTCTGACTCGGGGCCTGAGACCCGCACTCGGTGTTGCTGAGGGATTCCAACCCTGAACTGTACATGGGGATTCCAACCCTGGGACTGTACATGGGGATTCCGATCCTGGGACTGTCAAGGGGGGCCCAGCTCTGGGGCTCTTCTGTTACAATTGTGTGGGATGTTAACCGTATGCTCTGCTTTTACCAGCGCCTTCAGGAGAGATTGTGAGAAATCCGAAGTGTGGAGAGTCTGAATCAAATAACTGAGTCAATAATTTAATCTCCCGGGCACTAGGACCCGGTTGGGAACAGACACTGAAGCCCCGCCCACTCTTTGCTGCTGACCAAGATGGCCGCGCATGCGCTTTGCTACTCACTGAATCAAGATGGCGGCCGTTATCCTGGGCCTTTGACCGGGAGAAGCCCCGAAGCTGCAAACGCGGGACCTTCAGGTTATTATTCGGGGCTTCCTGCCTTCACCAGTTGTTTATGAAGCCTCCCCGCCCACTCGCCGGTCCATTACTCCGCTCCGTCGGGCCGTATCCCCCCTATTAACCGGAGCTGGACCGCAATGTACATCTGGCCAAATACACGCACCGCGCATGCTCCAAACCCATGCGGTCTCGCGCCTGCGCACTGGGCTCCTGTTGTCTCGGTGCAGCACTTTCGCCCCCGCGGGGAATGCTGGGTAGAAGCCCCGCCATTGAAAGGCCGCATTCGTGAACAGAAAGGATTTACTAGGATTGCAATGAGCACTGAACCATGTTCAATTTTGCAGTTAGAGTGTGTTTCTGCTGATCTTAATAACCCCTATACCTGGGCTGGAGATTAATATTCTGTATAAATATTGAATACATCAGCTGTGTTTCAAACTGACAGTCGGTTGAATAGCTGATCAGAGGAGACGAATTGATGTTGTTACAGACTGTTCTATTTTTGGGCCCTTTCTTACTCTAACTTATATCACTTCTCACCTCGTTCATCCTCTACCACATCAAATCCCAAGCTTGTTCCGTTTGAGGACATGGCTTGTGGGTGTAGAGACTGAACTGCAGTGTCTCACTGTACACTCATCTGACTCACTCGGTGTGGAGGGGAGCAGGCAGATCGGAGGACCTCTTTGTAGGACTGCTCCTGGGCCTGGCCAAAAAAGGCCATTAACTGGTCCAGGCAGCAGGTGGTCGAGGGGTTTGTTCGGCCCGATTGCCTGCCTCTCTTCCGCGGCCATGTTTGTGCCCGGGTGGGCCTGGAGATGGAGCACGCGGTGTCCGCTGGCACGCTTGAGGCCTTCCGCGACTGGTGGACGCCGCGGGGACTGGAGTGCATCATCACCCCGGCCAACCAAATTTTCATTTAATTTGTTAAGGTTCCTTTAAAGTTTTATTAATTTACAGTCAATTTTGTTTAATCACCCCAATAAAAGAGTACACTCATCTGACTCACCTGGTGCGGAGGGGAGCAGGCAGATCGGAGGACCTCCTCATAGGACTGCTCCTGGGCCTGGCCAAAAAGGCCATGAACTGGTCCAGGCAGCGGGTGGTCGAGGGAGTCATTCGGCCATGTTTGCACCCGGGTGGCCTTGGAGATGGAGCACGCGGTGTCCGCGACCGGTGGGCACCGCAGGGACTAAAGTGCATCATCACCCCCGGCAACCAAATTTTAATTTAATTTATTAAGTTTAATTTAATGTATTTTTGTTAAGTTACAGTTTATTTGTTTATGGGTTGCTTAAAAAGAGTACACTCATCTGAAATTCCTTTGAACCACCCTTTATAGAACTATCTTGTATAAGATTTGAATTCCGTTATTTTCTGTATCATTTAACCCTTTTTGGATCCGATTTCGTAAAAACTCCTCCACACAGACTGCATGTGATCGCCTTTGAAATGTTCTGATCTTTGTAATTGTCATTGCTGATTTTGATGGTCTCTTTGATTCAATCTCTTGTTATTAACATACCTTGCACTATTTCTTTAATTGAGATAATTTTTTCTAATACTTCCTTCATCAGGTCTTTAGCGCCTCCATTGATCCCTGTCAATAATCCTTCATTAGGGTTTAGGGGCTGGGGTTCAGGTTAGGATGTTAGGCTATGAGACAGTGATTAGGGATAGAAACAATTATTGACAACGCCAGTGTCACTAGACATGTTCTCTTTCATTTCATGGTGTTTTAACCTCACGCAGATGAGTCAGAAAACAGCCTCATGAATTGTTCATTCAAGGAAACTTCTTTCTGGCCCGAGCCTGATTTCCTCTCTTCTTTCACATCTCTACATTTGACACAGAAAAAGACATCAGGGTCATTAGATTTTGGGACAAGAACAGGCGGATCCAGGTGTTGTGCTGCTTACATCCAATCTTTGGCCTGCCTGAAAAGGGCTTCTGACAATAACCTGTCACCAGGCCCCACCAGTCGCCATCTGATTCCAACATCATATCTTCATCCATTACCTGCCCTCACTGGAGCTGCTTTCACCACCATGACCAGTCCCCATACAGAGGCTCTCTGATTCTCATTTATAGACTCAGTGTAAATGATCCCTGGATTCGGTATCGCAGTGTAAGTGGTCCCTGGATTGTGCCAGTGCCGACAGTGTAAGTGGTCTCTCGATTTGGTGTCTCAGAGTAAGTGGTCCCCAGATTTGGTGTCGCATTGTAAGTGGGCCCTGGAATTGGTGTCACAGTGCAAATACTCCCTGGATTTGGTGTCACAATGTAAGTGGTCCCCGCATTTGGTGTCATAGTGTAAGTTGTCCTTGGATTTGGTGTCACACTGTAAGTTGTCCCTGGATTTAGTGTCACAGTGTAAGTGGTCCCTGGATTTGGTGTGACAGTGTAAGTGGTCCTAAGATTTGGACCCACGATGAAGAATCACTGAAAAGACTACACGATAACATCAACAAGTTCCATCCCACGACTTCTCACATTTGTCCACCCCAGTCCAACACCGGCATCTCCACATCATGGTCCTTTAAAGGTAGAATAACATTTCTTTCAGAATGTTCTCTTCTAACCTTTCCCACCTCCACATTGGCCCCGCCCCACCACCACCCCCACTTTAAAACACTCGGCACTACTGACTGGGAAGGTCCAAAGTGCAGTCCTTGATCTGGGCTGTTAGTTGATCTCAGCCACGGCAACAGGTCAGCGGCCAGAATTGGCCTCAGCACCACTGGGCTAAATAAGAGTAAAAATCAGCCACTGCCCCTGCTCTTGATGGAGATCCAGTCACATCAACTGGGAAGTGTATGGATGTCAATTGAGGGCAGGATTGGACTCGGCTGTGATGCCTACCACAGGGGAAAAGCTGCTGACACTCACTGAGTCGGCTGACGGTGAGGCACTAGAGGTTAACTAATGTCTGTGGAATTGCACCCAGCCAGATTCAGCGCCTTCTGGAGAGAAGGGGAGAAACAAAATCCCAGCCAGTGCAATGAGTGTTGATTTTAGACAGTAAGGATGGAGGCAGAGTTTGTAGAATGGGGAATTTACAGCTTAGGAGGGGCAGGAGAGGACAGAACGCTCTATAGGAACTAGAATTGTCTGTTCTGACATTCTATCCTGCACTTAAAGTAACAACATTTGTAAACACCATTTCAGAGTGTCAGGAGGGGAGGATCTGCTGATGGAAACTCAAACAAAATATCGCCTCAAGATCTGAGAGATTGATCAGTTTCATCAGGACATGAATATCATCGGCCTTTGGAGAAAGAAGGAAAAGCACCAATCACAGCGGGAGAAACAGGACACGAGTTCTGTGTATTTCTTAAAATTTGTTTATGGGATGTGGGCATCGCTGGCAAGGCCAGCATTTATTGCCCATCCCTAATTGCCGTTGAGAAGGTGGTGGTGAGCCGCCTTCTTGAACCGCTGCAGTCCGTGTGGTGATGGTACTCCCACAGTGCTGTTAGGGAGGGAGTTCCAGGATTTTGACCCAGCGACGATGAAGGATCGGCGATATTCTTCTCAGTCGGGATGGTGTGTGACTTGGAGGGGAACTTGGAGGTGGTGGTGTTCCCATGCGCCTGCTGCCCTTGTCCTTCTAGGTGGAAGAGGTCGTGGGTTTGGGAGGTGCTGCCGCAGAAGCCTTGGCGAGTTGCTGCAGTGCATCTTGTAGGTGGTACACACTGCAGCCATGGTGCGCCGGTGGTGGAAGGAGTGAGTGTTTAAGGTGGTGGATGGGGTGTCAATCAAGCGGGCTGCTTTGTCCTGGATGGTGTCGAGCTTCTTGAGTGTTGTTGGAGCTGCACTCATCCAGGCAAGTGGAGAGTATTCCATCACACTCCTTACTTGTGCCTTGTAGATGGTGGAAAGGCTTTGGGGACTCAGTAGGTGAGACACTCACCACAGAATACCTAGCCACTGACCTGCTCTTGTTGCCACAGTATTTATGTGGCTGGTCCAGTTAAGTTTCTGGTCAATGGTCACCCCAGGATGTTGATGGTGGGGTATTCGGTGATGGCAACGCCGTTGTATGTCATGGAGTGGTGGTTAGACTCTCGCTTGTTGGAGATAGTCATTGCCTGGCACTTGAGTGGCACGAACCCACCTTCAACCAATCATCTAGCCTGTGAGACTCGTGCGCCCACCTGAATCAACAGTGTAAATGTGGGGACTGTGGGAATGAATGGAGTTGACCGTCTGAGGTGGAAACTCATGGATACAGTCACACAAGGGAGAGGCCGTTCACCAGCTAAGTGTGGAAAGAGATTCACTCACTCATCTCACCTATTAGCACACGAACATGTTCATAATGGGGAGAATCCGTTCACTGCTCTGTATGTGAAAGGGATTCAATCGATCATCCCATTTACTGACACACCAGCACAGACACACCGGAGAGAGACCGTTTCGATACGTCACGTGTGGGAAGGGATTGACTCCGTTGTCCCAACTGTTGACACTCCAGAGTGTCCACATGGAGAACAGTTGCTTTAAATACTCTGACAGTGAGAAAAGCTTTCAAAGTTCAAAGCAGCTGATGCACGATCAGCGCATTGATTCTGGAGAGAGGCTGTTTCAATATCCTGTGTGTGGGAAGAAATTCACCCCACCTGCTGAGACTCCAGTGAGTTCACAGGTGACTGCAGGGGTTTGGAATCTGTGATTAATCACATTCAGGACTGAACCATGGCAGAGTGCCCGTGCACTTGGGTTTCTGTGTGAATTATTGATGAATTCTCTCTCAATGGGGTCACAGAAACTCATTCTCCATTCACTAATTGGGGCTTTCAATGATCCCCAGCATGCCCCGCGGGGGAGAATGTGCCCCTTTCTCACTGGAGGAGCCCAGTCCGCAGGCGCAGTGTTCGCCTCTATTTGGAGCATGCGCAGTGTCACTGTGATCAGAGCCGGGCGAGTGCGGAAGCGCTGAAAGGTCGGTGTCGCGATTTTTGCGCCGATTACGAATCAGCGGGGCGCAGGGAGGTAACGCACCCGGCGGATGAGCTTCATAAACACCTGGTGTAAGCCGCAAGCCCCGAATGAGAACCTACAGGTTCCGCGTTTGCAGCTCGGAGGCTTTTTCCCAGGAACAGGCCCGGTTAACGGCGGCCATCTTTGTAAAGGAGCGCTGTGGGATTTTGCGGCGACATCTTGCTTCATCGAGCGGTAGAGCGCGTGCGTGGCCATCTTTGTAAAGTAGCTACTAGGGGACGTGGCTTCAGGGTCCCAGTGAGTGAACTGAACCCAGCCAGAGTCAGCACCTTCAGGGGAGGAGAGGGAGGGTCCCAGTGAGTGTAGAACTGACCCCAGCCAGAGTCAGCATCTTCAGGAGAGGAGAGGGAGGGGAACCAGTGAGTGTAGAACTGAACCCAGCCAGAGTTGGTGTTGAAAATTGGGAGCGGAGGACAAACAGCCTTGAGACGTGCGATGTGTTTGGATTTTAGCACAGGGAGGAGGTACAATGTGTGGGACAGGGATTTGGAGGCACAAGAGAGGAAAGAATGTTACATAGAAACTAGAATTGTCTGTTCTGAATTTCTGTCCTGTACTTACAGTGATGAGTTTTATAAACTTCTTTTACAGGGTTTTAGAAGGGGAGGATTTGAAGAAGGGAAACTCAAACCAAACATCACGTCAAGATCTGACAGAGTCACTCAATTCATTGGGACCTGAATATCATCAGCCTTTGAATGTGGAAGAAGAAATGTTTGTCTGTTCTGTCTGTGGGAAAAGATTTCAAACATCAGTGTGACTGGAAAAGCACCGAGACACACACACCCGAGTGAGAGTGTTCCAGTGCACTGCCTGTGGAAAGAGCTTTAACCAGTTACACAGCCTGAAAAAACATCGCACCATTCACAGCGGGGAGAAACCGTACACGTGTTCTGTGTGTGGACGAGGCTTCAACTGATCGTCCAACCTGGAGAGACACAAGGACACCCGCACCACGGAGAAACCGTGGAAATGTGGGGACTGTGGGAAGGGATTCAATTACCCGTCTGAGCTGGAAATTCATCATCGCACTCACACTGGGGAGAGGCCAATTACCTGCTCTGAGTGTGGGAAGGGATTCACCCGTTCATCCCACCTCCTGAGACACCAGCGAGTTCACACTTGGGAGAAGCCGTTCACCTGCTCCGAGTGTGGGAAGGGATTCACTCGGTCATTCAACCTGCTGATGCACCAGCGAGTTCACACTTGGGAGAGGCCGTTCACCTGCTCTGAGTGTGGGAAGGGATTCACTCGGTCATCCACCCTGCTGACACACCAGCGAGTTCACATCGGGGAGAGGCCTTTGACCTGCTCCGTGTGTGGGAAGGGATTCACTCAGTCATCCGATCTGCTGATTCACCAGCGAGTTCACACTAGGGGGAGGCTGTTCACCTGCTCAGAGTGTGGCAAGGGATTCATTCAGTCAGCCAACCTGCTGAGACACCAGCGAGTTCACCTGCTCCGAGTGTGGGAAGGGATTCACTGCGTTATCCAACCTGCTGAAACACCAGCGAGTTCACACTGGAGAGAGGCCATTCACCTGCTCGGAGTGTGGGAAGGGATTCACTCGTTCATCCAGCCTGCTGAGACACCAGCGAGTTCACAAAAGTTGACATTTATAGACTGTTTTCTGATCAAACTGGAGCAGGCATTGCCTAATATGGTCGTCTCTGGCTCCTGCATAGTCCAGAGACACACGTCCACATCAACAACACACAGATAAACATCGTGGCCTTAGTATGGTGAGCAGAAACCACTAGTTCTGGACTTTCCTTATCCTAACATCAGATTTCTCATCCAAACATTCTATTGTGAATATCGAAGGCTGGTTGGTCACAAAACACCAGCTGTTGCTCAGTGAAATCTCTCTCTCTAATGATACGAACCACATTTTCCCGATATCGAATGAATTAAACATGAGCCCCTTTCAGAAGCTGAATTAACCGGGGTCCATATGCCAACATGTCCCACTGGTTTTGCTTTTTATGTGTTCTGTTGCCTCTTGTTTTAGCACCGATCCACCTGTTTCTCGCTGGAATCAAACAAAAGTGATGTTCCAGTGTGGGGCATCGGGGTGATTCCACAGTCATATCAGTGGCAGTAGTAGTCACACAATCCTGTCCTTTTCCTTTATACACGCTATTAGTTTGGTCTTCGCCCCATTTACTTATTCCAATCTGGCATTTTGGTGATTCTTTGTAGAGGGTGAACCCACAAGCTGGAACAGTCTGTTGATGGACTACGTCACATCTACAAACCCATGTTGTCCCTTTCAGAGTTCAACACTGCATATCTGGTGCTATCCAAGTTCCCCCTTCTTAAGGAATAGTGCGAGGGGGAGGGATTCAAATTCCTGGGACATTGGAACCGGTTCTGGGGTACGTGGGACCCGTACAAACCGGACGGTCTGCACCTGGGCAGGGCCGGGACCGCTGTCCTAGAGGGAGTGTTTGCTAGTGCTATTGGGGAGGGTTTAAACTAAAGTGGCAGGGGGTTGGGCACCTGAGCAGGGAGACAGAGGAATGCGTGTCAGGAAGGGACAGAAGGTATGGATATGTATGGTAGGTATGTCCCTGTCAGGCAGGGAGGAAATGGCCGAGTGAGAGAACCATGGTTCACAAAAGAGGTTGAATGTCTAGTCAAGAGGAAAAAGGAAGCGTATGTAAGGATGAGAAAACAAGGTTCAGTTGGGTCGATTGAGGGGTACAAGGTAGCAAGGAATGAGCTAAAAAAAGAGCTTAGGAGAGCTAGGAGGGGGCATGAGAAGTCCTTGGCGGGTCGGATCAAGAAAAATCCCAAGGCTTTTTACTCTTATGTGAGAAATAAAAGAATGACCAGGGTGAGGGTAGGGCCGGTCAAGGACAGTAGTGGGAACTTGTGCATGGAGTCAGAAGAGATAGGAGAGGTGATGAATGAATACTTTGTCAGTGTTCACCGAGGAGAGGGGCCATGTTCTTGAGGATGAGAGTGATAAAGGTGGATAGGCTGGAGGTGGTAGATGTTCTGAGGGAAGATGTTTTAGCAATTTTGAAGAACCTGAGGGTCGATAAGTCCCCTGGGCCAGATGGGATATATCCTAGGATTCTTTGGGAGGCAAGGGAGGAGATTGCAGAGCCTCTGGCTTTGATCTTTGGGTCCTCACTGTCCACGGGGATGGTGCCAGAGGACTGGAGAGTGGCGAATGTTGTTCCTCTCTTCAAGAAAGGAAATAGGAATGACCCTGGTAATTATAGGCCGGTTAGTCTTACTTCGGTGGTTGGTAAGATAATGGAAAAGGTCCTGAGGGATAGGATTTATGACCATTTGGAAAGGGGCAACTTAATCAGGGATAGTCAACACGGATTCGTGAAGGGTAAGTCTTGCCTAACAAATTTGATTGAATTCTTTGAGGAGGTAACTAAGTGTGTAGATGAAGGTAGAGCAGTTGATGTCGTATACATGGATTTTAGTAAGGCGTTTGATAAGGTTCCCCATGGTCGTCTCATGAAGAAAGTAAGGAGTTGTGGGATAGAGGGAAATTTGGCCGATTGGATAAGTAACTGGCTAACTCATAGAAGGCAGAGGGTGGTGGTGGATGGAACATTTTCGGACTGGAGACCAGTTACCAGCGGTGTGCCACAGGGGTCGGTGCTGGGTCCTCTGCTGTTTGTGATTTTTATCAATGACTTGGAGGAGGGGACTGAAGGGTGGATCAGTAAATTTGCTGATGACACCAAGATTGGTGGAGTAGTGGATGAGGTGGAGGGCAGTTGTAGGCTGCAAAGAGACATTGATAGGATGCAGAGCTGGGCCGAAAAATGGCAGATGGAATTTAACCCTGATAAGTGCGAGGTGATTCATTTTGGTAGGGCAAATTTGAATAAGGATTACAGGGTCAACGGCAGGGTTCTGAGGAACGTGGAGGAGCAGAGGGATCTGGGGGTTCATATCCACAGATCTCTGAAGGTTGCCACTCAAGTGGATAGAGCAGTAAAGAAGGCCTATGGTGTGTTAGCGTTTATTAACAGAGGGTTTGAGTTTAAGAACCGTGAGGTTATGCTGCAACTGTACAGGACCTTGGTGAGACCACATTTGGAATATTGTGTGCAGTTCTGGTCACCTCACTATAGGAAGGACGTAGAAGCATTGGAAAGAGTGCAAAGGAGATTTACCAGGATGCTGCCTGGTTTGGGGGGGAGGTCTTATGAGGAAAGATTGAGGGAGTTGGGGCTTTTCTCTTTAGAGCGGAGGAGGATGAGAGGCGACTTAATAGAGGTTTATAAGATGATGAGGGGGATAGATAGAGTGGATGTTCAGAGACTATTTCCTCGGGTAGAGGCAGCTGTTACAAGGGGGCATAACTATAAGGTGCATGGGGGGAGATATAGAAGGGATGTCCGAGGTAGATTCTTTACTCAGAGAGTGGTTGGGGTGTGGAATGGTCTGCCTGCTGTGATAGTGGAGTCGGACACTTTAGGAACTTTCAAGCGGTTATTGGATAAGCACATGGAGCACACCAGAGTGATAGGGAGTGTGATAGCTTGATCTTGGTCTCGGACAATGCTCGGCACAACATCGAGGGCCGAAGGGCTTGTACTGTGCTGTACTGTTCTATGTTCTATGTTCTAAAAGGTAAACTGTTAAAAAAGGAAAAAGCAGGAACTAAGTGTTACATAACATATTTGAAAGTTCTTTATCTGAATGCACGTAGCATTCGTAACAAAATGGACGAGTTAGCGGCACAAATAACTAGGTATGGGTATGATCTTGTGGCCATTACAGAAACATGGCTGCAGGGTGACAACGACTCGGAATTAAATATGCCAGGGTATTTAACAATCAGGAAGGACAGGCAGGAAGGAAGCGGAGGTGGGGTGGCTATGTTAATAAAGGAAGGAATCACTGTAATACAGAGAAATGATATTGGGTCAAAAGATCAGGATAATGAAACAGTTTTGGGTGGAGATAAGGAATAATAAGGGGAAAAAAACACTAGTGGGAGTAGTATATAGGCTTCCTAATAGTTGCAACTCTGCTGGAAGAAGTATTAATCAGGAAATAGTTGGGGCATGTAATAAGGGAACAGCTATAATTATGGGGGATTTTAACTATCATATTAACTGGACAAATCAAATTGGGCAGGGCAGCCTTGAGGAAGAGTTTATTGAGTGTATTAGGGATGGATTTCTTGAACAGTATGTAACTGATCCTACAAGGGGGCAAGCAACCTTGGACCTGGTCCTGTGTAATGAGTCAGGATTAATTAATAATGTCCTAGTTAAGGATCTCCTTGGAATGAGTGACCATAACATGGCTGAATTCCATATCCAATTAGAGGGTGAGAAGGTTGGTTCTCAAACAAGCGTACTGAGCTTGAATAAAGGAGACTATGATGGTATGAGAGCGGAATTGATTAAAGTGGACTGGGAAAATAGATTAAAGGGTAAGACGGTACATGAGCAGTGGTGTTCATTTAAGGAATTATTTTACAACTTTCAAAAAAAATATATTCCACTGAGGAAAAAAGGGTGTAAAAGAAATGACAGCCATCCATGGCTAAGTAAAGAAATTAAAGAAAGTATCCGACTAAAAACAAGGACATATAAGGTAGCCAAAGTTAGTGGGAGGATAGAAGATTGGGAAGTCTTCAAAAGACAACAAAAAGTAACTAAAGGATTGATTAAGAAAGGGAAAATAGACTATGAAAATAAATTAGCAAAAAATATAAAAACAGATATCCCACAGAGTTTCTATATAAAAAGAAAAAGGTTGGTTAAGGCAAACGTAGGTCCCTTAGAGGATGAGACCGGGAAATTAATGGTGGGAAACATGGAGATGGCAAAAATGCTGAACAAATATTTTGTTTCAGTCTTTACGGTAGAGGACACTAAGAATATCCCAACACTGGACAAACAGGGGGCTCTAGTGGGGGAGGAGCTAAAAACGATTAAAATCAATAAGGAATTGGTACTCAGTAAAATAATGGGACTCAAGGCGGATAAATCCCCTGGACCTGATGGCTTACATCCTAGGCTCTTGAGGGAAGTGGCAGTAGGAATTGTGGATGCTTTGGTAATAATTTTCCAAAACTCCCTGAACTCAGCAAAGGTCCTGGCAGATTGGAAAACTGCTAATGTAACACCCTTATTTAAAAAGGGTTGTAGGCAGAAGGCTGGAAATTATAGACCAGTTAGCCTAACATCTGTGGTGGGTAAAATTTTGGAGTCTATTATTAAGGAGACAGTAATGGAACATTTAGATAAACATAATTTAATAGGACAAAGTCAGCATGGCTTTATGAAGGGGAAGTCATGTCTGACAAATTTGCTCGAGTTCTTTGAGGACATAACGTACAGGGTGGATAAAGGGGAACCAGTGGATGTAGTGTATTTAGACTTCCAGAAGGCATTCGACAAGGTGCCACATAAAAGATTATTACTCAAGATAAAAAAATCACTGGATTGGGGGTATTATTCTGGCATGGTTGGAGGATTGGTTATCTAACAGGAAGCAGAGAGTTGGGATAAATGGTTCATTCTTGGACTTGCAACCAGTAGCCAGTGGTGTTCCGCAGGGGTCGGTGCTGGGTCCCCAACTCTTTACAATCTATATTAATGATTTGGAGGAGGGGACCGAGTGTAACATATCAAAGTTTGCAGATGATACAAAGATGGGAGGGAAAGTAGAAAGTGAGGAGGACATAAAAAACCTACAAGGGGATATAGACAGGCTGGGTGAGTGGGCAGAGATTTGGCAGATGCAATACAATATTGGAAAATGTGAGGTTATGCACTTTGGCAGGAAAAATCAGAGAGCAAGTTATTATCTTAACGGCGAGAAACTGGAAAGTACTGCAGTACAAAGGGATCTGGGGGTCTTGGTGCAAGAAAATCAAAAAGTTAGTATGCAGGTGCAGCAGGTGATCAAGAAAGCCAATGGAATGTTGGCTTTTATTGCTAAGGGGATAGAATATAAAAACAGGGAGGTATTGCTGCAGTTATATAAGGTATTGGTGAGACCGCACCTGGAATACTGCATACAGTTTTGGTGTCCATACTTAAGAAAAGACATACTTGCTCTCGAGGCAGTACAAAGAAGGTTCACTCGGTTAATTCTGGGGATGAGGGGGTGGACATACGAGGAGAGTTTGAGTAGATTGGGACTCTACTCATTGGAGTTCAGTAGAATGAGAGGCGATCTTATTGAAACATATAAGATTGTGAAGGGGCTTGATCGGGTGGACGCGGTGAGGATGTTCCCAATGATGGGTGAAACTAGAACTAGGGGACATAATCTTAGAATAAGGGGCTGCTCTTTCAAAACTGAGATGAGGAGAAACTTTTTCACTCAGAGCGTAGTGGGTCTGTGGAATTTGCTACCCCAGGAAGCTGTGGAAGCTACTTCATTAAATAAATTTAAAACAGAAATAGACCGTTTCCTAGAAGTAAAGGGAATTAGGGGTTACGGGGAGCGGGCTGGAAATTGGACATGAGTCTGAGTTCGGATCGGTCAAGGCCCTGTGGGTGGCGAGCGGGCCCAGGGGCCGAGTGGCCTGGTCCTGCTCCTACTTCTTGTGTTCTTTAGAGTTGAAGTTGGATCAGATCAGCCATGATCTCATTGAATGGCAGAGCAGGCTCGAGGGGCCGATTGGTCTACTCCTGCTCCTATTTCTTATGTTCTTACACCCTGTCTCAAAACACACCCCACCTGTTCGTACTGAGAATCCCTGGGCAAGGCCCAAGGCCCAGAGTGTGGACACACCCCGGGGGAAAAGAGGAGGAGAGCGGGGACACCCTGTCTCAAAACACACCCCACCTGTTCAGACTGAGAATCCCCGGGCAAGGCCCAAGGCCCAGAGTGTGGACACACCCTGGGGGAAAAGAGGAGGAGAGAAGGGGAGGAGTAGGGACTGAGGGACACCAAGCTTCAGTTTTAGAGCCTGGAGACTTCAGGAGGGAAGACTGAGTTCAGTAGTTTTCAGATCCAGGGAGAGAACAAGGAGCAGATGGGGAGACTGGTGTGGATTCCAGCACAGTGAGGATGTAGGGGGAAGGAGATTGTGTCGGGCCGTGTATTAGGGGTGTAGGAGGGACAAGAGAGGAAAGGTCAGAGGAGCAATTACTGCAGCAGTGTCCATGAATAGTGAGAGAGAGAGAGAAGGTAGGGGTTAGAGTGGACCATGGGCAGTCTGTTAAACTGTCTGTTTGCTGTGACTACACAGGATTACACAGGATATACAGCACAGAAACAGGCCATTTGGCCCAACCAGCCCATGCCGGCGTTTATGTTCCACTCGAGCCTCCTCCCGTCTTTCCCCATCTAACTATCAGCATAACCCTCTATTCCCTTCTCCCTCATATGCTTGTCTCGCCTCCCCTTAAATGTATCTATACTATTCGCTTCAACCACTCCCTGTGGTAGCGAGTTCCACATTCTCCCCACTCTCTGGGTAAAGAAGTTTCTCCTGAATTCCCTATTGGATTTCTTAGTGACTATCTTATATTGATGGCCTCTAGTTATGCTATTCCCCACAAGTGGAAACACTCTCTCTGTATCTACTCTATCAAAACCTTTCATCATTTTAAAGACCTCTATTAGGTCACCCCTCAGCCTTCTTTTTTCAAGAGAAAAGAGACTCAGCCTGTCCATCCTTTCCTGACAGGTAGACCCTCTCATTTCTGGTATCATCCTTGTAAATCTTCTCTGCACCCTCTCCAGTGCCTCTATATCCTTTTTATAATATGGTGACCAGAATTGTACGCAGTGCTCCAAGTGTGGTCTAACCAAGGTTCGATACAAGTTTAGCATAACTTCACTACTTTTCCATTCTATAACAATTCAATTCTATAACAATCAATCCCAATAATTGAACCCAATAGGTTAAAGTCTGAAGTCTAATTTTGTCAGCACGCTGTGACATTCGATGTCTGCAGATAACGGAGATAAATTCTTAAAACTGCTGGATCTCTTGCTCTGTCATCAACCTCTTCTCAAACTGGAGCTGGCATTGCCTAATATGGTCGTCTCTGGCTACTGCACAGTCCAGAGACACAAGTCTGCATTTTCTTCAACACACATCAACAACGTTAGAAGCAGGTAAAAACACTGTGGCCTTCCTGGGGCAGCACAAACCACTAGTCTCCAGACTTTCCTTATCCCAACATCATATTTCTGATCGAAACATTCTATGATGAAAATATCCAAGGCCAGTTGGTTGCAAACACCAGCTGTTGCTCAGTGAAATCTCTCTCTCTCTCTCTAATGATACTGCAGTAACCAAAATTAATATCATACTTTAGGTTAATGTTAGAATATGTATAACATAGCATCAATGTACAGGGTGGAGGTGGCAAATTAATCCATGCCCTGAGTTAAACGGTAGACAGGTCTGGATTCATTAGACAAGACTAAGATGGTGGGAAATTAAACTGCAGAGTCAGCTGCAGAGTATGACTCCTGGGAAAATTAGGGAGGATACCTACTCAGCAAGGCAGGATAACACGCATACAAGATAACATACATAAGGATTGAGTGACGATGTGGCCCGAGGTGGCCTTCGCTTGTTTGTGAAGCTACAACATGGCTGGCCAGAAGACAAAATGGCTTACATCGAAGTCAAGTTGAACTAATTATACTATGCTTGCTTTGCAGAAGTACATGAGCAGGTCACAAGGTCAGAATCTGTGCTTTGAAGAGATTGTGACTCTCAGACTACACGAATAGATAAGAAAGAAGGCCACGATGATAGAGGGGTTGGGATAAGTCAATTAAGCAAAAACATGATTGACTGCAGAATGTGGGAAGAAAGCGTAAAAATGTCACGCGGTAGAAGTAATGGATATAATGGAATACTAGACACCATGATGGATAAATGTGTACCCGCCCCTAGGGCAGGAGGAGACTGATAAGATTATGTATAAAAATGTAATTTACTAAGCTGTCGTTGGAGTTGGATCCAAGAGCGGTCTTGGAAGGTTGTCCCCAGGCCTGTGAATAAAGACTGTTTTGAACCATCACTCGAAGTCTGTCATCTGTACTGAAGCTAAGCATCGACCTTGTATATCACTTGGTCCGCTGATTGCTTACATCAATTGGTGTAGTCGGCAGGATCACAGACTCTGACCGGTCCACGGGAACGTCGAGCTAAGAAGGGTGAGTATGTTTTAAATTACCACCCATAAATTAGAAAGCTCAGAACGTACTGTGAGATCTGGTAAGGCTGTGATTAAAAGGACCAAAATAAAAAAAACAGGCTCGAGGAAGTGGTGCGGTCTGATAAGCCGGGAAGGCGGCAAAATCCTTCACTAAGCCGGGAAGGCGGCAAATCCTCTAAGTCGGGGAGGTGGCAAAATCCTCCAAGTAATATTGGATCCTTGAGAGTCACGGGGTGATCGACACGGACAAGGGTGGTTGTCTATCTCAAACACCTAGCCTGAGCCTGAATTAAGAGGACGTAGTCCCACGTGATGGCCAGGATCAAGTAGGTGTAGGGAACTAATAACACCACAGGATCGTGACCCCGTGATGAGTGAGTGTGCGCAACTCAGTGTGTGTGGGTGAATGATAAACTGATATAAGAACCACTGAGAAGTAAGTCGGGAATTATTTAGTATACCTAAGAAGGATGTAGAAATAAAGGAGGAGGGGCCGTCCCCTTGGGGAGACCCCGACTCCGTCACTCGCTACGTAGCGGATAAAAATCAGAAACTTATAGAGATTATGAAAAAGGGGTGGGATCCCGAAGACAGCGCAGAAAAACAGAGAGCTTGGTGGAAGGGACAAACCAGAGATAAAGAAGGAAAAGGGGAATGGTGATCTTAGCTTGTTACCAGAAACAATGTAAGGAATTGAAACAGAAGGAAGAGGAAGAAAGGGGGAAAAAAAAGTAACAACTCCCAAACAAAGAGGGAAGGGATACCCGGTGGCGGCAGCCAGCTCCAGCAGTCCGCCCTCATACCCAAAATTATCAGGAGATGGGAATATAGATGGGGGTGGGTCAGAAAAGTAAACAGCAGAATACGATAGAGAGAGAGAGACTGGCCGGAGCCACCGCCCTGGCCAGAAGAAAATAATCTCCCACCACCTTACAATCCGGTACACCGCGAAGTAAAAGCGGCACCAATAAAGACTGAAGTAATTCCCGGAACACCCGCGGTCCCAGCGGGACCTAGTGGAGTACCACCGGCAATTCCACAAGGGCCACAGGTGATCCGAACTAGGTATCAACCTTTTAAACCGTTAGAGAGACAAATGCTGGGAGATAAATTACCTCAACTGCAGCGGCAAGGAAATGCCAAAAGATCTAATTTGCAGGCTAACCAATCTGAAAACTCAGCAAAGAAAAAAAACAGGGATTTGGAAAGCCAGGAAAAGCTGCTGAGACGCCTATGTGAAAAGAAAAAAAAGAGAAATTTAAAGTTTTATCGACATGGAAGTTATTAATGTCTGTGCCGAGACAAATAAAACACAAGATTTGTTGAGTGAAAGGAATCTTAAAAGGAATGCTGGAATCTCAGTTTGAGTGAAAGTGTGTGTTAAAAGTGAGAAAGTTTTCCTGACTGTGAATGTTTAAGAAGTTACAGTATTTATTTTGTCTGAAAGTCTGTCTTTAAAAAAGTGTCTGTCATTTTTATTTTAGCTCCACCCACTCTTTTGTACAGAGCGCTAAAAGCTGTTTAACCCTTTGAAGACTTGTCTTGAAGGATGGACAAGCGTGTGTTGTTTTAAGGTTGTTAATTGTTTTACAAAAGATAAGCTTCAGCCTTGAAGTCACAGTTGCCAATGTGCCTGGAAGAAAATGAATTTGAATGTTTACAAGGCATAGGTAATTGTTTCTTTGTTAATGTGGCTATGGTTTCTTTCTTTTCCAAGTGAAACTGGTTAGTTAAAAAAAAATTGATCTGGATTGAATTGGAGTTGTTGAGGTTAATTAACCTATTAAAACCAGACTTTTATTGTGGCCACGGTGAAATTCTGGTTGGTGTAAATTTGTGTAGACCGCATTGAATAAAATATTTAATGGTCTGAAACCAGACTTTAAAATATTTACAGTCTTGGATACAGAACGGGTTCTGGTCCATACCATTGGCAGAGGAATCACAAGGGAAATTCGCCTTTACTGTCAGGGATAGACAGGATACATGGACCAGGGTCCCGCAGGGGTTCCACAATAGTCCAAATATATTCCACCATGTACTGAGTCAAGCCTTAGACGAGTTAGACCTATCAAAGTATCAGAGTGCCCTACTCTAATATGCCAATGACATAATGATTGCATCAGAGGATGCCAAAGGACACATTGGAGCATTACTAGCCACCCTCCAGACACTTAAGAAAGCTGGCTTTAAATTGAACCCAAAAAGGCACAGGTTGGACTGTCCAAAGTAAAGTATCTAGGACACGAAATTAACCAGGGGTATAAGGCACTCCTGCAGGAACAAAAGGCAGCCATAAAAGACATGCCAAGGCCAGTGACCGTCCGGGGAGTGAGGAAAGTGTTGGGACTGTTTAACTACTGCAGGAATTTTATATCAGACTTTGCAGGGAAAGCAGAGCCGATTCAGCGGTTAGTTAAAGGGGGGAGACAGAGCAGGAGGAAGCATACAGGGCCCTTAAACAGGAATTAATAACAGCCCCTGCCCTAGGACTGCCAGACCATACCCGACCCTTCCACTTGTACTGTGACCAGGACCAAGGGAGTTATTCAGCTGTGGTAATGCAAGATCACGGAGGGAAACAGAGACCCGTTGCGTATTACTCCACCAAGAGGGATCCAGTAGCGAAGGCAATGCCACGATGTGTGGCTGCAATAGATTGTGCCCCAAGAATTGAAAAAAAAACTTTGAACTACAATTTAACACGGGCAACACGGTGGCATAGTGGTTAGCACTGTTGCCTCACAGCGCCAGGGACCCGGACTCGAATCCGGCCTTGGCTGACTGTCTGTGTGGAGTTTGCACATTCTCCCCGTGTCTGCGTGGGTTTCCTCCGGGTGCTCCGGTTTCCTCCCACAGTCCAAAGATGTGCGGGTTAGGTTGATTTGGCTATGATAAATTGACCCTTAGTGTTAGGGGGATTAAATACGTGGGGTTACGGGGATAGGGTGGGATATGTGTCGGTGCAGGCTCGATGGGCCGAAATGGCCTCTATCTGCACTGTGGTGATTCTGTGATTAAGTTAAGCTGGTGTGTAAAACTGAGAAGAACAACAAAAAGTTTGTTTAACAAAAGATTAAGTTTCGGTCTAAGATTTAACCTTGGAGTCGCGGTTGCTATGGTGAAATCTTCCAAAGCAGTTTGATTTGATTTGTTTAAATGTGAAAAACTAATTTTTCTCCAGTTATATTCAATGTTTTTACAGGATTTTCGAAAGGCATCTGAAGAAAAGACAATAAGAAATATGATGTAATTTATGGTTTTCTACAAGCATGTACTAGTTTGTTTTGTTTTATCTGTTCTGTTCGTGTTTAGTTAAAGTGCGAAAACAACTGTTTTTTGGATCGGGAAAGTTTTTTTTAAATTTATGTGAAGTGACGCAATTGCGTGCGCCTGATAATGTTTCGCTCCACCTTCTTAAAAACCTGCAAAGGAGTTAACCCTTTCCACTGACAGCTGTTTAAGTTCACCAAGCAATAACTTTAGTTTTACTGAATGAAATTTAAAGATATTGGACATTATTAAATTGAAGTTTCTTAATTTTAATTTAACATTTCCCAGAAGGAAAATTATGATTTGATAAATTAACCCCTTGGGCTCTAAGCAGAGTCTCAATGGATTCTCTTCTTTCTTTTGTTATATGGAAGTTACCTTGTAAACTAATTGCAGCACTTCTGTCTCTAATGTTAAAACACTGTGTAAGCCACCTAGCCTGGAAATCACTTGTTTCTGAAATTGGAATTGATAAGATAAATTGATAGAAATGAAATTGAACATTGACAAAACCTGTCAGTTCAACAGTACTGCTGTTTGGATTTCGGGATCATTTTGAAATGACAAAATGGACTCAGGCACTATATATTGGGTTACTTTTGGAAAAATAAAAGATCCTCTAAAATAATGATAAATAAAAAACGTTAATAACTTGGACCAAGTGAGAATGTTTGATCTATGTTTTCAATCTTAAATATTGTACTGGACAGTAAAGTTTCTCCAGGGCTCATGAATGAGATATGAATAATAATTAAAGGGAAGTGATTGAAGGTGTAAGATTGAAACAGGAGAATTACACTACTGAATGGGAATTTTCAAAACTTTCTAGTGAAAGTCAGGAAAGAGTAGCTAAGAATAGTAAATTGATAGCTTTCTCTTGGAGACATTTGTGTCCCTGCCTCTAATGAACATTTTTAAGAAAACTGAATTTGATAGTCCGGCCACTATCCAAGACATCGGGACCATGCAGAGGAAGATGAACAAAGACCTCCAGACAATCTTTTGATAAAATACCTGAAAGCCCGAGAAAGGCACATGTGGCATGATATGGAGATACCGATAGGAGTGTGCAAATGTGATTTGTTACGTATGAAGCAATTACCATCCGGGAATGTATGGTAAATCTGCACTGAAGAACGGGTCTCAGACATGCTCAGTTACTTGATAACAACAAAACATGAAATAGTTAATGTGGCTCAGGAGAGCGAGACAACTATTAAAGCATTGACACATACTCCATCGAGAAACTATCTAATTAATGAAACAATCAGAATAGAGTTAAACACACTGGTACCTATTAGAGGGATTGAAATTGAAGTTGAAGTGGAGAGTTACCTGGAATCTGGATTGGGACAATTGAGGGCTAAGGAGAAATCATGTTTAGTAAGAACTATCCACAATATGGATACGAGTAAAAGAGAGATCTGGAGAATCTTTTAAGTCCATGATTTGTTGATTAGATGTTAAACTGTAATGTCGCTTGAAATGATTGTAAGACTGAATTTAACTGTGACTGTAATAATTGTGCTTGTAGGTAACAGAGCGTGGGGAAAACCAGTACGAATCCAGTATGAGGTGATTTTGGTGGTGCCTCCTGTATCACTACTACCGCAACTACCGTGCTTTATGGGTCTAACAGGACCTGTCCCATCAACCAACACGTTTTTAAGTATGAGCTACACAATTATGTGGCACAATTCGGATACTACATTACCCTGTTGTCTAAGGGTACCAGTGAGCTCATGATGCGACTGAACTCCTCCCTGAAGCATTTTTATGTTTTGGAGGAAGACAACTCGAGAATAGATATTGAAATTGACAGCATAGAGGACAACTCACACTGGTGGGATATTGGGCTTAATATATCAGCACACCCTTAGATTTGTATTATTTCACACGCTCTGGTAGTTCTCCAACTTGTTATGATAGTGTATTTGATATATGTAACCTATGTAGTAAGATACATAAGCCAATTGGGTACTCATGCCTATGACTAACCAGCACTAACAAATTAATTGAGCACACCGAAAGAGAAGATCCAAAGCAATGTAGAGGAGACCCCAGGCGGGGTAACATCAGGAAAGATAGAAGAAACAGAGGATACCCCAGGCGGGGCAGAATTGGAAAACTGGAACAGTGAATTGAATTTAATGATGGTGAAAGGTGACCACATGGGTGGATGACTTTTGGAGTTGGGGACTGAATATCCAGATCCATCCTTGGATTAGATTAATCTCACATGTATTAGCAGTAGTGCAGTTTGTTGTAATGTGCTTCTTGATTTTCATGGCCTGTAATAAATGTCGTAGGCAGAGGATGAAAAGGTTGGCAAAGGTAGTAAAGCAGAGCCTGGGTGAGAATGTCCCCAGTGTCTCTTTGATCTCAACAAAGAACAGGTCTGAGTGGTCCCGGGAGGAGTATCTAACGGGGTAAGGTGCCTATAGAAGGGGAGACAATCAGAGTTTGATAGGACTCTCAGATGTTCTGCCTCTCTTCCACCCGGACTGGTGGCCACCACGAAGGGAACCTGGAGAGATGAGGTACAGCATCTTGCATATGTAAATATCCAGGGGGTGCCTAGGCCTTGCGAGAGGGCAACACCAAGAGGGGCAAACCTATGGGCAACCATGGGTGACTGATAAGGGTCGGCTACCTTGGGCTTAGCCAAGGGCCAAAAGGGGGGATTGTCAGGATAACATTTGGTTTCGGGGATATAAAGGGGTGGGCCTCAATATTTGACCGGTATAATATGTCTGAAAGGTACCATTCAGTCTGGTTAGGCTGGAAAACAAACGCAAAGCACCGTGGGATACTTGGCTATATGAACCCTTTTTAAACAAAGATAAATTGAGCTGACCAAAGACATTCTGCAGTGTTGCTTGTGGATACACTGAGTAACTGTTTAGAAAGAACCTGTTCTTGGAAGAGATAAGAGGACAAAGGCACGATTAATGCAAGCAAGGCCTTGAAGAGTAGTCAGCAGGCTACATAACTCACTGTGGCTTTGTCGTCATCCAGCCATGTCTCTGCTGAAAAAAACCTTCCCATACTGATAACAAGAGTAAGAGATAGCTCAGGAATACAGAAGTTAGAATGAAGCCTCTGCAGTCCATAAGCTTCTTACTGACATATCCAGAGGGTGCTCGAGTTCAAAGGACAGGCCTAGTAGTTGATTGGTTAATCATGTAAACCAATGAAGTGTCAATATGATCATGTATACACCCCATTAGCAATAAGTGGGTGTTGTCGAATAATCTGTATAAACTAAGCTGTATTGCCACTTTTTCCCTTGAGAACGATGTCTCTAGCTAAGGGTAGCTGAGATAGTTCTCCCGTGTGCACCCGTAATAAAACTATTGATCTGGGTAACAGCTGAGTCTGTTCGTTCTATTTTACCTTCCAGATTTTCCTCGCTTACAACTTGGTGTCAGAAGTGGGATGGTTTTCTCCCAGAGATCTCTGAACATTAATAAACTGTTTGCTTTTACCTATCAACACAGACTGGAGTGAATTAATTTCTCACCAACAGTGTCACAGTGTAAGTAGTCCCTGGATTTGGTGTCTCAGTGTAAGTAGTCTGCACATAGAGCAGTTTCTCGAGGCCTCCCCCCCGCCCGACACAGAGCGGGTCCCCGCGCGTGGCCAACAGGGTCAGGATATAAAGAGACCGCGCGCTGTTCCTCCTCCCACTGCCTGGGGGAATGGGCCAGATATTTAAAGGGACAGGGACTCCCCTTTCTCTGCCTAGTTATAGTTAAAGGGACAGACCTGTTGGAGTGTCGGCGGACTTCACTCACAGAGCTCCCATTAACAGTCGCTCCCTTCTGTACTGTGCAGTGATTGTAAACCTGTCTGTTTCAGTGACTTGAGCCTTTCTAAAATGTCTCACTGTTTTTGACGATCCATTTGACTTGCTTGGTTAATTTTGAAAGTCTTCAGAATTTTGCAATGCTGGAGTGACATTTCTTTCAAAATATCATGTTCTAACCCTCCTCACCCTCCGCCCCCCCCCCACCCCCGCTTTAGAACACTCTGCACTACTTACTAGGAAGGTCCCACATTCAATCCTTGATCTGACCACTCACCATTTCTCCTCCATTTACAGACGCTCCCTGACCACTCACCTTTTCTCCTCCATTTACAGACGCTCCCTGACCACTCACCATTTCTCCTCCATTTACAGACGCTCCCTGACCAGTCTCCATTTCTACTCCATTTATAGACGCTCCCTGACCAGTCTCCATTTACAGACGCTCCCTGACTCACTTCCTCCCTGTCCCGGAGTTTGCCGCGGGGCCGCTTTGTGGACTTTGTTGTTTGCTCCACACCACAGATCGAACCCTGTGGGGTGGAGCAAACATTGCAACATTTGGCAGTGAAATGGATTCTCTCAGGACAGACAGCAGGGATTATTTCAGGAAATAACACAGTGTAGTGAGAAAGGAAATGCAGTGGATGTTGTGGAGATGGATTGTCAAAAGGTGTTTGATAAGGTGCCGGACAGGAGGCTTGTTGATCAAATGAAGGCTGACGGTATTAAAGGGAGTGGGGCAGCGTGGATAGGAAGTTGGGTAAAGGGCAGAAAACAGAGAGTAGTGGTTAATGGATGTTCTTCAGACTGGAGGGATGTACACAGTGGTGTCCCCCAGGGTCAGTGTTGGGACCACTGCTCTTCTCAATATCGAGACATGATCTGGGCTTGGGTATGTGGGGCACAAGATCAAAATCTCCAGATGAGACCAAAATAGGGACCATGGCCAACTGTGAAGAGGACTGTAAGTGACTTCAGTGTGAATACACAGGTTAGTAAATGGGGCAGGGAGATGGCAGCTGAAATTTAACACAGAGAAATGTGAGGTGAAGCATTTTGGGAGGAAGAAAAAAGTAGAAAATCTACATTAAATGGTAAAAGTTTAAAAGGAGTAGAGGAACAGAACAGTAAAGAGGTTTAAGATTCAAGCTGATGCCTTGTCTTATTCATTAGCAGGTTCGAGAGTCTCGTGTCAACAACTTCAATACCTTATTAGAAATATAAGATGAGCAGATTCTCTGTCCTCTACCGTACCTTACATTGATCCATCAATCAGAGTAAACTTGCAAGTCCCGCGTGTCCACAGTAACTTACACGAGGTCAGCCCGCTGGATGGAACCTCGGGCGCCCTGAGCTTGATCTCCGGTGTCTCCAGTCCCGACTGCCCCCTTACATCAGGATCCCCTCACTTTTATACCCTGTAGTGATCCATCTCTGGCACCTGACTCTTCTTTGTCTTCTCTGCTGGGTTTTGGCAAGAAGCGAGGGAAAGACAGCTGGAACTTCTCTAATCTGTGATTTACAAGGACACTTTCCCTGGTTCCCGGCAGTTACTTTTCTTCAGTAATTTTCTCATTATCCCTAAACTACCCTGCCTGCTGTTAATGATGTTATTTCTTATAGTTTCACAATGAGAGGTATCAACATCACACATTATAATCTGATCTATTCTGTTACTCACTCTGGTTTAAGCTGATATTGTGGTTAGTAACAGACAGAACCTGTTTTTCCCCTGATCTGATTACAGACTCCAACATGTCGATTCAGTGAATGGAATGTCTTACCAGTGTTGCCGTGGTGACCTGTCTGCAGTGAAAGGCCTGTTTGAGTTTCTAAGTGAGATTAAACTTCTCTCTCCCACAATACCCATTCTATCAGACATTTGCTGTCAGTGTATTTGAACCATGTGATGTTAATATCTCTGAAACCTGCCAGACAGAGAGCCTGTCATTTCTCCAGCACCTTTCCCCACCCCAGGCCCTCGCAATGTGCTTCCCAGACAATGAAGGATGTGGAAGTGACGTCACTGACAGTGCTGCATTGTGGGAAACAAGCGGCTCAGAGACACAAACCTTTCAAAGTGGGAGGACAAGTTGAGAAAGTAGTTTCAAGAAGCTCGAGGGACCCTGGGTTTTATAAATAGGGGCGGAGAGTACAAAAGGGCAGAGGTCATGTCAACCTGGACCAATCATTGGTTCGGCTGCAGTTCGAAGATTGGGTCAAGTTTTGGGGCATCTTCCACCAGGAAGGATGTCGAGGCCATGGAGAGGGGGCAGAGATTCACGGAGAGGAGAACAGGGAAGAGAGGCTTTAGTTATCAGGAGAGATTCCAGAAACTGGGGCTCTTTTCATCAGAACACAGGGTGATTGGAGATCTGAGGGAGCTGTTCAGAATTTGATCAGGTAAATGAGGAAAAACTGTTTCCACCAGTCGGTGAGTCAGGAACTAGAGGGCATCGAATTCAAATCATCACCAAAAGGCTCAGACCCAGGGATGAACCATCGAGCACACCGGACAAAAATGTTCAGGAGACTCACTGTCCCTCCGGATCTGTGTCCGGGAGAAACTGATGGGTTTCTCTTATCTTTGGGTTAAATGTTCTCAGAGAGCTGATGGATGTCAGTGCTGGGGAATGGGGTGTCCTGAGCACCGAGTGTCTGCCTGAAGCACTCTCCAGTCAGGTACAGCACGGGTTAGATACAGAGTAAAGCTCCCTCTACACTGTCCCATCAAACACTCCCAGGGCAGTAACAGCACGGGTTAGATACAGAGTAAAGTGTCCTCTACACTGTCCCATCAAACTCTCCCAGGGCAGGTACAGCACGGGTTAGATACAGAGTAAAGCTCCCTATACACTGTCCCACCAAACACTCCCAGGGCAGTAACAGCACGGGTTAGATACAGAGTGAAGCTCCCTCTACACTGTCCCATCAAACACTCCCAGGGCAGTAACAGCACGGGTTAGATACAGAGTAAAACTCGCTCTATTCTGTCCCATCAAACTCTCCCAGGGCAGGTACAGCACGGGTTAGATACAGAGTAAAGCTCCCTATACACTGTCCCACCAAACACTGCCAGGGCAGGTACAGCACGGGTTAGATACAGAGTAAAGCTCCCTCTACACTGTCCCATCAAACACTCCCAGGGTAGGTACAGTACGGGTTAGATACAGAGTAAAGCTCCCCCTACACTGTCCCATCAAACACACCCAGGACAGGGACAGTACGGGTAAGATACACAGTAAAGCTCCCTCTGCACTGTCCCATCAAACACTCCCAGGGCAGGTACATAGATACATAGATACATAGAAGATAGGAGCAGGAGTAGGCCATCCGGCTTTTCGAGCCTGCTCCGCCATTTAATGAGATCATGGCTGATCCTCCAATTCAGTATCCCGTCCCCGCCTTCTCTCCGTAACCCTTAACCCCTTTTGCCTGTAGAAATATATCTAATTCCCTCTTAAATATATTTAATGAGCTGGCGTACACTGCCCTCTGTGGCAATGAGTTCCACAGGTTCACCACCCTCTGAGTGAAGAAATTCCCCCTCATTTCTGTCCTAAATGGTTTAGCCCTTATCCTTAAATTATGTCCTCTAGTTCTGTTCTCACCCGCCAAGGTACAGCACGGGGTTAGATACAGAGTAAAGCTCCCTCTACACTGTCCCATCAAACACTCCCAGGGCCGGTACAGCACGGGTCAGAGACAGAGTAAAGCTCCCTCTACACTGTCCCATCAAACACTCCCAGGCAGGTACAGCACGGGTTAGATACAGATTAAAGCTCCCTCTACACTGTCCCATCAAACACTCCCAGGCCAGGTACAGCACGGGTTAGATACAGATTAAAGCTCCCTCTACACTGTCCCATCAAACACTCACATGGCAGGTACAGCACGGGTTAGTTACAGAGTAAAGCTCCCTCTACACAATCTATATTAACGATTTGGAGGAGGGGACCGAGTGTAACATATCAAAGTTTGCAGATGATACAAAGATGGAGGGAAAGTAGAGAGTGAGGAGGACATAAAAAACCTACAAGGGGATATAGACAGGCTGGGTGAGTGGGCAGAGATTTGGCAGATGCAATACAATATTGGAAAATGTGAGGTTATGCACTTTGGCAGGAAAAATCAGAGAGCAAGTTATTATCTTAATGGCGAGAAACTGGAAAGTACTGCAGTACAAAGGGATCTGGCGGTCTTGGTGCAAGAAAATCAAAAAGTTAGTATGCAGGTGCAGCAGGTGATCAAGAAAGCCAATGGAATGTTGGCTTTTATTGCTGGGGGATAGAATATAAGAACAGGGAGGTATTGCTGCAGTTGTATAGGGTATTGGTGAGACCGCACCTGGAGTACTGCATACAGTTTTGGTGTCCATACTTAAGAAAAGACATACTTGCTCTCGAGGCAGTACAAAGAAGGTTCACTCGGTTAATTCCGGGGATGAGGGGGTGGACATACGAGGAGAGGTTGAGTAGATTGGGACTCTACTCATTGGAGTTCAGAAGAATGAGAGGCGATCTTATTGAAACATATGAGATTGTGAAGGGGCTTGATCGGGTGGACGCGGTGAGGATGTTCCCAATGATGGGTGAAACTAGAACTAGGGGACATAATCTTAGAATAAGGGGCTCCTCTTTCAAAACTGAGATGAGGAGAAACTTTTTCACTCAGAGGGTAGTGGGCCTTGGAATTTGCTACCCCAGGAAGCTGTGGAAGCTACTTCATTAAATAAATTTAAAACAGAAATAGACCGTTTCCTAGAAGTAAAGGGAATTAGGGGTTACGGGGAGCGGGCTGGAAATTGGACATGAGTTTGAGTTCGGATCGGTCAAGGCCCTGTGGGTGGCGGAGCGGGCCCAGGGGCCGAGTGGCCTGGTCCTGCTCCTACTTCTTGTGTTCTTTAGAGTTGAGGTTGGATCAGATCAGCCATGATCTCATTGAATGGCGGAGCAGGCTCGAGGGGCCGATTTGTCGACTCCTGCTCCTATTTCTTATGTTCTTACACTGTCCCATCAAACACACCCAGGGCAGGTACAGCACGGGTTAGATACAGAGTAAAGCTCCCTCTACACTGTCCCATCAAACACTCCCAGAAAATACAGCAGGGGTTAGATACAGAGTAAAGTAGAAGAATGAGAGGCGATCTTATTGAAACAGATAAGATTGTGAAGGGGTTGGATCGGGTGGATGCGGGGAGGATGTTCCCGATGATGGGTGAAACTAGAACTAGGGGGCATAGTCTTAGAATAAGGGGCTGCTCTTTCAAAACTGAGATGAGAAGGAACTATTTCACTCAGAGGGTGGTAGGTCCATGGAATATGCTGCCCCAAAAAGCTGTAGAAGCTACATCATTACATAAATTTAAAACAGAAATAGACAGTTTCCTTGAAGTAAAGGGAATTAAGGGTTACGGGGAGCGGGCAGGAATTTGGACATGAGTCTAGGTTCGGATCGGTCATGGCCCTGTGGGTAGCGTAGCGGGCCCAGGGGCCGAGTGGCCTGGTCCTGCTCCTGCTTCTTGTGTTCTTTAGAGTTGAGGTTGGATCAGATCAGCCATGATCTCATAGAATGGCGGAGCAGGCTCGAGGGGCCAATTGGCCTACTCCTGCTCCTATTTCTTATGTTCTTATAGAAACATAGAAACATAGAAACATAGAATCTAGGAGCAGGAGTAGGCCATTCGGCCCGTCGAGCCTGCTCCGCCATTCAATACGATCATGGCTGATCATCCAAATCCAGTACCCTGTCCCTGCTTTAATCCCCACAGTACACATATCCCACCCTACCCCCGTAACCCCACGTATTTAATTCCCCCTAACATATCCCATCCTATCCCCATAACCCCACATATTTAATCCCCCCTAACACTAAGGGTCAATTTATCATAGCCAAATCAACCTAACCCACACATTTTTGGACTGTGGGAGGAAACCGGAGCACCCGGAGGAAACCCAAGCAGACACGGGGAGAATGTGCAAACTCCACACAGACAGTCACCCGAGGTCAGATTCGAAAGTATGTTCTAAAGCTCCCTCTACACTGTCCCATCAAACACTCCCAGGGCAGTACAGCAGGGGTTAGAAACAGAGAAAAGCTCCCTCTACACTGTCCCATCAAACACTCCCAGGGCAGGTACAGCACGGGTTAGATACAGAGTAAAGCTCCCTCTACACTGTCCCATCAAACACTCCCAGGGCAGGTACAGCACGGGTTAGATACAGAGTAAAGCTCCCTCTACACTGTCCCATCAAACACTCCCAGGGAAGCTACAGCACGGGTTAGAGACAGAGTAAAGCTCCCTCTTCACTGTCGCATCAAACACTCCCAGGGCAGGTGCAGCACGGTTAGTTACAGAGTAAAGCTCCCTCTACACTGTCCCATCAAGCACTCCCAGGTCAGGCACAGCACGGGTTAGATACAGAGTAAAGCTCCCTCTACACTGTCCCATCAAACACTCCCAGGGCAGGTACAGCACGGGTTAGATACAGAGTAAAGCTCCCTCTACACTGTCCCATCAAACTCTCCCAGGGCAGGTACAGCACAGGTTAGATAAACAGGAAAGCTCCATCTACACTGTCCCATGAAACACTCCCACGGCAGGTACAGCACGGGTTAGATACAGAGTAAAGCTCCCTCTACACTGTCCCATCAAACACTCCCAGAGCAGGTACAGCACGGGTTAGATACAGAGTAAAGTTCCCTCTACACTGTCCCATCAAACACTCCCAGGGCAGTTACAGCACGGGTTAGATACAGAGTAAAGCTCCCAGTACACTGTCCCATCAAATACTCCTAGGGCAGGTACAGCACGGGTTTGATACAGAGTAAAGTTCCCTGAACACTATCCCATCAAACACTCCCAGGGCAGGTACAGCACAGGTGAGATACAGAGTAAAGCTCCCTCGACACTGTCCCATCAAACACTCCCCGGGCAGGTACAGCACGGGGTAGATGCAGAGTAAAGCTCCCTCTACACTGTCCCATCAAACACACCCAGGGCAGACACAGCACGTGTTAAATACAGAGTAAAGCTCCCTCTACACTGTCCCATCAAACTCTCCCAGGGCAGGTACAGCACAGGTTAGATACAGAGTAAAACTCGCTCTATTCTGTCCCATCAAACACTCCCAGGGTAGGTACAGCACGGGTTAGATAAAGAGTAAAGCTCGCTCCACACTGTCCCATCAAACTCTCCCAGGGCAGGTCCAGCACGGGTTAGATACAGAGTAAAGCTCCCTCTACACTGTCCCATCAAACACTCCCAGGGCAGGTACAGCACGGGTTAGATACAGAGTAAAGCTCCCTCTACACTGTCCCATCAAACACTCCCAGGGCAGGTACAGCACGGGTTAAATACAGAGTAAAGCTCCTTCTACACTGTCCCATCAAACACTCCCAGGGTAGGTACAGCACGGGTTAGATACAGAGTAAAGCTCCCTCTATACTGTCCCATCAAACACTCCCAGGGCAGACACAGCACGGGTTAGATACAGAGTAAAGCTCCCTCTATACTGTCCCATCAAACACTCCCAGGGCAGGTACAGCACGGGTTAGATACAAAGTAAAGCTCCCTCTACACTGTCCCATCAAAAACTCCAAGGGCAGGTACAGCATGGGTTAGATTTAGAGTAAAGCTCCCTCTACACTGTCCCATCAAACACTCCCAGGGCAGCTACAGCACGGGTTCGATACAGATTAAAGCTCCCTCTACCTTGTCCCATGAAACACTCCCAGGACAGGTACAGCACGTGTTAGATACAGAGTATAGCTCATTCCACACTGTCCCATCAAACACTCCCAGGGCAGGTACAGCATGGGTTAGATACAGAGTAAAACTCCCTCAACACTGTCCCATCAAACTCTCCCAGGGCAGGTACAGCACGCGTTAGAGACAGAGTAAAGCCCCCTCTACACTGTCCCATCAAACACTCCCAGGACAGGTACAGCACGTGTAAGATACAGAGTAAAGCTCCCTCCACAATGTCCCATCAAACTCTCCCAGGGCAGGTACAGCACGGGTTAGATACAGAGTAAAGCTCCCTCTGCACTGTCCCATCAAACACTCCCAGGACAGGTACAGCACGGGTTAGATACAGAGTAAAGCTCCTTCTACACTGTCCCATCAAACACTACCAGGGTAGGTACAGTATGGGGTTAGATACAGAGTAAATCTCCTTCTACACTGTCCCATCAAACACTCCCAGGGTAGGTACAGTACGGGGTTAAATACAGAGTAAAGCTCCCTCTGCTCTGTCCCATCAAACACTCACAGGGCAAGGTACAGCACGGGTTAGATGCAGAGTAAAGCTCCCTCTGCACTGTCCATTCAAACACTCCCAGGGCAGGTACGGCACGGGTTAGATACAGAGTAAAGCTCCTTCTACACTGTCCCATCAAACATTCCCAGGGTAGGTACGGTACAGGGTTGGATGAAGAGTAAAGCTCCCTCTACACTGTCCCATCAAACTCTCCAAGGGCAGGTACAGCACGGGTTAGATACGGAGTAAAGCTCCCTCTACACTGTCCCATCAAATACTCCTTGGACAGTTACAGCACGGGTTAGATACAGAGTAAAGCTCGCTCTGTACTGTCCCATCAAATACTCCTTGGACAGGTACAGCACGGGTTAGATACAGAGTAAAGCTCCCTCTGCACTGTCCCATCAAACATTCCCAGAGTAGTTACAGCACGGGTTAGATACAGAGTAAAGCTCGCTCTATACTGTCCCATCAAAAACTCCCAGGGCAGGTACAGCATGGGTTAGATTAAGAGTAAAGCTCCCTCTGCACTGTCCCATCAAACACTCCCAGGGCAGGTACAGCACGGGTTAGATACAGAGTAAAGCTCCCTCTACACTGTCCCATCAAACACTCCCAGGGCAGGTACAGCACAGGTTAGATACAGAGTAAAGCTCCCTCTACACTGTGCCATCAAACACTCCCAGGGCAGGTACAGCACGGGTTAGATACAGAGTAAAGCTCCCTCTACACTGTCCCATCAAACACTCCCAGGGCAGGTACAGCACGGGTTAGATACAGAGTAAAGCTCGCTCTACTCTGTCCCATCAAACACTCCCAGGGCAGGTACAGCACGGGTTAGATACAGAGTAAAGCTCGCTCTACACTGTCCCATCAAACACTCCCAGGGCAGGTACAGCACGGGTTAGATACAGAGTAAAGCTCCCTCTACACTGTCCCATCAAACACTCCCAGGGTAGGTATAGCACGGGTTAGATACAGAGTAAAGCTCCCTCTATACTGTCCCATCAAACACTCCCAGGGCAGACACAGCACGGGTTAGATACAGAGTAAGGCTCCCTCTACACTGTCACATCAAACACTCCCAGGGCAGACACAGCACGGGTTAGATACAAAGTAAAGCTCGCTCTACACTGTCCCATCAAACATTCCTCGGGCAGGTACAGCACGGGTTCGATACAGAGTTGAGCTCCCTCTACACTGTCCCATCAAAAACTCCCAGGGCAGGTACAGCATGGGTTAGATACAGAGTTGAGCTCCCTCTACACTGTCCCATCAAAAACTCCCAGGGCAGGTACAGCATGGGTTAGATTTAGAGTGAAGCTCCCTCTACACTGTCCCATCAAACACTCCCAGGGCAGCTACAGCACGGATTAGATACAGATTAAAGCTCCCTCTACCTTGTCCCATCAAACACTCCCAGGGCAGCTACAGCACGGGTTCGATACAGATTAAAGCTCCCTCTACACTGTCCCATCAAACACTCCCAGGACAGGTACAGCACGTGTTTGATACAGAGTATAGCTCATTCCACACTGTCCCATCAAACACTCCCAGGGCAGGTACAGCATGGGTAAGATACAGAGTAAAACTCCCTCTACACTGTCCCATCAAACTCTCCCAGGGCAGGTACAGCACGCGTTAGAGACAGAGTAAAGTCCCCTCTACACTGTCCCATCAAACACTCCCAGGACAGGTACAGCACGTGTAAGATACAGAGTAAAGCTCCCTCTACACTGTCCCATCAAACACTCCCAGGGCAGGTACAGCATGGGTTAGATACAGAGTAAAGCTCCTTCTACACTGTCCCATCAAACACTCCCAGGGTAGGTACAGTACGGGGTTAAATACAGAGTAAAGCTCCCTCTGCTCTGTCCCATCAAACACTCCCAGGGCAGGTACAGCACGGGTTATATACAGAGTAAAGCTCCCTTTGCACTATGCCATCAAACACTCCCAGGGCAGGTACAGCACGGGTTAGATGCAGAGTAAAGCTCCCTCTGCACTGTCCATTCAAACACTCCCAGGGCAGGTACAGCACGGGTTAGATACAGAGTAAAGCTCCTTCTACACTGTCCCATCAAACATTCCCAGGGTAGGTACGGTACAGGGTTGGATAAAGAGTAAAGCTCCCTCTACACTGTCCCATCAAACTCTCCAAGGGCAGGTACAGCACGGGTTAGATACGGAGTAAAGCTCCCTCTACACTGTCCCATCAAACATTCCCAGAGTAGTTACAGCACGGGTTAGATACAGAGTAAAGCTCGCTCTGTACTGTCCCATCAAAAACTCCCAGGGCAGGTACAGCATGGGTTAGATTTAGAGTAAAGCTCCCTCTGCACTGTCCCATCAAACACTCCCAGGGCAGGTACAGCACAGGTGAGATACAGAGTAAAGCTCCCTCGACACTGTCCCATCAAACACTCCCCGGGCAGGTACAGCACGGGGTAGATGCAGAGTAAAGCTCCATCTACACTGTCCCATCAAACACTCCCAGGGCAGGTACAGCACAGGTTAGATACAGAGTAAAGCTCCCTCTACACTGTGCCATCAAAGACTCCCAGGGCAGGAACAGCATGGGTTAGATACAGAGTAAAGCTCCCTCTACACTGACCCATCAAATACACCCAGGGCAGGTACAGCACGGGTTAGATACAGAGTAAAGCTCCCTCTACACTGTCCCATCAAACACACCCAGGGCAGACACAGCACGTGTTAAATACAGAGTAAAGCTCCCTCTACACTGTCCCATCAAACTCTCCCAGGGCAGGTACAGCACGGGTTAGATACAGAGTAAAACTCGCTCTATTCTGTCCCATCAAACACTCCCAGGGTAGGTACAGCACGGGTTAGATAAAGAGTAAAGCTCGCTCCACACTGTCCCATCAAACTCTCCCAGGGCAGGTCCAGCACAGGTTAGATACAGAGTAAAGCTCCCTCTACACTGTCCCATCAAACACTCCCAGGGTAGGTATAGCACGGGTTAGATACAGAGTAAAGCTCCCTCTACACTGTCCCATCAAACACTCCCAGGGCAGGTACAGCACGGGTTAGATACAGAGTAAAGCTCCTTCTACACTGTCCCATCAAACACTCCCAGGGTAGGTATAGCACGGGTTAGATACAGAGTAAGCTCCCTCTACACTGTCCCATCAAACACTCCCAGGGCAGGTACAGCACAGGGTTAGATACAGAGTAATACTCCCTCCACACTGTCCCATCAAACTCTCCCAGGGCAGACACAGCACGTGTTAGATACAGAGTAAAGCTCCCTCTACACTGTCCCATCAAACACTCCCAGGACAGGTACAGCACGGGTTAGATACAGAGTAAAGCTCCCTCACACTGTCCCATCAAACTCTCCCAGGGCAGGTACAGCACGGGTTAGATACAGAGTAAAGCTCCTCTGCACTGTCCCATCAAACACTCCCAGGGCAGGTACAGCACGGGTTAGATACAGAGTAAAGCTCCCTCTACACTGTCCCATCAAACACTCCAGGGCAGGTACAGCACGGGTTAGATACAGAGTAAAGCTCCCTCTGCACTGTCCCATCAAACACTCCCAGGACAGGTACAGCACGGGTTAGATACAGAGTAAAGCTCCCTCTACACTGTCCCATCAAACACTCCCAGGGAGGTACAGCACGGGTTAGATACAGAGTAAAGCTCCTCTACACTGTCCCATCAAAACTCCCAGGGCAGGTACAGCACGGGTTAGATTACAGAGTAAAGCTCCCTCTACACTGTCCCATCAAACACTCCCAGGGCAGGTACAGCACGGGTTAGATACAGAGTAAAGCTCGCTCTATACTGTCCCATCAAACACTCCCAGGGCAGGTACAGCACGGGTTAGATACAGAGTAAAGCTCCTTCTACACTGTCCCATCAAACACTCCAGGGCAGGTACAGTACGGGGTTAGATACAGAGTAAAGCTCCTTCTACACTGTCCCATCAAACACTCCCAGGGTAGGTACAGTACGGGGTTAAATACAGAGTAAAGCTCCCTCTGCTCTGTCCCATCAAACACTCACAGGGCAGGTACAGCACGGGTTAGATGCAGAGTAAAGCTCCCTCTGCACTGTCCATTCAAACACTCCCAGGGCAGGTACGGCACGGGTTAGATACAGAGTAAAGCTCCTTCTACACTGTCCCATCAAACATTCCCAGGGTAGGTACGGTACAGGGTTGGATGAAGAGTAAAGCTCCCTCTACACTGTCCCATCAAACACTCCCAGGGCAGGGACAGCACGGGTTAGATACAGAGTAAAGCTCCTTCTGCACTGTCCCATCAAACACTCCCAGGGCAGGCACAGCACGGGGTTATATACAGAGTAAAGCTCGCTCTATACTGTCCCATCAAACACTCCCACGGCAGGTACAGCACGGGTTAGATACAGAGTAAAGCTCCCTCTACACTGTCCCATCAAACTCTCCCAGGGCAGGTACGGCACGGGTTAGATACAGAGTAAAGCTCGCTCTGTACTATCCCATCAAACACTCCCAGGGCAGGTACAGCACGGGTTAGATACAGAGTAAAGCTCCTTCTACATTGTCCCATCAAACACTCCCAGGGCAGGTACAGCACGTGTTCGATACAGAGTAAAGCTCCCTCTACACTGTCCCATCAAACTCTCCCAGGGCAGGGACAGCACGTGATCGATACACAGTAAAGCTCCCTCCACACTGTCCCATCAAACTCTCCCAGGGCAGGTACAGCACGGGTTAGATACAGAGCAAAGCTCCCTCTACACTGTCCCATCAAACACTCCCAGGGCAGGTACAGCACAGGTTACATGCAGAGTAAAGCTCCCTTTACACTATGCCATCAAACACTACCAGGGTAGGCACAGCACGGGTTAAATACAGAGTAAAGCTCCCGCTTCACTGTCCCATCAAACACTCCCAGTACAGGTGCAGCACGGGTGAGATACAGAGTAAAGCTCCCTCTACACTGTCCCATCAAACACTCCCAGGGCAGGTACAGCACGGGTTAGATACAGAGTAAAGCTCACTCTGCACTGTCCCATCAAATACTCCCAGGGCAGGTACAGCACAGGTTAGATACAGAGTAAAGCTCGCTCGACACTGTCCCATCAAACACTCCCAGGGCAGGTACAGCACGGGTTAGATACAGAGTAAAGCTCCCTCTACACTGTCCCATCAAACACTCCCAGGGCTGGTATAGCACGGGTTAGATACAGAGTAAAGCTACCTCTACACTGTCCCATCAAACACTCCCAGGGCAGGTACAGCACGGGTTAGATACAGAGTAAAGCTCCCTCTACGCTGTCCCATCAAACACTGCCAGCCCATAATGAGCAGAGCTCAGGGAGGTTGGTTGCTAGGCACTGCAGTGATGTCATAAAGCAGGGCCATTCAGCCCAGCTGGTCATCTCCTTGTCCCTTTAAAGGTGGAGAGCGGGGACACCCTGTCTCAAAACACACCCCACCTGTTCATACTGAGAATCCCCGGGCAAGGCCCAAGGCCCAGAGTGTGGAACACACCCCGGGGAAAAGAGGAGGAGAGCGGGGACACCCTGTCTCAAAACACACCCCACCTGTTCATACTGAGAATCCCCGGGCAAGGCCCAAGGTGTGGACACACCCCGGGGAAAAGAGGAGGAGAGCGGAGACACCCTGTCTCAAAACACACCCCACCTGTTCATACTGAGAATCCCCGGGCAAGGCCCAAGGCCCAGAGTGTGGACACAACCAAGGGGGAAAAGAGGAGGAGAGAAGGGGAGGAGTAGGGGCTGAGGGACACCAAGCTTCAGTTTTAGAATTGTACGCACTGCTCCAAGTGTGGTCTAACCAAGGTTCGATACAAGTTTAGCATAACTTCACTACTTTTCCATTCTACAACAATTCAATTCTATAACAATCGATCCCAATAATTTAACCCAATAGGTTAAAGTCTTAAGTCCAATTTTGTCAGCACGCTGCAACATTCGATGTCTGCAGATAACGGGAGATAAATGCTTAAAACTGCTGGATCTCTTGCTCTGCCATCAACCTCTTATCAAACTGGAGCTGGCATTGCCTAATATGGTCGTCTCTGGCTACTGCACAGTCCAGAGACACAAGTCTGCATTTTCTTCAACACACATCAACAACGTTAGAAGCAGGTAAAAATACTGTGGCCTTCCTGGGGCAGCACAAACCACTAGTCTCCAGACTTTCCTTATCCCAACATCATATTTCTGATCGAAACATTCTATGATGAAAATATCCAAGGCCAGTTGGTTGTAAACACCAGCTGTTGCTCAGTGAAATCTCTCTCTCTCTCTCTAATGATACCGACCATATTTCCCCCGATATCGAATGAACTAAACATGAACACCTTTCAGAAGCTGAATTAACCGAGGTCCATTTGCCAACGCCCCTCTCATCTTCCATTCACTTCAATTGAAAGGAAACCGACAGATTGGACCAGTCAGGATTTGAAAGATATTTACAACAGATTCTAGATGTTCTTAGAGTTGGGATCTTTCTCTATTCTGTCCACTCGAGGAGTTAGATAACAGACTTTCTCCTGTGAATATAGAGCTGGGGTATTGGGCCGTGATGTGTTCACTTGTTCATCTTGTTGACTCTAAACCTTTGCCAATTATTTGATCTGATCTGTTTACTTGTATGTATTTTTTAAATACACTTGCTGAGTGGATTCAAAGTGAAATTGAAAGCAGGTTTGCAGGCGTGATGCTCTATTCACACATGGAAGGTGAGAGAGATGCTGTGGGACACACGCTAAGTCCAGTAGCTGAAAGTGATTAACAGACTGGGTTTTGTGTTTAGTGATCCCGGGCGTGTTACCGTGACCTTCCCTGGATATCAAGGCTAGGAGAGGCTCTCTGGAAGGTGTGGGGAGCTGGGACTTGTCCATGAGAGTAACCGAAGGTATGAGAACTGAAATAATCTCGAGTTAGAAAGGAGAAAAGGCCCAAAAATGGAGCAGTCAGTAACAGGACATTAATTAGTCTCCTCTTAACTTGGAGACATCAAAAATCGACACACTGTTACTTGAAATATCAAAATATTAAACTCCAGCCCAGTTATAGGGGTTATTATCAGCAGGAAGAAACTCCACCTGTCAGAATGAAGACGATTCAGTCTGGGATGTAATTAACAGCAGCAACAACAGCAGAATCCAACCCCTGCAGTCACTTGAACGGTCTCTCTCCAGTGTGAACTCGCTGGTGTGTCAGCAGGTGGGATGACGGAATGAATCCCTTCCCACACACGGAGTAGGTGAATGGCCTCTCCCCAGTGTGAACTCGCTGGTGTATCAGCAAGTCAGATGATCGACTGAATCCCTTCCCACACTCAGAGCAGGTGAACGGCCTCTCCCCAGTGTGAGTGCGATGATGAATTTCCAGCTCAGATGGGGAATTGAAGCCCTTCCCACAGTCCCCACATTTCCACGGTTTCTCCGTGGTGCGGGTATCCTTGTGTCTCTCCAGGTTGGACGATCAGTTGAAGCCTTGTCCACACACAGAACACGTGTACGGTTTCTCTCCGCTGTGAATGGTGCGATGTTTTTTCAGGCTGTGTAACTGGTTAAAGCTCTTTCCACAGTCAGTGCACTGGAACACTCTCACTCGGGTGTGTGTGTCTCGGTGCTTTTCCAGTGATACTGTTCTTTGAAATCTTTTCCCACAGACAGAACAGACAAACATTTCTCCTTCCACATTCAAAGGCCGATGATATTCAGGTCCTGACTAAACGAGTGACTGTCAGATTTTGACATGATGTTTGGTTTGAGTTTCCCATCTGCAAATCCTCCCCTTCTAATACCCTGTGAAAGGAGTTTACAAAATTCATCACTGTAAGTACAGGACAGAAATTCAGAACAGACAATTTTAGTTTCTATCGAACATTCTTTCCTCTCTTCTTCCTCCAAAGCTGTAAATCCCCGTCCCACATATTGTCCCTCCTCCCTGTGCTAAATACCAAAGACGTCTCAAGATAGTTTGTCCTCCGCTCCCAGTTTTCAGTATGATCAGTTCCACACTCACTGGTTCTCCTCCCCCAAAGGTGCTGACTCTGGCTGGGTTCAGTTCACTCACTGGTTCCCCTCCCTCTCCTCCCCTGAAGGTGCTGACTCTGGCTGGGTTCAGTTCTACACTCACTGGTTCCCCTCCCTCTCCTCCCTGAAGGTGCTGACTCTGGCTGGGTTCAGTTCTACACTCACTTATTTCCCTCCCTGTCCTCCCCTGAAGGTGCTGACTCTGGCTGGGTTCAGTTCTACACTCACTGGTTCCCCTCCCTCTCCTCCCTGAAGGTGCTGACTCTGGCTGGGTTCAGTTCTACACTCACTTATTTCCCTCCCTCTCCTCCCCTGAAGGTGCTGACTCTGGCTGGGTCACTCCCACACTCAAGGGGACTCTGAGGCCCTGCCCACGTTTTGTTCCTTTACAAAGATGGCCGTGCGAATCAAGATGGCGGCGAACAAAGACAATGCTTTCCTTTACAAAGATGGCCGCGGTTAGCCTCGGCCTGGTACCGGGTAAAAGCCCCGGAGCTGGAAACGCGGAACTTGTAGGTTCTCATTCGGGGCTTGCGGCCTACACCAGGTGTTTATGAAGCTCACCCGCCGGATGCATTACCTCCCTGCGCCCCGGTGATTCGTAATCGGCGTAAAAACCGCGTCTCCCAACTCGGCCCGCTCCCTGCACTCGCCGGGCTCTGATCACAGTGGCACTGCGCATGCTCCAAATATAGGCGGGCACTGCGCCTGCGCACTGGGCTCCTCCAGTGTGAATGGGGCACATTCTCCCCCGCGGGGCATGCTGGGGAACATTGAAAGCCCCAATTAGTGAATGGAGAATGAGTTTCTGTGATCCCATTGAGAGAAAATTCATCAATAATTCACACAGAAACCACAGTGCACGGGCACTCTGCCATGGTTCAGTCCTGGATGTGATTAATAACAGAATCCAAACCCCTGCAGTCACATGTGAACTCACTGGAGTCTCAGCAGGTGGGGTGAATTTCTTCCCACACACAGGATATTGAAACAGCCTCTCTCCAGCATCAATGCGCTGATCGTGCATCAGCTGCTTTGAACTTTGAAAGCTTTTCTCACAGTCAGAGTATTCAAAGCAACTGTTCTCAATGTGGACACTCTGGAGTGTCAACAGGTGGGAGAACGGAGTGAATCCCTTCCCACACGTGAAGTATCTGAACGGTCTCTCTCCAGTGTGACTGTGCTGGTGTGTCAGTAAATGCGATGGTCGATAGAATCCCTTTCCACATACAGAGCAGTGACCGGATTCTCCCTATTACGAACATGTCAGTGTGCTAATAGGTGAGATGAGCGAATGAATCTCTTTCCACACTCAGCTGGTGAACGGCCTCTCCCCGGTGTGACTGTATCCATGAGTTTCCACCTCAGACGGGCAACTGAATCCATTCCTACTGTCTAAAAACATTAATTACACCATCTGGGATTTTGTTTCTCCCCTTCTCTCCAGAAGGTGCTGAATCCGGCTGGGTGCAATTCCACAGACATTAGTTAATCTCTCGTGCCTCACCGTCAGCCGACTCAGTGAGTGTCAGCAGCATTTCCACTGTGGTAGGCATCACAGCCGAGTCCAATCCTGCCCTCAATTGACATCCATACACTTCCCAGTTCAGGTCACTGGATCGCCATCAAGAGCAGGGGCAGTGGCTGATTTTTACACTTAGTCCAGTGGTACTGAGGCCAATTATGGTCCCTGAACTGCTGCTTTGGTTGAGATCAACTAACAGCCCAGATCAAGGAATGAATTTGTGACCTTCCCAGTCAGTAGCTCAGAGTGTTCTAAAGTGGAAGGGGGAGGGTGAGAACAGAATATTTAGAAAGAAGGAAATATCACTCCACCTTCGTCACACTGCAAAATTCTGAAGTCTTTCCAAATTAACCAAGCAAGTCAAATGGATCGTCAAAAACAGTGAGACATTTTAGAAAGGCTCAAGTCACTGAAACAGACAGGTTTACAATCACTGCACAGTACAGAAGGGAGCGACTGTTAATGGGAGCTCTGTTAGTGAAGTCCTGCCGACACTCCAAAGATAAACGGGTCTGTCCCTTTAACTATAAATAGGCAGAGAAAGGGGAGTCCCTGTCCCTTTAAACATCTGGCCCATTCCCCCAGGCAGTGGGAGGAGGAACAGCGCGCGGTCTCTTTCTATCTTGACCCAGCGGGCCCCGCCGGATGGGCTGCCGCAGGGTCCTAAAGCCTACAGCAGTTTTCTCCATCGGGTTAAACAGAACTGAAAAGAGCTCACACACAGTGTTTGTTATATGTGTGAGTGTGTAAACAAAACTCATCATCCTTAATGTTTGCTCGTGCATTCCACAGAGAGAAATGATCTTCACCAATTATTGATCAGCATTTTATTTCCTTTATTCACAGTGTAACTTCAGAGCGTTGAATCCCTTTAACATTTATTGAGAACCCATTGTCTTGTGGGCTCTTGTTTAGAAAGTGATGTCACACTGACCATTCCGTTCCCAAGGTGATCCTGTCTGTCCGCAGTATTCAGTGGGAAAGGGGATTAAATCACACCGAGGATAATGAGCAGCCACCCACCAGTCTCTGCACTTTATTGTCCAGTGATCACCTCACCATCACACAGAAGCTCCTGATATAAACCTCCAGTGGGTGGTGATTGGTGCAGGGTCAGTGGTGGAGTTCCGCAGCGGGAGTGATCCTGGAGTAACCCCGTGGATGTTCCGGGTCGTGTATTTTTAGTTATCCTGGTGTCTAACACGCACACATCAATAAAACAGGGAATTCCTGGAAACACGCTGCAGGTCCTTCTTTATCTGGAGATCAAATGTCTGTTGTATAATTGTACCAGCAGTTAACAGGCTCCTGTGAACTCCTCCCTCTGCTATTTTAATGCAGACTTCAACCAATTTATTTTAAACGGGTTTATTTTAAATGAGCTAACACCTGCCTTAAAATGGTAGACTCAGGACTGTCTCACACACACATATTAAATCCTCGAGGAATAATTACCCGTCATTTTTGGACTGGAAACTTAACCCTGCCGTTTCACTTTCAGTCAGGAACAGATCGCAGTTTGACACCAATCTCTGATTTGACAGCACGTTTCCAGCATTCACCGTTGTTCTTCCTGACTCTAAACACAGTTGTAAAGGAGCCTTCTGTTCCGTGCCCAGGAGCTCTGACCCATGGCAGAGAGCGGCTGGGACACATTCCTTACAGGCCTCAAGATTAACCCGCACGGGGACATTGCTGTCAGTGAAGAGAGACGAGAAAGACCAAAGTGCCGTTTGCCCCTCTCAGTGTGGCCCTGAAGGACTGTGTCCAGGCTGTAGTTCTGTTCCCGCCGTACGATCCTCCCCCCAGATTGTCCTTTCTGAGCTCCAGCCAGGTGATGCTAAACACTCAGGTGGGAACGACAAAAATCCCAAAAATGTGTTTAAAGCAAAGCTGATTTATTTGATATATATCCAGAATATTAAACTCCAGCCAGTTACAGGGGTTATTAACATCAGCAGAAACAAACCCCAACTGTCAGTGTGAACACGATTCAGTCCGGGATGTAATTAACAGCAGCAAAAACATCAGAATCCAACCTCTGCAGTCACTTGTGAACTCGCTGGTGTCTCAGCAGGTGGGAAGCCCGAGTGAAGCCCTTCCCACACACGGAGCAGATGAACACCCTCTCCCCAGTGTGAACTCGCTGGTGTCTCAGCAGGGTGCATGATTTAGTGAATCCCTTCCCACACTCAGAGCAGTTGAACGGCCTCTCCCTGGTGTGAATGCGCTGGTATACAGTGAGGTCAGATGATCTCCTGAACCCAGTCCCGCAGTGAGAGCACCTGAACGGTCTCTCATCAGTGTGAACACGTTGATGGCGCATCAGGTCCCCGGAACTTTTAAAGCACTTCCCGCAGTCCGGGCATTTAAAAGGTCTCTCGTCAGTGTGAACTCGCTGGTGTATCAGCAGGGTGGATGAATTAGTGAATTCCTTCCCACACTCGGAGCAGGTGAACGGCCTTTCCCCAGTGTGAGTGCACTGGTGTACAGTGAGGTGAGATGATCTCCTGAACCCAGTCCCGCAGTGAGAGCACCTGAACGGTCTCTCGTCAGTGTGAACTCGTTGATGGCGTGTCAGTTCCCCGGAACCTTTAAAGCACTTCCCGCAGTCTGGGCATTTAAAAGGTCTCTCCCCAGTGTGAACTCGCTGGTGTGTCAGCAGGTTGGATGACTGAGTGAATCCCTTCCCACACTCGGAGCAGGTGAACGGTCTCTCCCCGGTGTGAACTCGCTGGTGTTTCAGAAGGTCGGATGACCCAGTGAATCCCTTCCCACACTCGGAGCAGGTGAACGGCCTTTCCCCAGTGTGAGTGCGCTGGTGTACAGTGAGGTCAGATGATTTCCTGAACCCAGTCCCGCAGTGTGAGCACCTGAACGGTTTCTCGTCAGTGTGAACACGTTGATGGCGTGTCAGTTCCCCAGAACTTTTAAAGCATTTCCCGCAGTCCGGGCATTTAAAAGGTCTCTCGTCAGTGTGAACTCGCTGGTGTGTCAGCAGGTTGGATGAATTAGTGAATCTCTTCCCACACTCAGAGCAGGTGAACGGCCCCTCCCCGGTGTGAACTTGCTGGTGTGTCAGCAGGTGGGATGACCGAGTGAATCCCTTCCCACACTTGAAGCAGGTGAACGGCCTCTCCCCGGTGTGAACTCGTCGATGAATTTCCAGCTCACACGGGTAATTGAATCGCTTCCCACAGTCCCCACATTTACACGGTTTCTCCCTGGTATGACTGCACTTGTGTCTCAACAGGTCAGAGGATCGGCTGAAGCCTCGTCCACACACAGAACACGTGTACGGTTTCTCCCCGCTCTGAACGGTGCTTTCTGCTTCCATGTTCAAAGCTCTGTTAGTGAAGTCCGCCGACACTCCAAGATAAACGGGTCTGTCCCTTTAAATATAAATAGACAGAGAAAGGGGAGTCCCTGTCCCTTTAAATATCTGCCCCATTGCCCCAGGCAGTGGGAGGAGGAACAGCGCGCAGTCTCTTCATAACCCAGCCCAGTTGGCGACGTGCGGGGACCCGCTCTGTGTGGGGGCGGGGCCTCGGGAAACCACTCTACGTGTGGACTACTTACACTGAGACACCAAATCCAGGGACCACTTACACTGTGACACCAAATCCAGGGACTACTTACACTGAGACACCAAATCAAGGGACTACTTACACTGAGACACCAAATCCAGGGACCACTTACACTGAGACACCAAATCCAGGGACCACTTACACTGAGACACCAAATCCAGGGACCACTTACACTGTGACACCAAATCCAGGGACCACTTACACTGTGACACCAAATGAAAAAGAATACGCCTAGTTACACTGGTGTTGTCAATAGCTGTTTCTATCCCAAACCCAAACCCGTTAATAGGAGATCTGTTCGCTGAGACCTCCGACACTACAAGACAAAGAAGACTGTCCCTTTATATATAAATATGCAGAGAAAGGTGAGTCACTGTCCCTTTAAATATCTGCCCCATTCCTCCAGGCAGTGGGAGGAGGAACAGTGCGCAGTCTCTTTATATCCTGAACCTGCGGGCCCCGCCGGATGGGCTGCCACATGTAGGAATCCCCTCTCTGTGGGGATCACTTACATTGAGACACCAAATCCAGGGATCACTTACACTGTGGCTCCAAATCCAAGCACCACTTACAATGAGACACGAAATCCAGGGACCACTAACACTGAGACACCAAATCCAGGGACCACTTAGTGTGACACGAAATCCAGGGACACTTACACCCAGACACCAAATCCAGGGACCACTTACACTGTTACACCAATTCCAGGGAGCACTTACACTGTGACATTAAATCCAGGGACCACTTACTGTGTGACACCGAATCCAAAGACCACTTACAATGAGACACCAAATCCAGAGACCACTTATACTGTGACACCAAATGCGGGGACCACTTACACTGTGACACTAAATCCAGGGAATATTTGCACTGTGACACCAATTCCAGGGACCACTTACACTGAAACACCAAATCCAGGGCCGAGTTACAGTGTGACACGAAATCCAGGGACCACTTACATCGAGACACTAAATCCAGTGACTACTTACAACTTGACACCAAATCCAGGGACCCCTTACACAGTTGCACCAATTCCAGGGAGCACTTACATTGTGACACCAAATCCAAGGACAACTTACACTATGACACCAAATGCGGGGACCACTTACATTGTGACACCAAATGCGGGGACCACTTACATTGTGACACCAAATCCAGGGAGTATTTTCACTGTGACACCAATTCCAGGGCCCACTTACAATGCGACACCAAATCTGGGGACCACTTACTCTGAGACACCAAATCGAGAGACCAGTTACACTGTGACACCAAATCCGGGGAACACTTACACTGCGATACCGAATCCAGGGATCATTTACACTGAGTCTATAAATGGGAATCAGAGAGCCTCTGTATGGGGAATGGTCATGGTGGTGAAACCAGCTCCAGGGAGGGTGAAAGGCGGGTAATGGATGAAGATATGACGTTGGAATCAGATGGTTACTGGTGGGGCCTGGTGACAGGTTATTGTCAGAAGCCCTTTTCAGGCAGGCCAAAGATTGGATGTAAGCAGCACAACACCTGGATCCGCCTGTTCTTGTCCCAATGTCTACTGACCCTGATGTCTTTTTCTGTGTCAAATGTAGAGATGTGAAAGAAGGGAGGAAATCAGGCTCGGGCCAGAATGAAGGTTCCTTGAATGAACAATTCATGAGGCTGTTTTCTGACTCATCTGCGTGAGGTTAAAACACCATGAAATGAAAGAGAACATGTCTCGTGACACTGGCGTTGTCAATAATGGTTTCTATCCCAAATCACTATCTCATAGCCTAACATCCTAACCTGAACCCCAGCCCCTAAACCCTAACCAAGGATTACTGACAGGGTTCAATGGAGGCACTAAAGACCTGATAAAGGAAGTATTCGAAAAAATCTCAATTAAAGAAATAGTGCAAGATATGTTAATAACAAGAGATTGAATCAAAGAGACCATCAAAATCAGCAATGACAATTACAAAGATCAGAACATTTCAAAGGTGATCACATGCAGTCTGTGTGAAGGAGTTTTTACTAAATCGGATCCAAAAAGGGTTAAATGATACAGAAAATAACGGAATTCAAATCTTATACAAGATAGTTCTATAAAGGGTGGTTCAAAGGAATTTCAGATGAGTGTACTCTTTTTAAGCAACCCATAAACAAATAAACTGTAACTTAACAAAAATACATTAAATTAAACTTAATAAATTAAATTAAAATTTGGTTGCCGGGGGTGATGATGCACTTTAGTCCCTGCGGTGCCCACCGGTCGCGGACACCACGTGCTCCATCTCCAGGGTCACCCGGGCGCAAATGTGGCCGAACGACCCCATCGACCGCACGCTGCCTGGACCAGTTAATGGCCTTTTTGGCCAGGCCCAGGAGCAGTCCTATGAGGAGGTCCTCCGATCTGCCCGCTCCCCTCCGCACCGGGTGAGTCAGATGAATGTACTCTTTTATTTGGGTGATTAAACAAAATTGACTGTAAATTAATAAAACTTTAAAGGAACCTTAACAAATTAAATTAAAATTGTGTTGGCCGGGGTGATGATGCACTCCAGTCCCCGCAGCGCCCACCGGTTGCGGAAGGCCTCAAGGGTGCCGGCCGACACCGCGTACTCCATCTCCAGGGCCACCCGGGCGCGAACATGGCCGCGGAAGAGAGGCAGGCAATCGGGCCGAACGACCCCCTCGACCACCTGCTGCCTGGACCAGTTGATGGCCTTTTTTGGCCAGGCCCAGGAGCAGTCCTACGAAGAGGTCCTCCGATCTGCCCGCTCCCCTCCGCACCGCATGAGTCAGATCAGTGTACAGTAAGACACTGCAGTTCAGTCTCTGACACCCACAAGCCATGTACTCAAACAGAACAAGCTTGGGATTTGATGTGGTAGAGGATGAACGAGGTGAGAAGTGATATAAGTTAGAGTTGGAAAGGGCCCACAAATAGAACAGTCTGTAACAACATCAATTCGTCTCCTCTGATCAACTATTCGACCGACTGTCAGTTTGAAACATAGCTGATGTATTCAATATTTGTACAGAATATTAATCTCCAGCCCAGGTATAGGGGTTATTAAGTTCAGCAGAAACACACTCTAACTGCTAGAATGAACAAGGTTCAGTGCTCAATGCATTCTTTGTAAATCAAATTCCAATCACTAATGCGGCCTTTCAATGGCGGGACTTTTACCCAGCATTCCCCGCGGGGGAGAAAGTGCCGCACCCAGACTACAGGAGCCCATCACGCATGCGCGGGACCGCCTGGGTTTGGAGCATGCGCGGTGCGTGTAATTGGCCAGATGGACACGACGCACCAGCGCTGGTAAATCGAGGAGATGCGGCCCGACGGAGCGGAATAATGGACCGGCAGGTGGGCGGGCAGGCTTCATAAACAACTACTGTAGCCCGTAGGCCCCGAATAATAACCTGAAGGTCCCGCGTTTGCAGCTTCGGGGCTTCTCCCGGTCAGAGCCCAGGATAACGGCCGCCATCTTGATTCAGTGAGTAGCAAAGCGCATGCGCGACCATCTTGGCCAGGAACAAGGAGTGGGCGGGGCTTCAGTGTCTGTTCCCAACCGGGTCCTCGTGCCCGGGAGAGTAAATCATTGACTCAGTTATTTGATTCAGACTCTCCACACTTCGGATTTCTCACCATCTCTCCTGAAGGCGCTGGTAAAAGCAGAGCATACGGTTAACATCCCACACAGTTGTAACAGAAGAGCCCCAGAGCTTGGCCCCCCTTGTACAGTCCCAGGATAGGAATCCCCATGTACAGTCCCAGGGTTGGAATCCCCATGTACAGTCCCAGGGTTGGAATCCCCATGTACAGTCCCAGGGTTAGAATCCCCATGGACAGTCCCAGGGTTAGAATCCCCATGTACAGTCCCAGGGTTAGAATCCCCATGTACAGTCCCAGGGTTAGAATCCCCATGTACAGTCCCAGGGTTGGAATCCCCATGTACAGTCCCAGGGTTAGAATCCCCATGTACAGTCCCAGGGTTGGAATCCCCATGTACAGTCCCAGGGTTGGAATCCCCATGTACAGTCACAGGGCTGGAATCCTCATGTACAGTCCCAGGGTTAGAATCCCCATGCACAGTTCAGGGTTGGAATCCCTCAGCAACACCGAGTGTGGGTCTCAGGACCCGAGTCAGAGCCGGCGGACGTGCGGCCAGGACCCCGGCACCATTAACCCCAGGGTGCAGCGCCTCCCCCAGACAAGAAACACAACAACTTGCATTTATACAGCAGGGGGAGCAATTCAGAGCCGGTTAGCATCAGGGTGTGCGGTGGATGTGGAACTCGGTCCCTGGACTCCTGTGTAGGGCTTTCTTGTTGCATCAGTTTGAGCTGGAGTGGAGAGTGGGGAGAAGCTGCTGGGTTTAACCCCCAGTACTTCTGAGCCCAGTGGGACCCAACAATTTCCAATGTGGGATTGTGAAGGGAGGTGGATTCTAGGGGAGATTAAGTTGCTAAACAGACACTGTCCGTACAGTGTAAAAGATTGTCGTTTTCGGAACAAGTGTTTCTGTAGAGGCTTTCAATCCATTTTATATACACAGATTTTTTTAATTCATTCGATGTGGGTGTCGCGAGCAAGGCCAGCATATATTGCCAGTCCCCAGTTGCCCGTTGAGAAGGTGATGCTGGGCCTTCTTCTTGAACCTCTGCAGTCCGTGTGGTGAAGGTACTCTCAGAATGCTGTTAGGTGAGGAGTTCCAGGATTTTCACCCAGCGATGATGTAGGAACGGCGATATATGCCAAAGTCAGGATAGTGTGTGACTTGGAGGGGAACTGGGAGGTGATGGTGTTCCCATGAACCTGCTGCCCTTGTCCTTCTAGGTGGTGGAGGTCGCGTGTTTGGGAGGTGCTGTCAAAGTTCTAGTCGAGTTACAGATGTATAAAGTCGCTCTCCTTCACCCCTCCCACCTCACTCTCTCTCCTCCCATAGAGGCCAGAGTCTTGTGTAGGCCCATGTGACCGGGAGAAGCCCCGAAGCTGCAAACGCGGGACCTTCAGGTAATTCGATAGCAAAATACTGCGGATGCTGGAAATCCGAAATAACAACAGAAAACGCTGGAAAAACTCAGCAGGCCAGGCAGCATCCGTGGAGAGAGAAAGAGAGTTAACGTTTCACGTCGATGACCTTTCATCAGAACTGGGAAGAGCCGGAAATCAAATAGATTTAAGGCCAGGGTAAAGCTGGGAAAAGGGGGAGGGGATAAAGGAACAAAGGGGGAGATGAAGAGACATTAAGAGATATGCAAGGCTAGAGGTGGTGTTAATGTGACAGATTAAGGCTGAATGAAGTGTGAAATCCACTGGCAGAATGAAGGACAGCTGCCAGCTTCTAGGAGGAAAAAAAAAAGGTGGGGGGGGACAAATAAAAGGGTGGATAAAATAAAATATAAATGTGATTGGAGCTGAGGTTATGATCTAAAATTGTTGAACTCGATATTGAGTCCAGAGGGCTGTAGCGTGCCTAAACGAAAGATGAGGTGCTGGTAATTATTCAGGTAATTATTCGGCGCCTGCGGCCTGCACCAGTTGCTTATGAAGCCTATCCGCCCACCCGCCGGTCCATTACTCCGCTGCGTCCGCCCGCTTCTGTTGATTAACCGGAGCAGGTCTGTGACATCGCTTTTCGCGCTCTTTCCAATTACACGCACCGCGCATGCTCCAAACCCAGGTGTGTTCTGCGCCTGCGCACTGGGCTCCTGTAGTCTGGGTGCGGCACTTTCTCCCCCGCGAGGAATGCTGGGTAAAAGTCCCGCCATTGAAAGGCCCCATCAGTGAATAGATCAACATTTGCGAGGAATGCATTGAGCACTGAACCATGTTCATTCTGGCAGTTAGAGTCTGTTTCTGCTGATCTTAATAATCCTGGGCAGGAGATTGATATTCTGTATAAATATTGAATAAATCAGCTTCGTTTCAAACACACAGTGTGTCAAATATTTGATTTCTCCATGATCAGAGGAGACTAATTGATGTTCTGTTACCGACTGTTCCTTGTTTGGGCCTTTTCTTACTCTAACTTATATCATTTCTCACCTAGTTCGCCTTCTCAGTGAGTAGCACACTCGCTATATCAATGCAATTCTGTTTTTCTTTTCTTTTCTATCTCTTTTGTCATCCAGGGAGCTCTGGCTTCAGTTGGAATCATGGGAATGTACCCGAACCATCTCCTCTTTAAAGGCAGCCCATTGCCTGCCAATCTTTGATTCCAATTTACCATTTACTGACGTTCCCTGACCAGTCTGCATTTCTCCTCCATTTACAGACGCTCCCTGACCAATCTCCATTTCTCCTTCATTTACAGACGCTCCCTGTCCAGTCCCCATTTCCTCTCCAATTACAGATGCTCCCTGACCAGTCTCCATTTCTCCTCCATTTACAGACGCTCCCTGACCAGTCTCCATTTCTCCTCTATTTACAGATGCTCCCTGACCACTCACCTTTTCTCCTCCATTTACAGACGCTACCTGACTCACTTCCTCCCTGTCCCGGAGTTTGCCGCGGGGCCGCTTTGTGGACTTTCTGTTGTTTGCTCCACCCCACAGATGGAACCCTGTGGGGTGGAGCAAACATTGCAACATTTGGCAGTGAAATGGATTCACTCAGGACAGACAGCAGGGATTATTGCAGGAAAAAACACGACTGACTAGGATGGTCCCATGTTCAATCCTTGATCTGACCACTCACCATTTCTCCTTCATTTACTGACGCTCCCTGAACAGTCCCCATTTCTCCTCCATTTACAGATGCTCCCTGACCACTCTCCATTTCTCCTCCATTTACAGACGCTCCCTGACCAGTCCCGAGTTCTCCTCCATTTACAGACGCTCCCTGAGCAGTCCCCATTTCTCCTCCATTCAGAGATGCACCCTGACCAGTCCCCATTTCTCCTCCATTGACAGACGCTCCCTGACCAGTCTCCATTCCTCCTCCATTTACAGACGCTCCCTGACCACTCTCCAGTTCTCCTCCATTTACAGACGCTCCCTGAATAGTCTCTATTTTTCCTCAATTTACAGACGCTCCCTGACCACTCTCCATTTCTCCTCCATTTACAGACGCTCCCTGACTCGCTGGGGATTTCCCAGCACTTCCTGGTTGTCCCGGAGTTTGGGTCTTAAACTGGCGGGTAGTTGTGGGGAGGCGGATAATGTTGAGTGTTTTCTCCGGGCCGGGCCTGGGGCCGCACTCGGGGTGTGAGCAGCCCGCATCCCCCCGGGGTTTATTAACCCGCTCCCTGAGCTCTCTCACCTGATGTGTCAGCGGCTGCTGCAAAGCTTCGCATGCTCAGTTCACACTGCCCGGGTGATTGACGGGAGATCCGGACCAATAGGAAGAGTGGGGCGGGACTGGAGGACCAAGTGGGCGGCTGGTCCTCCAACCAATCGGAGTGTGTGAGGGGCGGGGCTTACGGCTCCCAGGGGGCGGGGTTGAGCCCGGAGCTCCCTCATTGGCTGAAACTCTGCATCATTTTCAAACATGATTTCTCTCAAACTCCAGGGACCATGCTAGTATATTACCGCCAATCCCATGAGCCCTAATTTTGTTTAATAACCTCTTGTGTGGCATCTTATCGATTGTTTCTGAAAATCCAAATACACCACATCCACTGGTTCCCCCTTATCTATCCTGCTAGTTACAAACAGTCAGGGGGTGATAGAGGAAAAGATATGTGTGCAAATCTCAGAGAAGTGTAGAAATAATAGGGGAATAATAGTAGGAGATTTCAACTTCCCCAATATTAACTGGGATAGTCAGAGTGTGAAAGGCTTAGAGGGTGCGGAATTCTTAAAGTGCATCCAGGAGAGCTTTTTGAGCCAGCATGTAGAAAGTCCTGCAAGTGAGGGGGCGGTACTGGACCTAATTCTAGGGAATGTAGCCGGGCAAGTGGTAGAAGTGTCAGTGGGAGAGCATTTTGGTGACAGTGACCATAATTCGTTGAGATTTAAGGTAGTCATGGAAAAGGACAAAGATGGATCGGAAATAAAGGTTCTAAATTGTGGGAAGGCCGATTTTAACATGATAAGGCAGGATCTGGCCAAAGTGGACTGGGATCAGCTACTTGTAGGAATATCCACATCAGAGCACTGGGAGTCATTCAGAAAGGAAATAGAAAGAGTATAGCACCAACATGTTCCCATAAAGGTCAAGGGTGGGACCAACAAGTCCAGGGAACACTGGATGTCAAGGGATATACAAGAGTGGATTAGGAAAAAAAGGGAGGCTTTTGGCAGATACAAAGGATTAAAAACAGTGGAAGCCCCAGAGGAGTATAAAAATTGCAGGGTGGTACTTAAAAAAGAAATTAGGAGAGCGAAGAGGGGGCGTGAAAAAACACTGGCGGGCAAAATAAAGGAAAATCTCAAGGTGTTTTATAAGTATATTAAGGGCAAGAGGATAACCAGGGAAAGAGTAGGGCCCATTAGGGACCAAAGTGGCAATCTGTGTGTAGAGCCGGAAGATGTGGGCGAGGTTTTAAATGAATATTTTGCATCTGTGTTCACTATGGTGAAGGACGATGTAGGCACAGAAATCAGGCAGGGGGATTGTGATATATTAGAACAAATTAGCATTGCGAGGGAGGAGATACTAGCAGTTTTAGCGGGCTTAAAAGTGGATAAATCCCCAGGCCCAGACGAGATGTATCCCAGGCTGCTGTGTGAGGCAAGGGAGGAGATTGCAGGGGCTCTGACACAAATTTTCAGATCCTCTCTGGCCACAGGGGAGGTGCCAGAGGACTGGAGGACAGATAACGTAGTACTATTATTCAAGAAGGGTAGTAGGGATAAACCAGGGAATTACAGGCCAGTGAGCCTAACATCAGTGGTAGGGAAATTATTGGAAAAAATTCTGAGGGACAGAATTAGTCTCCACTTGGAGAGGCAAGGATTAATCAAGGATAGTCAGCATGGCTTTGTCAGGGGGAGATCATGTCTAACCAATTTGATTGATTTTTTTGAGGGGGTGACTGGATGTGTGGATGAGGGTAGTGCAGTTGATGTAGTCTACATGGACTTCAGTAAGGCTTTTGACAAAGTCCCGCATGGGAGACTGATCAAGAAGGTAAGAGCCCATGGGATCCAGGGCAATTTGGCACATTGGATCCAAAATTGGCTTAGTGGCAGGAGGCAGAGGGTGATGGTCGAAGGTTGTTTTTGTGACTGGAAGCCTGTGTCCAGTGGTGTACCGCAGAGATCGGTGCTGGGTCCCTTGCTGTTTGTAGTGTACATTAATGATTTAGATATGAATGTAGGAGCTATGATCAGTCAGTTCGCAGATGACACGAAAATTGGTGGAGTGGTAAATAGCGAGGAGGGAAGCCTCAGGCTACAGGACAATATGGACGGGTTGGTCAGATGGGCAGAACAGTGGCAAATGGAATTTAACTCTGAAAACTGTGAGGTGATGCATTTTAGGAGGACTAATAAGGCAAGGGAATACACAATGAATGGTAGGACCCTAGGAAGGACAGAGGATCAGAGGGACCTTGGTGTGCATGTACATAGATCCCTGAAGGCAGCAGGACAGGTAGATAAGGTGGTTAAGAAGGCATATGGGATACTTGCCTTCATTAGCCGAGGCATAGAATATAAGAGCAGGGAGCTTATGATGGAGCTGTACAAAACGCTAGTTAGGCCACAGCCGGAATACTGTGTGCAGTTCTGGTCGCCACACTATAGGAGTGATGTGATTGTATTGGAGAGGGTGCAGAGGAGATTCACCAGGATGTTACCTGGGCTGGAGCGCTTCAGCTATGAAGAGAGACTGGACAGGCTGGGGTTGTTTTCCTTAGCGCAGAGAAGGCTGAGGGAGGACCTGATTGAGGTGTACAAAATTATGAGGGGCACAGACAGGGTAGATAGAAAGGAACTTTTCCCCTTAGTAGAGGGATCAATAACCAGGGGGCATAGTTTCAAGGTAAGGGGCAGGAGGTTTAGAGGGGATTTGAGGAAAAACTTTTTCACCCAGAGGGTGGTTGGAATCTGGAACTCACTGCCTGAAAGGGTGGTAGAGGCAGGAACCCTCACAACATTCAAGAAACATTAGATGAGCACTTGAAACGCCATAGCATACAAGGCTACGGACCAAGTGCTGGAAACTGGGATTAGAATAGACAGGGTTTGATGGGCGGCGCGGACACGATGGGCCGAAGGGCCTCTTTCTGTGCTGTCTAACTGTGTGACTCTATGACGTGTCCCGCGGGGACAATGTGCCCTGTTCACACTGGAGGAGCCCAGCGCGCAGGCGCAGTGCCGGCCCGTATCTGGAGCATGCGCAGTGTCACTGTGATCCGGACTCTCCGAGTGCGACCAGCGGAATTAGGCGGGAGAAGCGGCTTTTGCGCCGATTACGAATCAGAGGGCGCAGGGAGGTAATGCATCCGACGGGTGAGCTTCATAAACACCTGGTGTAGGCCATAAGCCCCGAATGAGAACCGACGGGTTCCGCGATTGCAGCTCCGGGGCTTTTTTCCCCGGCAACAGGCCCAAGCTAAGGGCGGCCATCTTTGTAAAGGAAAACAGCGTCTTTGTTCGCCGCCATCTTGGTTCGAGCGGTCATCTTTGTAAAGGAACCAAACGTGGGCGGGGCTTCAAGGTCCCAGGAGAACTTAACCCAGCCAGAGTCAGCACCTTCAGGGGAGGAGAGGGAGGGGAACCAGTGAGTGTAGAACTGAACCCAGCCAGAGTCAGCACCTTCAGGGGAGGAGAGGGAGGGGAACCAGTGCGTGTAGAACTGAACCCAATCAGAGTCAGCACCTTCAGGGGAGGAGAGGGAGGGGAACCCGTGAGTGTAGAACTGAACCCAGCCAGAGTCAGCACCTTCAGGGGAGGAGAAGGAGGGGAACCAGTGAGTGTGGAACTGAACCCAGCCAGAGTCAGCACCTTCAGGTGAGGAGAGGGAGGGGAACCCGTGATTGTAGAACTGAACCCAGCCAGAGTCAGCACCTTCAGGGGAGGAGAGGGAGGGGAACCAGTTCGTGTAAAACTGAACCCAGTCAAAGTCAGCACCTTCAGGAGAGGAGAAGGAGGGGAACCAGTGCGTGTAGAACTGAACCCAGTCAGAGTCAGCACCTTCAGGGGAGGAGAGGGAGGGGAACCAGTGAGTGAACTGAACCCAGCAAGAGTCAGCACCTTCAGGAGAGGAGATGGAGGGGAACCAGTGAGTGTAGAACTGAACCCTGCCAGAGTCAGCACCTTCAGGAAAGGGAGGGGAACCAGTGAGTGTAGAACTGAACCCAACCAGAGTTGGTGGAGAAACTATCTTGAGACGTGCGGTGTGTTTGTCACTCCTCCCTGTGCTAAAATCCAATGTGTGGGACAGGAATTTACAGCTTTGGAGGAACAAGAGAGGAAATAATGTTCAGAAACTAGAATTGTCTGTTCTGAATTTCTGTCCTGTACTTACAGTGATGAGTTTAGTAAACTCCTTTCACAGGGTGTTAGAAGAGGAGGATTTGCAGAAGGGAAACTCAAACCAAACATCACGTCAAGATCTGACGGAGTCACTCGATTCATCAGGACCTGAATATCATCGGCCTTTGAATGTGGAAGGAGAAATGTTTGTTTGTTCTGTCTGTGGGAAAAGATTTCAGACATCAGCGTGACTGGAAAAGCACCGAGACACACACACCCGAGTGAGAGTGTTCCAGTGCACTGACAGTGGAAAGAGCTTTAACCAGTTACACAGTCTGAAAAAACATCGCACCATTCACAGTGGGGAGTAACCGTACACGTGTTCTGTGTGTGACGAGGTTTCAACTGATCATCCAACCTGGAGAGACACAAGGACACCCGCACCACGGAGAAACCGGGTAAATGTGGGGACTGTGGGAAGGGATTCAGTTCCCCGTCTGAGCTGGAAATTCATTGGCGCAGTCACACCGGGGAGAGATCGTTCACCTGCTCTGAGTGTGGGAAGGGATTCACTTTGTCATCCGACATTCTGAGACACCAGCGAGTTCACACTGGGGAGAGGCCGTTCACCTGCTCCGAGTGTGGGAAGGGATTCACTCAGTCATTCAGCCTGCTGACACACCAGCGAGTTCACACTGGGGAGAGGCTGTTCACTTGCTCCATGTGTGGGAAGGGATTCACTTTGTCATCCAACCTGCTGACACACCAGCGAGTTCACAGTGGGGAGAGACCGTTCACCTGCTCCGTGTGTGGGAAGGGATTCAATCAGTCATCCCACCTGCTGATACACCAGCGAGTTCATACTGGGGAGAGACCGTTCACCTGCTCCGTGTGTGGGAAAGGATTCACTCAGTCATCCCACCTTGTAACTCACCAGCGAGTTCACACTGGGGAGAGACCGTTCACTTGCTCTGTGTGTGGGAAGGGATTCACTCAGTCATTCTACCTGCTGACACACCAGCGAGTTCACACTGGGGAGAGGCCGTTTACCTGCTCTGAGTGTGGGAAGGGATTCACTTGTTCATCCCACCTTCTAACTCACCAGCGAGTTCACACTGGGGAGAGACCGTTCACCTGCTCTGTGTGTGGGAAGGGATTCATTCAGTCATCCTGCCTGTTGAGACACCAGCGAGTTCACACTGGGGAGAGGCCGTTCACCTGCTCCGAGTGTGGGAAGGGATTCACTCAGTCATCCACCCTGCTGAGACACCAGCGAGTTCACAAGTGACTGCAGGGGTTGGATTCTGCCGTTTCATTCTGCTGTTAATCACATCCAGGACTGAATCATGTTCATTCTGACAGTTGGGGTTTGTTTCTGCTGATGTTAATAACCCCTGTAACTGGGCTGGAGTTTAATATTTTCATATTTCAAATGACACAGTGTGTCAATATTTGATGTCTCCGAGATAAGAGGAGACTAATTGATGTCCTGTTACCGACTGCTCCATTTTTGGGCCTTTTCTCCTTTCTAACTCGAGATTATTTCAGTTCTCGTACCTTCGGTTACTCTCATGGACAAGTCCCAGCCTCCCATACCTTCCAGAGTGCCTCTCCTAGCCTTGGTATCCAGGGAAGGTATCGGTAACACGCCCGGATCACTAAACACAAAACCCAGTCTGTTAATCACTTTCAGCTACTGGACTTAGCGTGTGTCCCACAGCATCTCTCTCACCTTCGATGTGTGAATAGAGCATCACGCCTGCAAACCTGCTTTCAATTTAAATTTGAATCCACTCAGCAAGTGTATTTAAAAAGATGTACAAGTAAACAGATCACATCAAATAATTGGCAAAGGTTTAGAGTCAACAAGATGAACAAGTGAACACATCACGGCCCAATACCCCAGCTCTATATTCACAGGAGAAAGTCTGTTATCTAACTCCTCGAGTGGACAGAATCGAGAAAGATCCCAACTCTAAGAACATCTAGAATCTGTTGTAAATATCTTTCAAATCCTGACTGCTCCAATCTGTTGGTTTCCTTTCAATTGAAGTGAATGGAAGATGAGAGGGGTGTTGGCATATGGACCTCGGTTAATTCAGCTTCTGAAAGGTGTTCACGTTTAGTTCATTCGATATCGGGGAGAATGTGGTTGGTATCATTAGAGAGAGAGAGAGAGATTTCACTGAGCAACAGCTGGTGTTTGCAACCAACTGGCCTTGGATATTTTCATCATAGAATGTTTCGATCAGAAATATGATGTTGGGATAAGAAAAGTCTGGAGACTAGTGGTTTGTGCTGCCCCAGGAAGGCCACAGTGTTTTTACCTGCTTCTAACGTTGTTGATGTGTGTTGAAGAAAATGCAGACTTGTGTCTCTGGACTGTGCAGTAGCCAGAGACGACCATATTAGGCAATGCCAGCTCCAGTTTGATAAGAGGTTGATGGCAGAACAAGAGATCCAGCAGTTTTAAGAATTTATCTCCCGTTATCTGCAGACATCGAATGTCGCAGCGTGCTGACAAAATTGGACTTAAGCCTTCAACCTATTGGGTTCAATTATTAGGATCGATTGTTATAGAATTGAATTGTTATAGAATGGAAAAGTAGTGAAGTTATGCTAAACTTGTATCGAACCTTGGTTAGACCACACTTGAAGCACTGCGTACAATTCTGGTCGCCATATTATAAAAAGGATATAGAGGCACTGGAGAGGGTGCAGAGAAGATTTACAAGGATGATACCAGAAATGAGAGGGTATACCTGTCAGGAAAGGATGGACAGGCTGGGTCTCTTTTCTCTTGAAAAAAGAAGGCTGAGGGGTGACCTAATAGAGGTCTTTAAAATGATGAAAGGTTTTGATAGAGTAGATACAGAGAGAGTGTTTCCACTTGTGGGGAAGAGCATAACTAGAGGCCATCAATATAAGATAGTCACCAAGAAATCCAATAGGGAATTCAGGAGAAACTTCTTTACCCAGAGAGTGGGGAGAATGTGGAACTCGCTACCACAGGGAGTGGTTGAAGCGAATAGTATAGATGCATTTAAGGGGAGGCTAGACAAGCATATGAGGGAGAAGGGAATAGAGGGTTATGCTGATAGAGTTAGATGGGGAAAGACGGGAGGAGGCTCGAGTGGAGCATAAACGCCGGCATGGACTGGTTGGGCCGAATGGCCTGTTTCTGTGCCGTATATCCTGTGTAATCCTGTGTAGTCACAGCAAACAGAGAGTTTAACAGACTGCCCATGGTCCACTCTAACCCCCACCTTCTCTCTCTCTCACTATTCATGGACACTGCTGCAGTAATTGCTCCTCTGACCTTTCCTCTCTTGTCCCTCCTACACCCCTAATACACGGCCCGACACAATCTCCCTCCCCCTACATCCTCACTGTGCTGGAATCCACACCAGTCTCCCCATCTGCTCCTTGTTCTCTCCCTGGATCCGAAAACTACTGAACTCAGTCTTCCCTCCTGAAGTCTCCAGGCTCTAAAACTGAAGCTTGGTGTCCCTCAGTCCCTACTCCTCCCCTTCTCTCCTCCTCTTTTCCCCCTTGGTTGTGTTCCACACTCTGGGCCTTGGGCCTTGCCCGGGGATTCTCAGTATGAACAGGTGGGGTGTGTTTTGAGACAGGGTGTCCCCGCTCTCCTCTTTTCCCCGGGGTGTGTCCACACTCTGGGCCTTGGGCCTTGCCCGGGGATTCTCAGTATGAACAGGTGGGGTGTGTTTTGAGACAGGGTGTCCCCGCTCTCCTCCTCTTTTCCCCGGGGTGTGTCCACACTCTGGGCCTTGGGCCTTGCCCAGGGATTCTCAGTATGAACAGGTGGGGTGTGTTTTGAGACAGGGTGTCCCCGCTCTCCTCCTCTTTTCCCCGGGGTGTGTCCACACTCTGGGCCTTGGGCCTTGCCCGGGGATTCTCAGTATGAACAGGTGGGGTGTGTTTTGAGACAGGGTGTCCCCGCTCTCCTCCTCTTTTCCCCTGGGTGTGTTCCACACTCTGGGCCTTGGGCCTTGCCCGGGGATTCTCAGTATGAACAGGTGGGGTGTGTTTTGAGACAGGGTGTCCCCGCTCTCCTCTTTTCCCCGGGGTGTGTCCACACTCTGGGCCTTGGGCCTTGCCCGGGGATTCTCAGTATGAACAGGTGGGATGTGTTTTGAGACAGGGTGTCCCCGCTCTCCTCCTCTTTTCCCGGGGTGTGTCCACACTCTGGGCCTTGGGCCTTGCCTGGGGATTCTCAGTATGAACAGGTGGGGTGTGTTTTGAGACAGGGTGTCCCCGCTCTCCTCCTCTTTTCCCCGGGGTGTGTCCACACTCTGGGCCTTGGGCCTTGCCGGGGATTCTCAGTATGAACAGGTGGGGTGTGTTTTGAGACAGGGTGTCCCCGCTCTCCTCCTCTTTTCCCCGGGGTGTGTCCACACTCTGGGCCTTGGGCCTTGCCCGGGGATTCTCAGTATGAACAGGTGGGGTGTGTTTTGAGACAGGGTGTCCCCGCTCTCCTCCTCTTTCCCCGGGGTGTGTCCACACTCTGGGCCTTGGGCCTTGCCGGGGATTCTCAGTATGAACAGGTGGGGTGTGTTTTGAGACAGGGTGTCCCCGCTCTCCTCCTCTTTTCCCCCGGGGTGTGTCCACACTCTGGGCCTTGGGCCTTGCCCGGGGATTCTCAGTATGAACAGGTGGGGTGTGTTTTGAGACAGGGTGTCCCCGCTCTCCTCCTCTTTTCCCCCGGGGTGTGTCCACACTCTGGGCCTTGGGCCTTGCCCGGGGATTCTCAGTATGAACAGGTGGGGTGTGTTTTGAGACAGGGTGTCCCCGCTCTCCTCCTCTTTTCCCCGGGGTGTGTCCACACTCTGGGCCTTGGGCCTTGCCTGGGGATTCTCAGTATGAACAGGTGGGGTGTGTTTTGAGACAGGGTGTCCCCGCTCTCCTCCTCTTTTCCCCGGGGTGTGTCCACACTCTGGGCCTTGGGCCTTGCCCGGGGATTCTCAGTATGAACAGGTGGGGTGTGTTTTGAGACAGGGTGTCCCCGCTCTCCTCCTCTTTTCCCCGGGGTGTGTCCACACTCTGGGCCTTGGGCCTTGCCTGGGGATTCTCAGTATGAACAGGTGGGGTGTGTTTTGAGACAGGGTGTCCCCGCTCTCCTCCTCTTTTCCCCGGGGTGTGTCCACACTCTGGGCCTTGGGCCTTGCCCGGGGATTCTCAGTATGAACAGGTGGGGTGTGTTTTGAGACAGGGTGTCCCCGCTCTCCTCCTCTTTTCCCCGGGGTGTGTCCACACTCTGGGCCTTGGGCCTTGCCCGGGGATTCTCAGTATGAACAGGTGGGGTGTGTTTTGAGACAGGGTGTCCCCGCTCTCCTCCTCTTTTCCCCGGGGTGTGTCCACACTCTGGGCCTTGGGCCTTGCCCGGGGATTCTCAGTATGAACAGGTGGGGTGTGTTTTGAGACAGGGTGTCCCCGCTCTCCTCCTCTTTTCCCCGGGGTGTGTCCACACTCTGGGCCTTGGGCCTTGCCCGGGGATTCTCAGTATGAACAGGTGGGGTGTGTTTTGAGACAGGGTGTCCCCGCTCTCCACCTCTTTTCCCCGGGGTGTGTCCACACTCTGGGCCTTGGGCCTTGCCCGGGGATTCTCAGTATGAACAGGTGGGGTGTGTTTTGAGACAGGGTGTCCACGCTCTCCTCCTCTTTTCCCCCGGGGTGTGTCCACACTCTGGGCCTTGGGCCTTGCCCGGGGATTCTCAGTATGAACAGGTGGGGTGTGTTTTGAGACAGGGTGTCTCCGCTCTCCACCTTTAAAGGGACAAGGAGACGACCAGCTGGGCTGAATGGCCCTGCTTTATGACATCACTGCAGTGCCTAGCAACCAACCTCCCTGAGCCCTGCTCATTATGGGCTGGGTTTAGCTCGGTGCTGTTCCAGGAAGGGAAACAGGAGCAGGATTCGCCCCGTGTGGAGCCCAGGATTAATGGGGAGAGGTACAGGATCAATTTATACCTTGTTGAGTGAGAAATGTCATTGTCCCGGACACTCCCTGTCCCTCGGTATCTGTGTCGGGGAGCGGCTGATGGGTTTACTCTGTATCTAACCCGTGCTGTACCCGACTGGAGAGTGTTTGATGCTGACACTAGGGGCTCAGCTCCACGAGCACAACATTTAACCCAAAGATGATCTGATAAACCCATCAGCTTCTCCCCTGGACACTGGTCCTGAGCGACAGGGAGTGTCTCTGATATTTTGGTCGGTGTCCTTGAACCAGTTTAAACACCTCGCTCACATCTCTTACCCTGCTTTGTTCTAGTGAGAAGTGCCCCAGTTTCTCTCGTCTCTCCTCCTGGGAAAGAGAAGTTCGCCTCAGTTCGAAACTCAAACAGGCGCTTCACTGCAGACAGGTCATCATGAGGAAACATTTCTTTACCCAGCGAGTTATGATGATCTGAAATGCACTGCCTGAAAGGGCGGTGGAAGCAGATTCAAGAGTAACTTTCAAAAGAGAATTGGATAAATATTTGAAGGGAAAACATTTACCGGGATATGAGGAAAGAGCAGGGGAGTGGGACTAATTGGATCGCTCTCCCAAAGAGCTGGCACAAGCATGATGGGCCGAATGGCCACCTTTTGTGCTGTTTCATTCTCTGATTCTCTGATAACTAAAGCCTCTCATCCGTGGTATAACCTCAGTGAATCGATTCTGCAGCCTCTCTGTGGCCCCGACATCCTTCCTAGTGGAAGATGCCCAAAACTTGTTCTAACTGCAGCCGAACCGATGGTTTTGTTTTCTACGCCCCATTTATAAAAAACCTCGGGTAACATTTTTAAACCACTTTATAAACTTGTCCTCCAACTTTTAAAGATTTGTGTATCTGATCTCCCTGTAGATTTTAAAGATATTAACATAACATGGCTAAAATACATTGAATTAAATGTCTGATATAATGTGTATTATGGGAAAGAGAAGTTTAGTCTGAGTTAGAAACTCAAACAGGCCTTTCACTGCAGACAGGTCGCCATGGCAACACTGGTAAGACATTCCATTCACTGAATCGACATGTTGGAGTCTGTAATCAGATCAGGGAAAAACAGGTTCTGTCTGTTACTAACCACAATATCAGCTTAAACCAGAGTGAGTAATAGAATAGATCAGATTATAATGTGTGATGTTTATACGTGTAATTGTGAAACTATAAGAGATGACATCATTAACAGCAGGGGGCAGTTTAGTGATAGAGAAATAAAAACAGAAAATGCTGGAGATACTCAGCAGGTCAGGCAGCATCTGTGAAGAGAGAAACCGAGTTAACGTTTCAGGTCGATGACCTTTTGTCAGAACATTGTGATCGAGAACATTACTGAAGAAAAGTAACTGCTGGGAACCACTGCACAGGGCGTTAGTGAGACCACACCTGGAGTACTGCGGACAGTTTCACTCTCCTTATTGAAGGAGGGATACACTTGCATTGGAGGCAGCTCAGAGAAGCTTCACGAGGTTGATTCTTCAGTTGAAGGGGTTGTCTTATGAGGAAAGGTTGAGCAGGTTGGGCCAATACTCATTGGAATTTAGAAGAATGAGGTGATCTTATTGAAACATAAGATTCTGAAGGGGCTTGACAGGGTCGATGCAGGGAGGATGTTTCCCCTCATGGGGGAATCTAGAACGAGGGGGCATAGTTTCAGAATAAGGGGTCACCCATTTAAAACGGAGATGAGGAGGAATTTCTTCTCTCTGAGGGTCGTGAATCTGTGGAATTCTCTACCCCAGAGAGCTGTGGAGGCGGAGTCATTGAATATATTCAAGGTGGAGATAGACAGATTTTTGAAAAACAGGGGAATCAAGGATTATGGGGAGCGGGCAGGAAAGTGGAGTTGAGGCCAAGATCAGATCAGCCATGATCTTATTGAATGGCGGAGCAGGCTCGAGGGGCCGAATGGCCGACTCCAGCTCCTGTTTCTTATGCACCAGGGAAAGTGTCCTTGTAAATCACAGATCAGGGAATTTCCAGCTGTTTTTTCCTCGATTCTGCCAAAACCCAGCAGAGAAGAACATAAGAACATAGGAATTAGAGCAGGAGTCGGCCATAGGGCCCCTCGAGCCTGCTCCGCCATTCAATAAGATCATGGCTGATCATCCACCTCAACTCCACTTTCCCACCCGATCTCCATATCCCTTGATTCCCCTAGAGTCCAAAAATCTATCTATCTCAGCCTTGAATATACTCAAAGACTGAACATTCACAGCCCTCTGGGGCAGAGAATTCCAAAGATTCACAGCCCTCTGAGTGAAGAAATTCCTCCTCATCTCAGTCTTAAATGGCCGACCCCTTATCCTGAGACTATGCCCCCTAGTTCTAGACACTCCAGCCAGGGAAACAACCTCTCAGCATCTACCCTGTCAATCCCCCTCAGAATCTTGTATGTTTCAATGAGATCACCTCTCATTCTTCTAAACTCCAGAGAGTATCGGCCCATTCTACACAATCCATCATAGGACAGCCCTCTCATCCCAGGAATCAATCTCGTGAACCTTCGTTGCACTGCCTCCAAGGCAAGTATATTCTTCCTCAGATAAGGAGACCAAAACTGTGCACAGTACTCCAGGTGTGGTCTCACCAAGGCCCTGTACAATTGTAGCAAGACTTCCTTACTCTTATACTCCAACCCCCTTGCAATAAAGGCCAACATGCCATTTGCCTTCCTTATTGCTTGCTGTACCTGCATGCTAGCTTTCTGTGTTTCTTGCACGAGGACACCCAAATCTCTCTGAACACCAACATTTGAAAGTTTCTCACCATTTAAAAAATATTCTGTTTTTCTATTCTTCCTACCAAAGTGAATAACCTCACATTTCCCTACATTATACTCATCTGCCACCTTACTGCCCACTCACTTAGTCTATCTATATCCCTTTGCAGACTCTTTGTGTTCTCCTCACAGCTTACTGTCCCACCTAGCTTTGTATCATCAGCAAACTTGGATACATTACACTCGGTCCCTTCATCTAGCTCATTAATATAGATTGTAAATAGCTGAGACCCAACACTGATCGTTGCGGCACCCCACTAGTTACAGCCTGCCAACCTGAAAAAGATCTGTTTATCCCTACTCTCTGTTTTCTGTCCATTAACCAATCCTCTATCCATGCTGCTATATTACCCCCAACCCCATGAGCCCTCTACACTGTCCCATCAAACACTTCCAGGGAAGGTACAGCACGGTTTAGATACAGAGTAAAGCTCCCTCTACACTGTCCCATCAAACACTCCCAGGGCAGGTACAGCACGGGTTAGATACAGAGTAAAGCTCCCTCTACACTGTCCCATCAAACACTCCCAGGGCAGGTACAGCACGGGTTAGATACAGAGTAAAGCTCCCTCGACACTGTCCCATCAAACACTCCCAGGGCAGGTACAGCACGGGTTAGATACAGAGTAAAGCTCCCTCTACACTGTCCCCATCAAACACTCCCAGGGCAGGTACAGCACGGGTTAGATACAGAGTAAAGCTCCCTCTACACTGTCCCATCAAACACTCCCAGGGCAGTTCAGCATGGCTTAGATACAGAGTAAAACTCCCTCTACACTGTCCCATCAAACACTCCCAGGGCAGGTACAGCACGGGTTAGATACAGAGTAAAGCTCTCTCTACACTGTCCCATCAAACACTCCAGGGCAGGTACAGCACGGGTTAGATACAGAGTAAACTCCCTCTACACTGTCCCATCAAACACTCCAGGGCAGGTACAGCACGGGTTAGATACAGAGTAAAGCTCCCTCTACACTGTCCCATCAAACACTCCCAGGGCAGGTACAGCACGGGTTAGATACAGAGTAAAGCTCCCTCTACACTGTCCCATCAAACACTCCCAGGGCAGGTACAGCACGGGTTAGATACAGAGTAAAGCTCCTCTACACTGTCCCATCAAACACTCCAGGGCAGGTACAGCACGGGTTAGATACAGAGTAAAGCTCCCTCTACACTGTCCCATCAAACACTCCCAGGGCAGGTACAGCACGGGTTAGATACAGAGTAAAGCTCCCTCTGCACTGTCCCATCAAACACTCCCAGGGCAGGTACAGCACGGGTTAGATACAGAGTAAAGCTCCCTCTACACTGTCCCATCAAACACTCCCAGGGCAGGTACAGCACGGGTTAGATACAGAGTAAAGCTCCCTCTACACTGTCGCATCAAACACTCCAGGGCAGGTACAGTACGGGTTAGATACAGAGTAAAGCTCCCTCTACACTGTCCCATCAAACACTCCCAGGGCAGGTACAGCACGGGTTAGATACAGAGTAAAGCTCCCTCTGCACTGTCCCATCAAACACTCCCAGGGCAGGTACAGCACGGGTTAGATACAGAGTAAAGCTCCCTCTGACACTGTCCCATCAAACACTCCCAGGGCAGGTACAGCACGGGTTAGATACAGAGTAAAGCTCCCTCTGCACTGTCCATCAAACACTCCCAGGGCAGGTACAGCACGGGTTAGATACAGAGTAAAGCTCCCTCTACACTGTCTCATTAAACACTCCAGGGCAGGTACAGCACAGGTTAGATACAGAGTAAAGCTCCCTCTGCACTGTCCCATCAAACACTCCCAGGGCAGGTACAGCACGGGTTAGATACAGAGTAAAGCTCCCTCTACACTGTCTCATCAAACACTCCCAGGGCTGGTACAGCAAGCGTTAGATACAGAGAAAAGCTCCCTCTACACTGTCCCATCAAACACTCACAGGGCAGGTACAGCAGAGGTTAGATACAGAGCAAAGCTCCCTCTGCACAGTCCCATCAAACACTCACAGGGCAGGTACAGCATGGGTTAGATACAGAGTAAAGCACCCTCTACACTGTTCCTCAGACATTCCCAGGGCAGGTACAGCACAGGGTTAGATACAGAGTAAAGCTCCCTCTGCACTGTCCTATCAAACACTGCAAGGGAAGGTACAGCACGGGTTAGATACAGAGTAAAGCTCCCTCTGCACTGTCCCATCAAACACTCCCAGGGCAGGTCAGCACGGGTAAGGTACACA
>JASTWF010000756.1:62810-206000 GCA_030390025.1 Squalus acanthias | reverse complement strand
AAAAAGAGTGCAAGAGTGGTAGGGGATTCGCTAGTTAGGGGAACAGATAGGCGTTTCTGTGGCCGCAGACGTGACTCCAGTTTGGTATGTAGCCTCCCTGTTGCCAGGATCAAGGATGTCACCGAGCGGCTGCAGGACACTCTGAGCGGGGAGGGTGAACTGCCAGAGGTCGTTGTGCATATCGGTACCAACGACATAGGCAGAAAGTGGGATGAGGTCGTGCAGGCAGAGTTTAGGGAGATGGAGAGTGATTAAGAAGCAGGACCTCTAAGGTAGTAATCTCCGGATAACTACCGGTGCTATGTGCTGGTGAGTACAGGAATGCGTGGCTGGAGAGATGGCGGGCGTTAGATTCCTGAGGCATTCGGACAGTATCTGGGGAAGTTGGGACCTGTACAAGCCAGACGGGTTACACCTCAACAGAGCAAGGACCGATATTCTCGCGTGGAGGTTTGTTAGTGCTGTTGGGGACGGTTTAAACTAGCTTGGCAGGGGAATGGGCACCAGCTTATAGGAGTAGAAAAGAAGAATAAGTTGAATGAAAGTGTGAGTCTGTTGGATAGCACTGGAGAAAAAAGTAGTACTAAAGGCGGAAGTAGTAACATATTAGATCGGAGCAGACTAAGGAAGATTACGAAAAATTCAAAAATGGTTTTAGAATGCACGTATGTAAACGCACACAGTTTGGTGAATAAGATGGGTGAGTTAAAAGCACAATTAGCCGTGTGGCAATATGATGATGTGGCAATAACGGAAACGTGACTTAATATGGTGAGGTCTTGGCAGTTAATATTCATTGTTACAATATGTTCAGAAAATATAGTGCAGGAAAAAAAGGGAGGTGGGGAGGCAGGGCTGATTAAGGAAGACATTGAAGTGTTGGAAAGGGAGGATGTTCTTAAGGGGACAAGGACAGAATCTATTTGGTTAGAGTTGAGGAGCAAAAAGGGTATAATGAAGCTATTGGGTTATTCTATAGGCCACCAAATAGTGAGAGGGAGCTAAAGGAGCAAATCTGCAGGGAAATCGCAGAGATATGCAAGAGCTATAGGAGGTGATATTGGGGGACTTTAATTACCAAATATCCATTGGGATAATGCTAGGGTATAAGGAAAGGAGGAGGAGGAATTTCTGAAATGTGTTCAGGAGAATTTCCTTGACCAATATGTTCTTGGCACAACGAGGAAGGAGGTATTTCTGGATCTGGTACTGACGAATAAGTTGGGCCAGATCGACCAAGTTTCTGTTTGAGAACACTTGGGTACGAATGATCATCGTATAATAAGATTTAGATTAGCAAAGGAGAGGAGCAAGTAAGAATCTAGAGTGGATCTTGTAAACTGGAATAGGGCTACTTCAACGGGATGCGAAAGGATCTAGCCAGGGTAATATGGAAACAAAGACGGACAGGAAAAGCTGTAACGGAAAATTGGGTGATTATTAAGTAGGAGATGTTCCAAGTACAGGCTAGGTACAGCCCAACAAGAGGGAAGGTTAAGGGAACCAAAGTAAGGGCTCCTTGGATGACGAGGGAGATACAGAAGAAGATGAAACAAATAAAGAGGGTGTATGATGCATGTCAGGTGAATTAGTCAAGGTAGAACCAGACCAAATACAATCAGTTGAGAGGGGATGCGAAGTTGAAAATGAGATGGCAAAGAGAGAATATGAGAATACAATGGCGGTTAACATAATGGGGAACCAAAAAAAGCTTCTACCGGCATGTAATCAGTAAGCGGGTAGTAAGAGGAGGGGTGGGGCCTACAAGCGACAACGTAGGTGATATATGCTTAGAGGCGCCGGGCAAGGTTGGAAGACTCAATGACTGCTTTGTATTTGTGTTTACTAAGGAGGTAGATGCTGACAAAATATCGGTAGAAGTGGGAAAGGTAGAAGCAAAGGAAGCTTTGAAAATTAATAGACAGGATGCAACAGAAAGGCTGTGTACGCATAGATTGGATAAGTCGCCTCATGCAGATGGCTTGCATCCCAGATTGCTACGGGAATTGGGGCAGGAGATAGTGGAATGGCTGTCATAATTTTGCAGTATTCCCTAGATGCGGGAGAGATGCCTCAGGTTTCGAAAGTGGAAAAAGTGACACCATTATTCAGGAAATGGTGTAAGGACAATCCTAGTAACTACAGACAGCTTAGATTAAAATCAGTGATGGGTAAAGTTTTAGAAACAATAAACAAGGAAAAATTTAAGGGGCACTTGGAGAGCTTTAAGCTAATTAAGGAAAGCCAGCACGGATTTGTAAAAGGCAGATCATGTTTGACTAATCTGATTGATTTTTTTGATGAAGTAGCAGGGAGGTTCGATGAAGGGAATGCAATGGATGTTGTCTGCATGGATTTTCGGATGGCGTTTGAAAAAGTACCACACATAAGGCTGGTTAACAAAAGTGAGGCACATGGAATAGGTGGGTCAGTAGCTACTTGCACAAGCAATTGGTTAAAAGGCAGAAAACAACGAGTTGTGGTAAATGGCTATTTTTCCGACTGGAGGATGGTAGCCAGTGGTGTTCCCCAAGGTTCAGTGCTGGGGCCACTGTTTTTTTGACATACACAAATTACCTGGATATTGAAGTACAAAGTACCATTTCTAAATTTGTCGATGACACCAGACTTGGATGTGTGGCAAACAGTGAGGATGATATCAATCGACTGCAATTGGACATAGAAAATCTAACAGAATGGGCAGACAAGTGGCAGACGGAAATTAATACAGAGAAGTGTCAGTTGATCCATTTTGGCAGAAGGAACAGCGAGAGGCAATATACACTTAATGGCACAGCTTTAAAGAGGGTGCAGGGACAGAGATACATGGGAGTTAAAGTGCAAAGGTTGCTGAAGGCACTTCTATCTAATACATCACTTCAATCAAACACAGCACTTCAATCTAATACAGAACTTCAATCTAATACAGCACTTCAATCTAATACAGCACTTCAATCTAATACAGCACTTCAATCTAATACAGCACTTCATTCGAATAAAGCACTTCAATCTAATACAGTATTTCAATCTAATACAGCACCTCAAACTAATACAGCACTACCATCTAAGACAGCACTTCAATCGAATGCAGCACTTCAATCGAATGCAGCACTTTAAGGTAAAACTGCAACTCAATCAAATACAGCGTTTCAATCTAACACAACACTTCAATCTAATACAGCACTTCAATCTAATGCAGCACTTCAATCTAATACAGCACTTCAATCTAATACAACACTTCAATCTAATACAGCACTTCAATCTAATACAGCACTTCAATCTAATACAGCACTTCAACCTAATACAGCACTTCAATCTAATAGAGCACTTCAATCTAATACAGCACTTCAATCTAATACAGCAATTGAATCTAACACAGCACTTCAATCTAATACAGATTTTCAATCTAATACAGCACTTCAGTCAAATACAGCAATTCAATCTAATACGGCACTACAATCTAATACAGATTTTCAATCTAATACAACACTTCAATCTAATACAGCACTTCAATCTAATATTTCACCTCAATTTAATATAGTACCTCCAAATGTTACAGCTCCTCAATCTAATATAGCACCTTAATCTAATACACTGCCTCAATCTAGTAGAGCACCTCAATCTAATACAGCTCTTGAATCTAATACAGCTCTTCAATCTAATACAGCTCCTCAATCTAATACAGCACTTCAATCTAATACAGCAATTGAATCTAATACAGCACTTCAATCTAATACAACACTTCAATCTAATACAGCTCTTCAATCTAATACAGCAATTCAATCTAATACAGCTCTTCAATCTAATACAGCTCCTCAATCTAATACAGCTCTTCAATCTAATACAGCTCTTCAATCTAATACAGCAATTGAATCTAATACAGCACTTCAATCTAATACAACACTTCAATCTAATACAGCTCTTCAATCTAATAAAGCAATTCAATCTAATACAGCTCTTCAATCTAATACAGCTCCTCAATCTAATACAGCTCTTCAATCTAATACAGCTCTTCAATCTAATGCAGCACTTAGTCGAATGCAGCACTTCAATGTGATGTAACACCTCAGATGAGCACACCATCCCAAGCTCATACAACATCTAAATTTCAACAGCATCTCAAAGAAATACAGCCCTGAAACTAATGCATCACGTTGACCTAAGATAGCACCTCAGATTAATTGTTTACTACAAAGCTACTAACCTTATTTATGACTTGCTTACTTCACTGTTCCAACGTCTTTGAAGAACAGGCTATAACATCCGTCATCTTTCTATACTATTGCTAAAGCATTCCTCTACCTATGACTATTATTCTAGCTTGTCAGACAAAAGCAGATCCTCAAACTTTTGCAGCACATCACACTAATTCTGTATCTAAAACTATTGGACTGCCTCCAACTAGTAAAGGATCTGAAACTAAAACAGCTCCTCAAACTTATACAGCTCATCCAACTAATACAGCTCCTCAAACTAAGTCAGCACCTCAAACGAAGTCAGCACCTCAAATTAACACAGTACTTCAAACTTGTACAGCTCCTAAAACTAAGGGAATAACTCAAACTTGTAGAGCTCCTCAAAATAAAACAGCACCTCAAATTAATACGGAAACTTACACAAATAGAGTGCATCAAACCAGTACAGCACCTCAAGCGAATACAGCATCTCAAACTAATACAGTACCTCAAACTAATACAGCACCTCAAACTAATACAGCATCTCAAACTAATACAGCATCTCAAACTAATACAGCACCTCAAACTAATACAGCATCTCAAACTAATACAGCATCTCAAACTAATACAGCACCTCAAACTAATACAGCATCTCAAACTAATACAGCATCTCAAACTAATACAGCATCTCAAACTAATACAGCCCCTCAAGCGAACACAGCCCCTCAAACTAATACAGCCCCTCAAACTAATACAGCCCCTCAAACTAATACAGCCCCTCAAGCGAATACAGCTCCTCAAACTAATACAGCCCCTCAAACTAATACAGCCCCTCAAACTAATACAGCCCCTCAAACTAATACAGCCCCTCAAACTAATACAGCATCTCAAACTAATACAGCATCTCAAACTAATACAGCACCTCAAACTAATACAGACCCTCAAACTAATACAGATCCTCACACTAATACTGACCCTCAAACTAATACAGCCCCTCAAATTAATACAGCTCCTCAAACTAATACAGCCCCTCAAACTAATACAGCCCCTCAAACTAATACAGCCCCTCAAACTAATACAGCACCTCAAACTAATACAACTCCTCAAACTAATACAGCCCCTCAAATAATACAGCACCTCAAACTAATACAGCTTCTCAAACTAATACAGCACCTCAAACTAATACACCACCTCAAACTAATACAGCACCTCAAACTAATACAGTACCTCAAACTAATACAGCACCTCAAACTAATACAGCACCTCAAACTAATACAGCCCCTCAAACTAATACAGCACCTCAAACTAATACAGCCCCTCAAACTAATACAGCACCTCAAACTAATACAGACCCTCAAACTAATACAGCACCTCAAACTAATACAGCCCCTCAAACTAATACAGCACCTAAAACTAATACAGCTTCTCAAACGAATCCAGCACCTCAAACTAATACAGCTTCTCAAACTAATACAGCACCTCAAACTAATACAGCACCTCAAACTAATACAGCACCTCAAACTAATACAGTACCTCAAACTAATACAGCACCTCAAACTAACACAGCACCTCAAACTAATACAGCCCCTCAAACTAATAAAGTACCTCAAACTAATACAACTTCTCAAACTAATACAGCACCTCAAACTAATACAGCACCTCAAACTAATACAGCACCTCAAACTAATACAGTACCTCAAACTAATACAGCACCTCAAACTAATACAGCACCTCAAACTAATACAGCCCCTCAAACTAATACAGACCCTCAAACTAATACAGCTTCTCAAACTAATACAGCACCTCAAACTAATACAGCATCTCAAACTAATACAGCACCTCAAACTAATAGAGTACCTCAAACTAATACAGTTCCTCAAACTAATACAGCACCTCAAACTAATACAGCACCTCAAACTAATACAGCACCTCAAACTAATACAGCACCTCAAACTAATACAGCCCCTCAAACTAATACAGCCCCTCAAACTAATACAGCCCCTCAAACTAATACAGCACCTCAAACTAATACAGCACCTCAAACTAATACAGCACCTCAAACTAATACAGCACCTCAAACTAATACAGCCCCTCAAACTAATACAGCACCTCAAACTAATACAGCACCTCAAACTAATACAGCACCTCAAGCGAATACAGCACCTCAAACTAATACAGCTCCTCAAAATAATACAGACCCACAAAATAATACAGCACCTCAAACTAATACAGCACCTCAAACTAATACAGACCCTCAAACTAATACAGCACCTCAAACTAATACAGACCCTCAAACTAATACAGCCCCTAAAACTAATAGAGCACCTCAAACTAATACAGCCCCTCAAACTAATACAGCCCCTCAAACTAATACAGCCCCTCAAACTAATACAGTACCTCAAACTAATACAGCTCCTCAAACTATAACAGACTCTCAGACTAATACAGACCCTCAAATGAATACAGACCCTCAAACTAATACAGCACCTCAAACTAATACAGCACCTCAAACTAATACAGCACCTCGACCTAATACAGCACCACAAATTAATACAGCTCCTCAAACTAATACAGCACCTCAAACTAATACAGCACCTCAAACTAATACAGCACCACAAATTAATACAGCTCCTCAAACTAATACAGCACCTCAAACTAATACAGACCCTCAAATTAATACAGCTCATCAAACTAATACAGCACCTCAAACTAATACAGCACCACAAATTAATACAGCTCCTCAAACTAATACAGCACCTCAAACTAATACAGCACCACAAATTAATACAGCTCCTCAAACTAATACAGCTCCTCAAACTAATACAGCACCACAAATTAATCCAGCTCCTCAAACTAATACAGCACCTCAAATTAATACAGCACCTCAAGCGAATACAGCCCCTCAAACTAATACAGCACCTCAAGCGAATACAGCCCCTCAAACTAATACAGACCCTCAAACTAATACAGCCCCTCAAACTAATACAGCACCTCAAACAAATACAGCATCTCAAACTAATACAGCACCTCAAACTAATACAGCCCCTCAAACTAATACAGCACCTCAAACTAATACAGCTCCTCAAACTAATACAGCACCTCAAACTAATACAGCCCCTCAAACTAATACAGCATCTCAAACTAATACAGCACCTCAAACTTATACAGCCCCTCAAACGAATACAGACCCTCAAACTAATACAGTACCTCAAACTAATACAGCATCTCAAACGAATACAGTACCTCAAACTAATACAGCCCCTCAAACTAATACAGTACCTCAAACTAATACAGCACCTCAAGCGAATACAGCCCCTCAAACTAATACAGCACCTCAAGCGAATACAGCAGCTCAAACTAATACAGCACCTCAAATTAATACAGCACCTCAAACTAATACAGTACCTCAAACTAATACAGCCCCTCAAATTAATACAGCACCTCAAACTAATACAGCACCGCAAACTAATACAGCACCTCAAACTAATACAGCACCTCAAGCGAATATAGAAAATCAAACTAATACAGCACCTCAAACTAATACAGACCCTCAAACTAATACAGCCCCTCAAACTAATACAGTACCTCAAACTAATACAGCACCTCAAACTAATACAGACACTCAAACTAATACAGACACTCAAACTAATACAGCACCTCAAGCGAATACAGCCCCTCAAATTAATACAGCACCTCAAACTAATACAGCACCTCAAACTAATACAGCACCTCAAACTAATACAGGGCCTCAAACTAATACAGACCCTCAAACTAATACAACCCCTCAAACTAATACAGCACCTCAAACTAATACAGCACCTCAAACTAATACAGACCCTCAAACTAATACAGACCCTCAAACTAATACAACTCCTCAAACTAATACAGCCCCTCAAGCGAATACAGCCCCTCAAATTAATACAGCACCTTAAACTAATACAGCAACGCAAACTAATACAGCACCTCAAACTAATACAGCACCTCAAGCGAATATAGAAAATCAAATTAATACAGCACCACAAACTAATACAGCACCTCAAACTAATACAGCACCGCAAACTAATACAGTACCTCAAACTAATACAGCACCTCAAACTAATACAGTACCTCAAACTAATATAGCACCTCAAACTAATAAAGCACCTCAAACTAATACAGCACCTCAAACTAATACAGCACCTCAAACTAATACTGCACCGCAAACTAATACAGCCCCTCAAACTAATACAGCACCTCAAACTAATACAGCCCCTCAAACTAATACAGCACCTCAAGCGAATATAGAAAATCAAATTAATACAGCACCACAAACTAATACAGCACCTCAAACTAATACAGCACCACAAACTAATATAGAAAATCAAATTAATACAGCACCACAAACTAATACAGCACCGCAAACTAATACAGCACCTCAAGCGAATACAGCACCTCAAACTAATACAGCACCGCAAACTAATACAGCACCGCAAACTAATACAGCACCTCAAACTAATACAGCACCTCAAGCGAATATAGAAAACCAAACTAATACAGCACCTCAAACTAATACAGCACCGCAAACTAATACAGCACCTCAAACTAATACAGCACCTCAAGCGAATATAGAAAATCAAACTAATACAGCACCTCAAACTAATACAGCACCTCAAACTAATATAGAAAATCAAACTAATACAGCACCGCAAACTAATACAGCACCTCAAACTAATACAGCACCTCAAACTAATATGGAACATCAAACTAATACAGCACCTCAAAAGGGGAGAGTTTAAACTAGCTTGGCAGGGGGATTGGAACCTAAGCATAGAGTCAATAGGAAGGGAAGAAAAACTGGAATTGGAAAACAAAACGTAGAAATTAAATTGGAGGGACAGAGGAATCGAGGGTTAGATAGTAGTCAACAAGGAGGTTTGCCTGTGCTAAATGGTATATACCTCAAATCAAGTAGTATAGCGAACAAGGCAGATGAGCTGAGGGCACAGGTAGATGCTTGGGACTATGATATTATAGCTATTACAGAGATGTGGCTGAAAGAGGTGCAGGTATGGCCGCTCAAAATTCATCATTGCAGGATTTTCAGACAGGATAGAGAGGGAGGTAAAAATGGAGTGTGGTCGCGGTATTGAATAAATAAACTATTACAGCTGTGAGGAGCGATGATATGTTGGAGGGATCGTCAAACGTGGCCATATGGGTCGAATTGAAAAACAAAAAAAGGGGCGATCACACTGCTGGGTTAATACTACAGACCCCCAAATAGTGAGAGGGAGATAGAAGAACAAATATGTAGACACATTTCTGAGAAGTGCAAAAACTATAGGGCAGTAATAGTCGGGGATTTCAACTACCCCAATATTAAGTGGGATAAAATTAGTGTTTCAGGTCGAAGATCTTTTGACCTGAAACCTTAACTCAGTTTCTCTCTCCACGGATGCTGCCTGGCCTGCTGAGTTTTTCCAGCGTTTTCTGTTGTTATTTCGGATTTCCAGCTACCACAGTAAGTTGCTATCATAAAGTTAGTGTGATGGGTATAGAGGGTGCGGAATTCCAAAAATGCATCCAGGAAAACAATTTTAGCCGGTATGTTGCAAGCCCAACAAGGGTGGGGTCGATTCTGGACTTAGTTTTGGGAATGAAGCTGGGCAGGCAGAAGGCGTATCAGTGGGGTAGCATTTTGGTGCTAGTGACCATAATTTTGTTAGATTTAAGGTATTTATGGAAAAGACAAGGATAGACCAGGAATAAAAATTCTAAATTGGGGAAAATGTTTTGCTAAACTCAGAGGGGATTTAGCCATAGTGGACTGGAAACAGCTACTTAAATGTAAATCAGTGTCAGAGCAGTGGGAGGCATTCAAGGAGGAGATCCGAAGGTTTCAGACCAAACATGTGCCCTTAAAGAAAAAAGTGGGTATTAACAAATCCAGAGTCCCCTGGATGTCTAGAGACATACATGGTAGGATAAAGAAAAAAAGGGAGGCGTATGACAGATACCAATGACTAAATATTCTAGAATCTTTAGAAGAGTACAGAAAGTACAAAGTTGCAATAAAAAGGGTATTAGCAATGCAAAGAGAGAGCATGAAAAATTCTTGGCAAGCAAAATCAAGGAAAACCCAGAGATGTGTTATAAATATATTAAGAGTAAGAGGATAACTAAAGAAAGGTTAGGTCCTATTAGTGATCATGAGGGTTATCTGTGTGTGGAGGCGGGAGACATCGGTAGGGTTCTTAATTAATACTTTGCATCTGTTTTCACAAAGAAGAGGGCCGAAGCAGATATTGCTATCAGGGGGGAGGATTGTTTAATATTAGATGAAATAAAAATAGTGAGAGAGGACGTATTAAGGGGTTTAGCAGCTTTGAAAGTGGATAAATGCTTAGGCCCGGATGAAATGTATCCCAGGTTGTTAAGCGAAGCAAAAGAGGAAATAGCAGAGGCCCTGACCATCATTTTTCAATCCTGTCTGGCTTCAGGTGTGGTGCCGAAGGACTGGAGGACTGCTAATTTGGTAACCTTGTTTAAAAAGGGAGAAAAGGATAGACCGAGTAATTAAAGGCTAGTCAGCCTAACCTCGGTGGTGGGAAAATTATTGTAAAGAATTCTGAAGGACAGGATCAATCATCATTTAGAGAGACACGGATTAATCAAGGATAGTCAGCACGGATTTGTTAAGTGAAGGTCGAGTCTGACAAAGTTGATTGAATTTTTTCAGGAGGTAACAAGGAGGGTAGATGATGGTACTGCGTTTGGTGTAGTGTATCTGGACTTTAGCAAGGCTTTTGATAAGGGTCCACATGGCAGACTGGTCACGAAGTTAAAAGCCCACGGGATCCAGGGCAAAGTGTCAAGTTGGATTCAAAACTGGCTCGGAGACAGGAAGCAGAGGATAATGGTTGATGGGTGTTTTTGCGACTGGAAAGACTGTTTCCAGTAGAGTTCCGCAGGGCTCTGTGCTATGTCCCTTGCTTTTTGTGGTACATATCTATGATCTAAACTTAAATATACGGGGTATGATTAAGAAGTTTGCAGATGATACAAAAATCGGCTGTGTGGTTGATACTGAAGAAGGAAGCTGTAGACTGCAGGAAGATATCAATAAACTGAAGTCAATCTGAATCAGAGGAAAAAAGCTCCACTGCCTGAAGTCATACCTAGCACAAATGAAGATGATTGTGGTGGTTGAAAGATAATCATCACAGCCCCACGACATCGCTGCAGGAGTTCCTCAGGGCAGTGTCCTAGGCCCAACCATCATCTACTGCTTCATCAATGAACTTCCCTCCAACATAAGGTCAGAAATGGGGATGTTTGCTGATGACTGCACAGTGTTCAGCGCCATTCGCAACTCCACAGATAATGAAACAATCCATGCCAGCATACAAGAAGACCTGGATGAAGTTCAGGCTTGGGCTGATAAGTGGCAGGTAACATTCGCGCCACAGAAGTGCCAGGGAATGACTATCTTCAACAAGCGAAAGTCTAACCACCTCCCCTTGACATTCAATGCCATTACCATCGTCGAATCCCCCACTAACAGCATCGTGGGAGTCACCATTAACCAGAAACGTAACTGGACCAACCACATAAATACTGTGGCAACAAGTGCAGGTCAGAGACTGGGTATTCTGCGGCGAGTGTCTCACCTCCTGACTCCCCAAAACCTTTCCACCATCTACAAGGCACAAGTCTGACACTGAACATTATTATTAGTATCAGTAATAGTGTTGTTAATAAACTCTGGGGATTGACTCTGATTCCTGTTATTTCTCTCTCTGATCCCCAGTCTATGGGATGTCGGTCTCACAGATTCTTGTGCCGGGGATCTCGCCTCCGCTCTCAGTACAAACCGCTCACTGAAAGATCTGGACCTGGGATCAAACTCCTTCACAGACCGATCTGTCCCCGCTCTCAGCCTCCTCACACTGACCTGCCGGAGTCTGGAGCAGATCAAGTGAGTGTTTGTGTTAATGTTTAATGTAGTAAATAAAATATCAATGGGATTCAGTCACTGTGGGTAATATTGGTCTGTAATTATTATTGAAATATTAACCCCAGTCTCGCGGTTATTTACACTGATCAATCTGTTTATTTCCTGTTTAATCTTTAATCTGTTTCAGGCTGGGGAACAATCGGTTCAGTTCAGACGGAGCGAGACTCCTGAGGGCGCTGCAGGGAACAAGACCCGGATTGAGCGTGTTCGTTAATTGAATTTAATTTAATTTAAGGGTTTCCCGCTCGAGCTGATCGTGTCCACGACCATTGTGATGTCAGAGGCCCTGCCACAGGGTCACGTGACTCAGCCGATCCCAGGCTGCACCCCTTTCAAAATGGATCTGAGAGTGAGTGTGAGTTTCTGCAAATTGCAGAATCTGTCTGTATGTCATTTTGGTTTTAATCTTCCAACTCGGCAGTCATCCCTCTGCAGGCTGGCCAGGCTGTGAGTTTGTGTGTGACAAGGCAGGCTGGCAGGCAGTGAGAGAAATCAAGACACCATGCAGAATAAAATACTGAAAACTGTCTGTTTGCTTTGAAACTCCCAAACAGAGCAGAGCAATGAAAGAAATCAAATTTCTTTCATTGCTGACAGTGATTTCTGGCAATTTTGCAGGATGGCTGTATGTGTGTGTGTGTGTGTGTGAGAGAGAGAGTGACAGACAGACAGCAAAAGTTGGTGTGTATGCAGGGCTTGTCTGTGTTAAGTTATCTGCCGTGTGCATTGCTACTGCATCTCATGTCTGAAAACAACTGAAAGTATATACCATTAGATCATATTGTTTTAATCCAAACTGCAATGTTGTGGGATCTCACTTTGCCTTTCTTTCAAGAATTTTGTAAAAAGCAAATCTACATATATACATCAAGCCATTTGATATTTTTCTGGACTGGATTTTATTGGGGAATGTTTGTGGAGTGTTTCATGGCACATCCTGCTGTGGGATCTTACTCTCCCCTTCAGCCCAACCCAAACAAGACAAGACATTTGTTAAAAATAAGTATATATTATATTTTTTGTTATTTTCAGAATAATCCATTTGATTTTTTTCTGGACTGGGCTTTATTGAGGAATGTGCTTGGGATGTTTTCACAGCAAAAGCTGCTGTGCGATCTTTCCATTCATTTTATTACACTCCAGGCAAACCACAGACAGGCAGACATTTAGTTTACAGAGGTAAAGTATATATATTATTATTTATTTCTCATTATTTACTTCTTTTCACCCTCCCGGGCTTTCATTTCCTCTCGGGGAACCGGATTTCTGGGGCCTCGGCTTCACCACTTCCTGTTTGTTTTTAATCGTCAAACATGGACACAGATCGAGGAAGGGACATCATCAAAAATTGACACTCCCAGGCTCCATATCATACAAAATGGATGTGTCTGTGTGAGTTTCTGCAAATTGCAGAGTCTGTCTGAATGTGTGTGTCATGTTACTGTAAATTTGAGTTCAATGTGTTTGGGAGGGAGACTATGTGAGTGAGAGACAGACAGAGAGTCAGTATGAGCGAGAGAGACATGAAATCAAAAAAAGTAGCAGAATAGAAAGCCTTTTTCTTTAGGCCACAAAGTGCAAAGATAAGATACTGAAAAGTGTCTTTTTGGTTTTAATCTTCGAACACGGCAGTCTTCCCTCTGCAGGCTGGCCAGGCTGTGAGTATGTGTGTATGTGAGAGAGAGAGGGCAAAAGCTGGGGTTTGTGTGAGATGTGGTCTGCTTTCTTATTACTTGCTGTTGTTATATTAAACCCCATTGATTTAATTCTGGTCCACATGTAATGCTGTTGTGTATCACTTTATTGCATTTTGTTTCACTTCATTTCCCTTCAAGACAGACAGTCTGTCAGTGAGATACTGAAAAATGTCTTTGTGGACTGTCTGATAATAAAAGCTGCTCTGGGATCTTTGCATTCTTTTTATTCCACTCCACTCAAATAAAGACAAGGCTGGCAGTCAGTGAGAGAGACACATGAAATCAAGACAAAATGCAGAATATAAATAAAAACAGAAAATGCTGGAAATACTCAGTATGTTAGGCAGCATCAGTGGAGATACAGAGAAACCGAGTAAATGTTGCAGCTCGATGACCTCTAGTCAGAACCTTGCCAGAATCTGACAAAAGGTAATCGAGCTGAAACATTAACTCTGTTTCTCTCTCTCTCCACAGATGCTGCCTTACCTGCTGAGTATTTCCAGCATTTTCTGTTTTATTTCAGATTTCCCACATCCACAGCATTTGCTTTTGATGCAGAATAGAAAGCCTATTTCTGTAGGCCGCAAACTGAAAAGATTTCTCTGTGTGTGTGTGTGACAGAGAGAGAGACATAGCAAGATACAACTGAGACAATCTTGCTATGTCTTTGATGTGGTACCTTCCTGGCTGACCTGATTGTTTATCTGCCGAGGTGTGATAAAGTTAGTCAGGATGATTTAATTTAGTTGTCTGCAATTGTAAGGTACACATGCATTGTTCTCTATCTATATATGCTTTGGCGGTTCTGTATCTTTTTACTTCACCCGACGAAGGAGTAATAAGCTCCGAAAGCTTGTGATTTCAAATAAAACTGTTGGACTATAACCTGGTGTTGTGCGACCTCTCAATTCAAATTATCTGCCATGTGCATTGGTACTGCATCTCATGTCTGAAAAAAACAGAAAGTATACACCATTAGATCATATTAATTTAATGCCAGACTGCACTGTTGTGAGATCTTACTTTGCCTATCTTTCAAGAATTTTGTAAAAAGCAAATCTACATATATGCATCAAGCCATTTGATATTTTTCTGGACTGGACTTTATAGGGGAATGTTTGTGGAGTGTTTCATGGCACATCCTGCTGTGGGATCTTGCTCTCCCCTTCAGCCCAACCCAAACAAGACAAGACATGTGTTTTAAAAAAAGTATATATTATATTTTTTAATTTATTTTCAGAATAATCCATTTGATTTTTTTCTGGACTGTGCTTTATTGGGGAATGTGCTTGGGATGTTTTAAGAGCAAAAGCTTCTGTGCGATCTTTCCATTCATTTTATTACACTCCAGGCAAACAACAGACAGGCAGACATTTAGTTAGCAGAAGTAAAGTATATATATTATTATTTATTCCTGATTGTATTTATTTCTTTTCACCCTCCGGGCTTTCATTTCCTTTCGGGGACCCGGATTTCTGGGGCCTCGGCTTCACTTCTTCCTGTTTGTTTGTCCTCATCAAACATGGCTGCACAGCCAGGAAGGGAAATCATCAAAAACTGACACTCCAGGCTGCACCCTTTTCAAAATGGATGTGTGTGTGTGAGTTTCTGCAAATTGCAGAGACTGTCAGAATGTGTGTGTCATGTTACTGTAAATTTTAGTTCTATGTGGGAGGGAGGGTGTCTGTGTGAGTGGCAGACAGACAGAGAGTCAGTGAGAGCGAGAGAGACATGAAATCAAAAGGCAAGTTGCAGAATAGAAAGCCTGTTGCTGTAGGCCACAAAGTAAAAAGATAAGATACTGAAAAGTGTCTTTTTGGTTTTAATCTTCCAACACGGCAGTCATCTCTCTGCAGACTGGCCAGGCTGTGAGTGTGTGTGTCTGAGAGAGAGAGATAGAGGGCAAAAGCTGGTGTTTGTGTGAGATGTGGTCTGCTGTCTTATTACCTGCTGTTGTTGTATTAAACGCTATTGATTTCATTCTGGCCTGGTCCACATGTAATGCTGTTGTGTATCACTTTATTGCACTTTATTTAATTTCACTTCAATTCAAGACAGACAGACAGTCAGTCAGTGAAATACCGAAAACTGTCTTGGTGGTCTGTCTGACAATTAAGTCTGCTCTGGGATATTTGCATTATTTTCATTCCACTCTTCTCAAATCAAGACAGGCAGACAGTGAGAGAGACACATGAAATCAAGACAACATGCAGAATAGAAATAAAAAACAGAAAATGCTGGAAATACTCAGTATGTTAGGCAGCATCAGTGGAGATACAGAGAAACAGAGTAAATGTTTCAGCTCGATGACCTTTCGTCAGAACATTTCCAGAATCTGACAAAAGGTAATCAAGCTGAAACATTAACTCTGTTTCTCTCTCTCTCCATAGATGCTGCCTTACCTGCTGAGTATTTCCAGCATTTTCTGTTTTGATTTCAGTTTTCCTACATCCACAGCATTTGCTTTTGATGTAGAATAGAAAGCCTGTTTCTGTAGGCCGCAAACTGAAAAGGTGAAATACTGAAAACTGTCTGTTTGCTTTTAAACTGCCAAACATAGCAAAACAATGATAGAAATCAACTTTCTTTCATTCCAACAGTAATTTGTGACGATTTTGCAGGCTGGCTGTGTGTGTGTGTGTGTGTGTGTGACAGAGAGACAGACAGACAGCAAAAGCTGGTGTGTATGCAGGGCTTATCTGTGTTCAAGTTATCTGCCATGTTCATTGATAATGCATCTCATGTCTGAAAATATCAGAAAGAATACTCCATTTTATCATATTGATTTAATTCCAGACTGCACTGTTGAGGGATCTTACTTTGCCTTTCTTTCAAGAGTTTTGTAAAAAAGCAATTCTACATATATACATCAAGCCATTTGATATTTTTCTGGACTGGACTTTAAAGGGGAATGTTTGTGAAGTGTTTCATGGCACATCCTGCTGTGGGATCTTGCTCTCCCCTTCAGCCCAACCCAAACAAAACAAGACATTTAAAAAAAAATCGATATATTATATTTTTTTAATTATTTTCAGAATAATCCATTTGATTTTTTTCTGGACAGGGCTTTATTGGGGAATGTGCTTGGGATGTTTTCAGAGCAAAAGCTGCTGTGGGATCTTTCCATTCATTTTATTACACTCCAGGCAAACCACAGACAGGCAGACATTAGTTAACAGAACGAAAGTATATATATTATTTATTCCTGATTGTATTTACTGCTTTTCACCCTCCCGGGCTTTCATTTCCTCTCGGGGACCCGGTTTTCTGGGCCCTCGGTTCACTTCTTCCTGTTTGATTGTCCTCGTCAAACATGGCTGCACAACCAGGAAGGGACATCATCAGAAATTGACACTCCCAGGCTCTGAATTTTTCCAAATAATTGTGTGAATGTGAGTTTCTGCAAATTGCAGAGTCTGTGTGAGTGTGTATGTATGTGCGTGGGTATCTGTGTGTCTGCCAATTGCAGAGTCTGTGTGAGGGTGTGAGTGATGTTCATGTAAATTTTAGTTCAATGTGGTTGGGAGGGAGACTGTGTGAGTGGCAGACAGACAGTCTGTGAAAGAGAGAGAGACATGAAATCAAAAGGCAAGTTGCAGAATAGAAAGCCTATTTCTGTAGGCCACAAAGTGAAAAGATAAGATACTGAAAAGTTTATTTTTGGTTTAATCTTCCAACACGACAGTCATCCCTCTGCAGGCTGTGAGTGTGTGTGTGTGTGTGTGTGAGAGAGAGAGAGAGAGGGCAAAAGCTGGTGTTTGTATGAGATGTGGTCTGCTGTCTTATTACCTGCTGTTGTTGTATTAAACCCTGTTGATTTCATTCTGGCCCGGTCCACATGTAATGCTGTTGTGTATCACTTTATTGCACTTTATTTCATTTCACTTCACTTCAAGTCGGACAGTCAGTGAGATCCTGAAAATGTCTTTGTGGACTGTCTGACAATAAAAGCTGTCTGGGATCTTTGCATTATTTTTATTCCATTCTACTCAAATCAACACAAGGCAGACAGGCAGTGAGAGAGACACATGAAAACAAGACAACATGCAGAATAGAAATAAAAACAGAAAATGCTGGAAATACTCAGTAGGTTAGGCAGCATCAGTGGAGTTACAGAGAAACAGAGTAAATGTTTCAGCTCGGTGACCTTTCGTCAGAACCTTGCCAGAATCTGACAAAAGGTAATCAAGCGGAAATATTAACTCTCTTTCTCTCTCTCTCCACAGATGCTGCCTTACCTGCTGAGTATTTCCAATACTTTCTGATTTTATTTCAGATTTCCCACATCCACAGCATTTGCTTTTGATGCAGAATAGAAAGCCTGTTTCTGTAGGCCGCAAAATGAAAAGATAAAATACTGAAAACCGTCTGTTTGCTTTTAAACTGCCAAACAGAGCAGAGAAATGATAGAAATCAACTTTCTTTCATTACTGACATTGATTTGTGGCAATTTTAAGGCTGGCCTCTGTGTGTCTGTGTGTGTGTGTGTGTGTGTGTGTGTGTTAGAGAGAGAGACAGACAGACAGCAAAAGCTGGTGTAAATGCAGGGCTTGTCTGTGTTCAAGTTATCTGCCATGTGTATTGGTACTGCATCTCATGTCTGAAAAAAACAGAAAGTATGTACCATTAGATCATACTAATTTCATTCCAGACTGCACTGCTGTGGGATCTTACTTTGCCTTTCTTTCAAGAATTTTGTAAAAAGCAAATCTACATATAGACATCAAGCCATTTGATATTTTTCTGGTCTGGACTTTATAGGGGAATGTTTGTGGATTGGTTCCTGGCATTTCCTGTTGTGGGATCTTACTCTCACCTTCAGCCCAACCCAAACAAGACGAGACCTTTAAAAAAATATATATCTATATTATATTTTTTAAATTATTTTCAGTATAGTCCATTTGATTTTTCTCTGGACTGGGCTTTATAGGGGAATGTGCTTGGGATGTTTTCAGAGCAAAAGCTGCTGTGGGATCTTTCCATTCATTTTACTACACTCCTGGCAAACCACAGACAGGCAGACATTTAATTAACAGAAGTAAAGTATATATATTTTTATTTATTCCTGATTGTATTTACTTCTTTTCACCCTCCCGTGCGTTCATTTCCTCTCGGGCACCAGGATTTCTAGGGCCTCGTCTTCACTTCTTCCTGTTTGATTGTCCTCATCAAACATGGCCGGACAACCTGGAAGGGACATCATCAAAAATGGATACTCCCAGGCTGCAAATTGTAAGAGTAAAACATTAATTGTAATAATGTAAGGGCAAATCAGTTGTAATGTTTAAGATTAGTTGAACTGCTTAAAGGACTATAGTAAAGGTCAAAGTATCTCCCGAAGGCGACAAGCCGATGGAGACGGGTATAATTAGATAAAGACCAGCTTGCTTAGGCTACGGTATAGACAATGCAGACACTGCAGAACAAAAACGTGAATCATTGTTTTCTATAATAAACTAACCTCGAAAAGGCGTAAGAATGAAACCTTGCAGTGCAGGTGGCTGACCACTATTAAACAAAAGCAGAAGTAAAGGATGAGTTTCGCTAACAGTGTAAGATTCTAATCAAGTTGTTTTTAGAGACCCTAAGGGTCGCACATGATGTAATAACTGTGCTGATGTTTGTATTTTCTGGCTTCTTGAAGTGTATAAAGAAGCTTGGCTGACCACTATTAAATTGAGAAGCTGGTCATTAGACCGCGGGGGCTATGACTATTCTCCCAGTGCACTTTGAATAATAAACAGTGATCTTTTGCTTTGAGACAGACTTGAGTGCATTAATTTTTCACCAACACAAATCTTTCCAAATAAATGTGTGTGTGTGAGTTTCTGCAAATTGCAGAGTCTGTGTGAGTGTGTGTGTCATGTTACTGTAAATTTTAGTTCAGTGTGAGTGGGATTAAGACTGAGTGAGAGACAGACAGACAGTCTATGAGAGAGAGACATTAAATCAAAAGGCAAGTTGCAGAATAGAAAGCCTGTTTCTGTAGGCCGCAAAGTGAAAAGATCAGATACTGAAAAGTGTCTTTTTGGTTTTAATCTTCCAACACGGCAGTCATCCCTCTGCAGGCTGAGAGTGTGTGTGAGACAGAAAGAGGGCAAAAACATGTGTTTGTATGCGATGTGGATGCTGTCTTATTACCTGCTGTTGTTGTATTAAACCCTAGTGATTTCATTCTGGCCTGGTCCACATGTAATGCTGTTGTGTATCACTTCATTGCACTTTATTTCATTTCACTTCACTTCAAGACAGCCAGTCAGTCAGTGAGATAATGAAAAATGTCTTTGTGGACTGTCTGACAGTAAAAGCTGCTCTGGAATCTTTGCATTATTTTTATTCTATTCTACTCAAATCAAGACAAGGCAGGCTGACAGGCAGTAAGAGAGACATATGAAATCAAGACAACATGCAGAATAGAAATAAAAACAGAAAATGCTGGAAATACTAGCAGGTCAGGCAGCATCAGTGGAGATACTGAGAAACAGAGTAAATGTTTCAGCTCGATGACCTTTCGTCAGAACCTTTCCAGAATCTGACAAAAGGTAATCGAGCTGAAACATTAACTCTCTCTCTCTCCACAGATGCTGCCTGACCTGCTAGTATTTCCAGCATTTTAACATAAGAACATAAGAAATAGGAGCAGGAGTAGGCCAATCGGCCCCTCGAGCCTGCTCCGCCATTCAATAAGATCATGGCTGATCTGATCCTAACCGCCAATCTACTATCTATCACAGAACCATCTCCTGCATCTAACAGAATTGCACACACGAAATAGGAGCAGAATCAGGCTACACAGTCCCTGGGCCCGCTCCACTACCCACAGGGCCATGACCGATCCGAACCTAGACTCATGTCCAAATTCCTGCCCGCTCCCCGTAACCCTTAATGCCCTTTACTTCTAGGAAACTGTCTATTTCTGTTTTAAATTTAATTAATGTTGTAGCTTCTACAGCTTTTTGTGGCAGCATATTCCATGGACCTACCACCCTCTGAGTGAAGTAGTTCCTCCTCATCTCAGTTTTGAAAGAGCAGCCCCTTATTCTAAGACTATGTCCCCTAGTTCTCGTCTCACCCGTCATCGGGAACATCCTCCCCGCATCCACCCGATCCAACCCCTTCACAATCTTATATGTTTCAATAAGATCGCCTCTCATTCTTCTGAACTCCAATGAGTAGAGTCCCAATCTGCCCAACCTCTCCTCATATGACCACCCCCTCATCCCCGGGATTAACCGAGTGAACCTTTTTTGCACTGCCTCGAGAGCAAGGATGTCTTTCCTTAAGTAAGGACACCAAAACTGTATGCAGTATTCCAGGTGCGGTCTCACCAATACCTTGTACAACTGAAGCAATACCTCCCTATTTTTATATTCTATCCCCCTAGCAATGAAAGCCAACATTCCATTTGCCTTCTTAATCACTTGCTGCACCTGCATACTAACCTTTTGAGTTTCGTGCACCAGGACCCCCAGATCCCTTTGCACTTCAGTACTCTCCAGTTTCTTGCCATTAAGATAATAAATTGCTCTAGGATTTTTCCTGCCAAAGTGCATCACCTCACACTTTCCAGTGTTGTATTCCATCTGCCAAATCTCTGCCCACTTACTTAGCCTGTCTATGTCCCCTTGCAGGTTTTTTATGTCCTCCTCACTCACTACTTTCCCTCCCATCTTTGTATCATCTGCAAATTTTGATATGTTACACTTGGTCCCTTCCTCCAAATCGTTAATATAGATTGTGAAGAGTTGGGGACCCAGCACTGACCCCTGTGGAACACCACTAGTTACTGATTGCCAGTCTGAGAATGAACCATTTATCCCAACTCTTTGCTTTCTGTTAGATAGCCAATCCTCTATCCATGCCAGAATATTACCCCCAATCCCGTGATTTTTTACCTTAAGCAATAATCTTTTGTGTGGCACCTTGTCAAATGCCTTTTGGAAGTCTAAATACACTACGTCCACTGGTTCCCCTTTATCCACTCTATATGTTACTTCCTCAAAGAACTCCAGCAAATTTGTCAAACATGACTTCCCCTTCGTAAAACCATGCTGACTTTGTCCTATTAAATTATGATTATCCAAATGTCCTGTTACTGTTTCCTTAATAATGGACTCCAAAATTTTACCTACCACAGATGTTAGGCTAACCGGTCTATAGTTACCAGCCTTCTGTCTACTGCCCTTTTTAAATAAGGGTGTTACATTAGCAGTTTTCCAGTCTGCCGGGACCTTAGCGGAATCCAGGGAGTTTTGAAAAATTATTACCAATGCATCTACAATCCCTACCGCCACTTCCTTCAAGACTCTAGGATGTAAGCCATCAGGTCCAGGTGATTTATCCGCCTTGAGTCCCATTATTTTACCGAGTACCACTTCCTTAGTGATTTTGATCGTGTTTAGCTCCTCTCCCCCTATAGCCCCCTGTTTGTCCAGTGTTGGGATATTCTTAGTGTCCTCTACTGTAAAGACTGATACAAAATATTCATTCAGTGTTTTTGCCATCTCCATATTTCCCACCATTAATTTCCCGGTCTCATCCTCTAAGGGACCAACATTTACTTTAGCCACCCTTTTTCTTTTTATATAACTATAAAAACTCTTACTATCTGTTTTTATATTTTTTGCTAATTTACTTTCATAATCTATCTTCCCTTTCTTAATCAATCTTTTTGTTATTTTTTGCTGCCTTTTAAAGTTTTCCCAATCCTCTGTCCTCCCACTAGATTTCGCTACCTTATATGCCCTTGTTTTTAGTCGAATACTATCCTTAATTTCTTTACTTAGCCACGGATGACTGTCCTTTCTTTTACACCCTTTTCTGTTCTTATTTCAGATTTCCCACATCCACAGCACTACCTTTTGATGCAGATTAGAAAGCCTGTTTCTGTAGGCCGCAAAATGAAAAGATAAAATACTGAAAACTGTCTGTTTGCTTTTAAACTGCCAAACAGAGCAGAGGGATGGTAGAAATCAACTTTCTTTCATTGGTGACAATTTTGCAGGCTGGCCTGGTTTTGTGTGTGTGTGTGTGTGTAAGTTGGTGTGTATGCAGGGCTTGTCTGTGTTCAAATTAGCTGCCGTGTGCATTGGTACTGCATCTCATGTCTGAAAAAAACAAAGTATATACCATTAGATCATACTGATTTAATTTCAGACAGCGTTGCTGTGGGATCTTACTTTGCTTTTTACAAAATTCTTGAAGGAAAGGCAAAGCTACATATATACATCAGGCCATTTGATATTTTGATGTTCTGGGGGAGGTGGGACCAGTACAAACTGGACGGTTTGCACCTGGGCGGGACTGATGTCCTAGGGGGGAGTGTTTGCTAGTGCTGTTGGGGAGGGTTTAAACTAAAATGGCAGGGGGTTGGGAACCTGTGCAGGGAGACAGAGGAAAGGAAAGCAAGGATAGCAGCAAAAGGCAGGAAGGAGAAAAGCAAAAGTGGCAGTCAGAGAAATCAAGGGTGTAAATCAAACGGCTACAGTAAATAATAATTCTAAAAGGTCTAAGAGTGTTAAAAAAGCCAGCCTAAAAGCTTTGTGTCTTAATGCGAGGAGCATTCGTAATAAGGTGCTAGAATTAGCTGCGCAAATAGATGTAAACGGATATGATATAATTAGGTTTACGGAGACATGGCTCCAGGGTGACCAAGGCTGCGAATTCAACATCCGGGGTATTCAATATTCAGGAAAGACAGCAAAAAAGGAAAAGGAGGTGGGGTAGCATTGCTGGTTAAAGAGGAGATTAACACAATAGTAAGGAAGGATATTAGCTCTGATGTGGAGTCTGTATGGGTAGAGCTGAGAAATACTAAGAGGCAGAAAACATTAGTGGGAGTTGTATACAGACCCCCAAACAGTAATGCTGAGGTTGGGGATGGCATTAAATGGGAAATTAGAGACGTGTGCAATAAGGGCACAGCAGTTATCATGGGTGACTTTAATCCACATATAGATTGGGCTAACCAAATTAGTAACAATACTGTGGAGGAGGAATTGCTAGAGTGTATACGGGATGGTTTCCTGGACCAATATGTCGAGGAACCAACTAGAGATCAGGCCATCTTAGACTGGGTATTATGTAATGAGAAAGGATTAATTAGCAATCTTGTTGTGCGAGGCCCCTTGGGGAGGAGCGATCAAAATATGATAGAATTCTTCATTAAAATGGAGAGTGAAGTAGTTGACTCAGAGACTAGGGTCCTGAATTTAAATAAAGGAAACTACGATGGTATGAGGCACGACTTGGCTAGGATGGATTGGAGAATGTTACTTAAAGGGTTGATGGTGGATAGGCAATGGCAAACATTTAAAGATCGCATGGATGAACTACAGAATCTGTCCAGAGCGTGGTGTACACTTTCCCGCACCTCACCATCCAAGAGTTTGTAGCCGCACTCGCAGAATTCCTGACTCCAGATCCCGGGGACATCCTGAAACTCCTCAGAGAAGCCCACAGCAAGGAAGATGGGCGATTTGAGATATTTATCCGTTTTGTTGCTGGTCTCTCCTCCCCACAGTCAGCTCGGCCCCTGGAGGAGTTTCTGGGTCTATTTCTTCATCAAACCACCTGCCGAGTGATTGACTGGGTGAAGGAGAAGGTTGAAGGACAGATTGGAAACACAGAGAGTGAAACTGGTAAAAGGAACCTCCTGAACACATTCCACTATCTGTTTGAGTCTCAGAATAAAGCACTGGCTCGGAAAACAGTGGGATCTGTAGAATCACTTACCTTTAGTGGATTGACATTGAACCCGATTGACTGTGCGGTCCTGTCTCACGTCATTGGACTCTGTGATACAATAAAAGAACTCGATATAGGAGACTGCTCCATTCAGTGTGAAGGACTCCAGCGGCTGGGACCCGTACTGCACAAATGCCGAGTGTTGAGGTATCTGTTTATTTGTCTCTAACTGTTGGGTGAATTGTAGAACAGTCACGGATTGTGTTGTTGCTCCGTAATGTAGGAAAACAAACAGTTCAGTTAAACCAGAGAGAAGCAGATTCAACACAAATATGTCCAATAATAAGAGGATCGGTCAGTAATTCCCTAAGGGCTGGAGAATCTAAAATGGATTCTTGTGAACAAGTAGGGATTTTACATTCTTTATGGGATCAGCAAATACAGGTCACTGAGAGTCTGATAATTGAATTACAATAAATCATATTTAATAAGGGTGGACAGCAGAATGTAAACATAAAATATAATCCGGCAGTAAAGATAAAATTAATTTAAAATATTTTCCAAATCCACCATTTCAACTGGGAACAAGAGAGAAACTCGAGTTTAAATCACGAACAGTTCGATATTTACTCCAATACCGTGCAGGGTATGTCATGTCGAGGGGTTAGTTTCCTGGATTGGGAATATTGGGGAATCGGGAATTCTTTCAGCTGTAAATGTTTACAATTATTCACAGTCCTGAACATTGAGTACAGATTGATATTCAGGATCTTAAACCTGCCGGTGAAAAGGTTCCGATCTAACCGGAGTACAGACACATACCAGCCAGCGGTGGGGCCTCGCACACAGCGGGCAGCTAATGGGTAAACCGGGGGGAGTGATCCCGGGAATTCCCCATAATCCGCCGCCTGTGTGTGAGGCCCCGCTCGGGAAGGGACCATCCGAAAATTCCCCAAAAACTGTCGGACCAGTTACACCTGAAATAAATGTAGAGCCAGTTTAATGGGAATAAAGTGAGAGACTCCCCTCCCCTATAAACTTGGAGCACAAGGACATTTGAAACTTGTAACGGGACAGAATAAACTCTATTGCTGCTATTGACAAACATTCACTATAAGCCCTCTGACTCCCACAGCTACCTGGAATACACTTCCTCCCACCTCGCTTCCTGTAAGGACCCTGGTCCATTCTCCAAGTTTTTCTGTCACTGCCGCATCTGCTCTGACAATGCCATGTTCCATACTAGTGCTTCCGATATGTCTTCCTTATTCCTCATCCGAGGATTCCCCTCTACCGTGGTGACACGGCTCTTGACCGTGTCCGTTCTATTTCCCGCACTTCTGCTCTCATCCCTTCCACTCCCTCCTAGAACCATGATAGGGTTCCCCTTGTCCTCACCTTTCACCCCACCAGCCACCATATTCAACGTATCATCCTCCGCCATTTCCGCCACCTCCAGCGTGATCCAAATGCATCTTTCCCTCACATCCCCTTTCAGCATTCTGAAGGGATTGCTCCCTCCACGACACCCTGGTCCACTCCTCTATCACCACCAACACCCTTCCCCTTCCCACAGCACCTTCCCGTGCAAGCGCAGGAGTTGCTGCACATGCCCTTTTACCACTTCCCTTCCCACTGTCCAGTTCCCGAAACACTCCTTTCAGGTGAAACAGCGATTTACTTGTACTTCTTGCAATTTAGTATACTGTATTCGCTGCTCACGATGCGGTCTCCTCTACATTGGGGAGACCAAAAGCAGATTGGGTGACCGCTTTGCGGAACACCTCCGCTCAGTCCGTAAGGGTGACCCCGAGCTTCTGATCGCCTATCGCTTTAATTCTCTGCTCCACTCCCACTCTGATCTCTCCATTCTCGGCCTCTTACACTCTTCCAACAAAGTACAACATAAGATCGAGGAACAGCACATCATCTTTCAATTAGGCACTTTACATCCTTCTGGACTCAACATCGACTTCAACAATTTCAGCCTATAAACTCGGCCCCTATTTAAATTTTTTGATGATTCTGCTATTGCCATTCACACCTCATTTAGATTCATCTTTTGATTCTTAACTTGTCCCATTACCATCACCTTTTGCTTGCACCATCATCCCTTTTGTCTTTTAATCTCTCCTGTCTTCCACCCTATCACAGACCTTCCCTTTTGTTCTTTCCTCCGCTCCCCACACCTTTCCCGGCCCCGACACTTGCTTAAAAATCTGTTACATCTGTAACTTTTTCCAGTTCTGACGAAGGGTCCTCGACCTGAAACATTAACTCTGTTTCTCTCTCTATAGATGCTGCCTGACCTGCTGGGTATTTCCAGCATTTCCTGTTAATATTTCAGCATAAATTCTCCTTGTTATATAAAATCCTGGGGGACGGATTTTACAGCAGCAGTTAGCGTTTCACAATATAACTCACCCCGAGATATTCTACTGATTAATATAATGCACAGAGTATAAAGTACAGGGAATCACCGCTTTATCATTTAATTCGGGGAAAATCGCCCCATTCCCAGAAAATCCGGGATTTAAGGAGAAGCAGAAATGAGACAATTTTCTCCAAACATGACGAGGCCAGTCACTGAGCTCCAGGAGGGTAATTCTGACCATCAGGGAATGAGATCGAACTGAGGGACACCCGACCCGACACCGACCCCGGACCCACCCGACCCGGCCCGCCACCGACCCTCCACCGACCCAGCACCGACCCCACCCGACCCGAACCCGACACCACCCGACCCCGGTCTCACCCGACCCGACCCCACCCGACCCGCCACCGACCCACCACCGACCCCGGCCCCACCCGACCCGCCCCCGACCCCACCAGACCCGCCCCCGACCCCACTCAACCCGCCACCGATCCCGGCCCCACCCGACCCGCCACCGGCCCCGGCCCCACCCGACCCCGGCCCCACCCGACACGACCACACCCGACCCCACCCGACCCCGGCCCCACCCCACCCGACCCCGGTAATGTTGGAGTAGAGTCACCACCAGTAATGTTAGAGTACGATCACCAACAATAATATTACAGTAGGATTACCATCAGTAATATTAGAGAAGGGTCACCACCAGTAATGTTAGAGTGGAGTCATCAACAGTAATATTAGAGTAGAGACACCAGCAGTAATATTAGAGTAGGGTCTCCAGAGTACTGATAGAGTAGGGTCACCACCAGTAATGATAGACTGGGAACACCATCAGTAATGTTAGAGTTGGGTCAACACCAGTAATATTAGAGTGGGGTTAACACCATTAATGTTGGACGAGTTTCACCCCCAATAATGTTGAAGTAGCGTCACCAACAGCAACGAGAGTAGGATCACAATAAGTTTTGTCCGAATAGGTTCACCAACAGTAATGCTAAATCACGATCACCACCAGTAATGTTGGAGAACGGTCACCATCAGAAACGGTAGAGTAGGGTCACCAGCAGTAATGTTAGAGTAGGGTCACCATCAGTAATGCTCGTCTAGGTTCACGACCAGTAATGTTCGACCAGGTTCACCAACAGTAATGTTACAGTAGTTTCAACACCAGTAACGATAGAGTAGGGTCACCACCAGTTATGTTAGAGCAGGGTTAACACCAGTAATGTTAGAATAGAGTTAACACCAATAATGTTCGAATAGTGTCACCATCTGTAATGTTAGAGTACAGTCACCAGGAGTAATATTAGAGTAAAGTAAGTCACCAGAAATGTTAGAGTGGGGCATCACCAGTAATGTTACAGAAGGATCACCACCATAAATGTTACAGTAGGATCACCATCAGTAAAGTAATCATAGAGTCACCACCAGTAATGTCAGAGTAGGGTCACCACTAGGAATATTAGAGTAGGGTCACAGTCAGTTTTGCTAGAGTAGGGTCAGCATGAGAAATGTTAAACCAGGGACACTACAAGTAATGATAGATAGTTTCGCCACCAGTAACGTTAGAGTAGTGTCATTACCAGTAATGTTAGAGTAGGATCACCGCCAATAATATTACAGTAGGGTCAAGTTAGAGTAGGGTCACCAGCATTAATGATAGAGTAGTTTCATCACCAGTTAAGTTAGGTTAGGGTCACCACCAGTCATCTTAGAGTAGGGTCACCACCAGTAATGTTAGAGTAGAGTCACCACCAGTAATGTTAGAGTAGAGTCACAACCAGTAATGATAGAGTGCAGTCAGTACCAGTAATGTTAGACTGGAGACACCACCATTAATGTTGGAGTAGATTCACAACCAATAATGTTAGAGTAGGGTCACCAACAGCAATGATAGAGTAGGGTCACAACCAGTTATGTCAGAGTAGGGTAACCAAAGGTAATGTTAAATCACGTCGAACAGTAATGTTGAAGAATGGTCACCATCAGTAGTGTTAGATTAGTTTCACAAGGAGAAACTTTAGAGTAAGGTCAACAACAGTAATGTTGAAGTACGATCAACACCAGTAAGTTTAGAGTTGGGATATCACGATTAATTTTAAAGTAGGTTCACCGCTTGTAATGTAGGAGTAGGATCACTACCGGCAATGATAGCCTTGTGTAATGACATGTACACTGAGAGTACGATCAACTTCATTAATGTTAGCATAGTGTTATCTCCTGTAATGTTAGAGTAGGGTCAACACCGGCAATGAAAGACTGGGGTCGTCACCAGTAATGTTAGACTAGCGTCATCACCAGTAATGTTGCAGTCGAGACACCACCAGTTATGTTAGAGTATGGTCACCACCAGTAATGTTCGCGTAGAGTCAACAGCATTAATGTAATCACCGTGTCAATGTCAGTAATGTTAGAGAAGAGTCACTACCAGTGATGTTAGTGTAGGAGCACCACCAATAATGACAGAGTAGTGTCACCACCAGTAATGTTAGCGTCGGTTCACCACCAGTAATGTTCGACCAGTTCAACAACAGTAGTGTTAGAGTAGTTTCAACACCAGTAACGATAGAGTAGGGTCACCACCAGTTATGTTACAGTAGCATCGCCATCATTAATGTTAGAGTTGAAAAACCATCAGTAATGTTAGAGTAGGATCACCAGCAGCAATGCTAGACTAGGTTCACCACCAGTAATGTTTGACCAGGGTCAGCACCAGTAATGTTACAGTTGAGACACCACCAGTAATGTTAGAGTAGAGTCACCACCAGTAATGTTACAGTAGAGTCATCACCAGTAATGTTACAGTAGAATCACCATCAGTTATGTTAGAGTAGAGTCACCAACTGTAATGTTAGAATTGAGACAACACCATTAATGTTAGAGTAGAATCACCAGCAGTAATGTTAGAGTAGAGTCACCACCAGTAATGTTAGAGTAGAGTCACCACCAGTAATGTTAGAGTTGAGACACCACCAGTATTGTTAGAGCAGTGTCACCACCAGTAATGTTAGTGTAGAGTCAACACCAGCAATGTTAGAGTAGGGTCATCACCAGTAATGTTAGAGTAGAGTCACCACCAGTAATGTTAGAGTAGAGTCACCACCAGTAATGTTAGAGTAGAATCACCATCAGTAATGTTAGAGTAGAGTCACCACCTGTAATGTTAGAATTGAGACACCACCAGTAATGTTAGTGTAGGGTCACCACCAATAATGTTCGAGTCGGGTCACCACCAGTAATGTTAGAGTAGAGACACCACCAGTAATGTTAGAGTTGAGACACCACCAGTAATGTTAGAGTAGGGTCACAACCAGTAATGTTAGAGTAGAGTCACCACCAGTAATGTTAGAGTAGAGTCACCACCAGTAATGTTACTGTTGCGTCACCACCAGTAATGTTAGAGTTTAGACACCACCAGTAATGTAAGAGTAGTGTCACCACCAGTAATGTTTCAGTTGAGACACCACCTGTAATGTTAGAGTTGAGACACCACCAGTATTGTTACAGCAGGTTCTCCACCAGTAATGTTACAGTTGGTTCACGACCAGTATTGTTAGAGTAGATTCACCACCAGTAATGTTAGAGTAGAGTCACCACCAGTAATGTTAGAGTAGGGTCACCACCAGTAATGTTGGAGCAGAGTCACAACCAGTAATGATAGAGTGCAGTGAGTACCAGTAATGTTAGAGTGGAGTCACCACCATTAATGTTGGAGTAGATTCACAACCAATAATGTTAGAGTAGGATCACCAACAGCATTGATGGAGTCGGGTCACAATCAGTTATGTCAGAGTAGAGTAACCAAAGGTAATGTTAAATCACGGTCACCAACAGTTATGTTGAAGAATGGTCACCATCAGTAGTGTTAGATTAGTTTCACAAGGAGAAACTTTAGAGTAAGGTCAGCAACAGTAATGTTATAGTACGCTCAACACCAGTAAGTTTAGAGTTGGGATATCACGATTAATTTTAAAGTAGTTTCACCGCTTGTAATGTAGGAGTAGGATCACTAACGGCAATGTTAGCCTTGTATAATGACATGTACACTGAGAGTACGATCAACTTCATTAATGTTAGCATAGTGATATCTCCTGTAATGTTTGAGTAGGGTCAACATCGGCAATGAAAGAGTGGGGTCGTCACCAGTAATGTTAGACTAGCGTCATCACCAGTAATATTGCAGTCGAGACACCACCAGTTATGTTAGAGTTGAGACACCACCAGTTTTGTTAGAGTAGAGTCACCACCAGTAATGTTAGAGTTGAGACACCACCAGTATTGTTAGAGTAGTGTCACCTACAGTAATATTAGAGTAGAGTCACCACCAGTAATGTTAGATTTGAGACCCCACCAGTAATGTTAGAGTAGGGTCACCACCAGTAATGTTAGAGTTGAGACACCACCGGTTATGTTAGAGTAGGATCACCTACAGTAATGTTAGAGTAGTGTCATCACCAGTAATGTTAGAGTAATGTCACCACCAGTAATGTTAGAGTAGACTCATCACCAGTAAAGTTAGAATAGAGTCACCACCAGTAATGATGGAGTTGAGACACCACCATTATTGTTAGAGAAGTGTCACCACCAGTAATGTTAGAGTAGAGTCACCACCAGTAATGTTAGAGTAGAGTCAACACCAGTAATGTTAGAGTAGAGTCACCAACAGTAATGTTAGAGTCGGGTCACCACCTGTAATGTTACAGTAGCATCGCCATCATTAATGTTAGAGTTGAAAAACCACCAGTAATGCTACAGTAGGATCACCATCAGTAATGCTAGACTAGGTTCACCACCAGTAATATTCGACCAGGGTCACCATCAGTAATGTTAGAGTAGAGTCACCACTAGTAATGTTCGAGTAGTGTCACCACCAGTAATGTTAGAGTAGAGTCATCAACAGTAATGTTAGCGTAGGGTCATCACCAGTAATGTTACAGTAGAATCACCATCAGTTATGTTAGAGTAGGATCACCAGCTGTAATGTTAGAATTAAGACACCACCAGTAATGTCAGTGTAGGGTCACCACCAGTAATGTTAGAATTGAGTTACCACCAGTAATGTTAGAGTACAGTCACCACCAGTAATGTTAGAGTAGAGTCATCACCAGTAATGTTAGAGTAGAGTCACCACCAGTAATGTTAGAGTTGAGACACCACCAGTAATGTTAGAGTAGAGTCACCACCAGTAATGTTAGAATTGAGACACCACCAGTAATGTTAGAGTAGAGTCACCACCTGTAATGATAGAGTAGGGTCATCTCCAGTAATGTTAGAGAAGGGTCACCACCAGTAATGTTAGAGTAGAGTCACCACCAGTAATGTTAGAGTTGAGACACCAGCAGTAATGTTAGAGTTGAGACACCACCAGTAATGTTCGAGTAGGGTCACCACCAGTAATGTTAGAATTGAGAAACCACCAGTAATGTTAGAGTCGGGTCACCACCAGTAATGTTAGAGTTGAGACAACACCAGTAATGTTAGAGTAGGGTTACCTACAGTAATGTTAGAGTAGAGTCACCACCAGTAATGTTTGAGTAGAGTCACCACCAGTAATGTTAGAGTTGAGACACCACCAGTATTGTTAGAGTAATGTCACCTACAGTAATGTTAGAGTAGAGTCACCACCAGTAATGTTAGAGTAGAGTCACCACCAGTAATGTTAGAGTAGAGTCACCAACAAAAATGTTACAGTTGAGACACCACAAGTATTGTTAGAGTAGTGTCGCCTGCAGTAATGTTAGAGTAGAGTCACCACCAGTAATGTTAGAGTTGAGACACCACCAGTAATGTTAGAGTAGAGTCACCACCTGTAATGATAGAGTAGGGTCATCACCAGTAATGTTAGAGAAGGGTCACCACCAGTAATGTTAGAGTAGAGTCACCACCAGTAATGTTAGAGTTGAGACACCACCAGTAATGTTAGAGTAGAGTCACCACCTGTAATGTTAGAGTAGGGTCACCACCTGTAATGTTAAAGTTGAGTCACCACCAGTAATGTTAGAGTAGATTCACCACCAGTAATGCTAGAGAAGTGTCATCACCAGTAATGTTAGAGTAGAGTCACCATCAGTTATGTTAGAGTAGAATCACCATCAGTAATGTTAGAGTAGAGTCACCACCTGTAATGTTAGAATTGAGTCACCACCAGTAATGTTCGAGTTGAGACACCACCAGTAATGTTAGAGTAGAGTCACCACCAGTAATGTTAGAGTAGAGTCACCACCTGTAATGTTAGAATTAAGACACCACCAGTAATGTCAGTGTAGGGTCACCACCAGTAATGTTAGAATTGAAACACCACCAGTAATAAAAGAGTAGAGTCACCACCAGTAATGTTAGAGTGGAGTCATCACCAGTAATGTTAGAGTAGACACACCAGTAATGTTAGAGTAGAGTCACCACCAGTAATGTTAGAGTAGAGTCACCATCAGTAATGTTAGAGTTGAGACACCACCAGTAATGTTAGAGTAGAGTCACCACCTGTAATGATAGAGTAGGGTCATCACCAGTAATGTTAGAGAAGAGTCACCACCTGTAATGTTAGAGTAGAGTCACCACCAGTAATGTTAGAGTTGAGACAAAACCAGTAATGTCAGACTAGAGTCACCATCAGTAATGTTAGAGCAGGGTCACCACCTGTAATGTTAGAGTAGAGTCACCACCAGTAATGTTAGAGTAGAGTCACCACCAGTAATGTTAGAGTTGAGACACCACCAGTAATGTCAGAGTACAGTCACCATCAGTAATGTTAGAGTAGAATCACCACCAGTAATGCTAGAGAAGAGTCATCACCAGTAATGTTAGAGTAGAGTCATCACCAGTAATGTTAGAATTGAGACACCACCAGTAATGTTAGAGTAGAGTCACCACCAGTAATGTTAGAGTACAGTCATCACCAGTAATGTTAGAGTAGAGTCATCACCAGTAAGGTTAGAGTTGAGACAACACCAGTAATGTTAGAGTAGAGTCACCACCAGTAATGTTAGAATTGAGACACCACCGGTAATGTTAGAGTAGAGTCACCACCAGTAATGTTAGAGTAGAGTCACCACCAGTAATGTTAGAGTTGAGAAAACACCAGTAATGTTAGAGTGGAGTCACCACCTGTAATGATAGAGTAGGGTCATCACCTGTAATGTTAGAGAAGGGAAACCATCAGTAATGCTAGAGTAGAGTCACCACCAGTAATGTTAGAGTTAAGACACCACCAGTAATGTCAGAGTAGAGACACCATCAGTAATGTTAGAGCAGTGTCACCACCTGTAATGTTAGAGTAGAGTCACCATCAGTAATGTTGGAGTAGGGTCACCACCTGTAATGTTAGAGTAGAGTCACCACCAGTAATGTTAGAGAGGGGTCATCACCAGTAATGTTAGAGTAGAGTCACTATCAGTTATGTTAGAGTAGAATCACCATCAGTAATGTTAGAGTAGAGTCACCACCTGTAATGTTAGAATTGAGTCACCACCAGTAATGTTCGAGTTGAGACACCACCAGTAATGTTAGAGTAGAGTCACCACCAGTAATGTTAGAGTAGAGTCATCACCAGTAATGTTCGAGTTGAGACACCACCAGTAATGTTAGAGTAGAATCACCACCAATAATGATAGAGAAGGGTCATCACCAGTAATGTTAGAGTAGAGTCACTATCAGTTATGTTAGAGTAGAATCACCATCAGTAATGTTAGAGTAGAGTCACCACCTGTAATGTTAGAGTAGAGTCACCACCAGTAATGTTCGAGTTGAGACACCACCAGTAATGTTAGAGTAGAATCACCACCAATAATGATAGAGAAGGGTCATCACCAGTAATGTTAGAGTAGAGTCACTATCAGTTATGTTAGAGTAGAATCACCATCAGTAATGTTAGAATAGAGTCACCACCAGTAATGTTCGAGTTGAGACACCACCAGTAATGTTAGAGTAGAGTCACCACCAGTAATGTTAGAGTAGAGTCATCACCAGTAATGTTAGAGTAGAGTCACCACCAGTAATGTTAGAATTGAGACACCACCAGTAATGTTAGAGTAGAGTCACCACCAGTAATGTTAGAGTAGAGTCATCACCAGTAATGTCAGAGTAGAGTCACCACCAGTAATGTTAGAATTGAGACAGCACCAGTAATGTTAGAGTAGAGTCATCACCAGTAATGTTAGAGTAGAGTCACCACAAGTAATGTTAGATTTGAGACACCACCAGTAATGTCAGAGTAGAGTCACCACCAGTAATGTTAGATTTGAGACACCACCAGTAATGTCAGAGTAGAGTCACCACAAGTAATGTTAGATTTGAGACACCACCAGTAATGTCAGAGAAGTGTCACCATCAGTAATGTTAGAGTAGGGTCACCACCTGTAATGTTAGAGTAGAATCACCACCAGTAATGCTAGAGAAGGGTCATCACCAGTAATGTTAGAGTAGAGTCACCATCAGTTATGTTAGAGTAGCATCACCATCAGTAATGTTAGAGTAGAGTCACCACCTGTAATGTTAGAATTGAGTCACCACCAGTAATGTTCGAGTTGAGACACCACCAGTAATGTTAGAGTAGAGTCACCACCAGTAATGTTAGAGTAGAGTCATCACCAGTAATGTTACAGTAGAATCACCATCAGTTATGTTAGAGTAGAGAAACCACCTGTAATGTTTGAATTGAGACACCACCATTAATATTAGAGTAGAATCACCATCAGTAATGTTAGAGTAGAGTCACCACCTGTAATGTTAGAATTGAGACACCACCATTAATGTTAGAGTAGAATCACCATCAGTAATGTTAGTTTAGAGTCACCACCAGTAATGTTAGAATTGAGACACCACCAGTAATGTTAGAGTAGAATCACCATCAGTAATGTTAGTGTAGAGTCACCACCTGTAATGCTAGAATTGAGACAACACCAGTAATGTTAGAGTAGGGTCACCACCAGTAATGTTAGAGTCGGGTCACCACCAGTAATGTTAGAGTAGAGTCACCACCAGTAATGTTAGAGTCGGGTCACCACCAGTAATGTTAGAGTAGAGTCACCACCAGTAATGTTAGAGTAGAGTCACCACCAGTAATGTTTGAGTTGAGACACCACAAGTATTGTTCGAGTAGTGTCACCACCAGTAATGTTAGAGTAGAGTCACCACCAGTAATGTTAACGTAGGGTCATCAAAAGTAATGTTACAGTAGAATCACCATCAGTTATGTTAGAGTAGTGTCACCACCTGTAATGTTAGAATTAAGACACCACCTGTAATGTCAGTGTAGGGTCACCACCAGTAATGTTAGAATTGAGACACCACCAGTAATGTTAGAGTAGAGTCACCACCAGTAATGTTAGAGTTGAGACACCACCAGTAATGTTAGAGTAGAGTCACCTCCTGTAATGATAGAGTAGGGTCATCTCCAGTAATGTTAGAGAAGGGTCACCACCAGTAATGTTAGAGTAGAGTCATCACCAGTAATGTTAGAGTTGAGACACCACCAGTAATGTTAGAGTTGAGACACCACCAGTAATGTTAGAGTAGAGTCACCACCAGTAATGTTAGAATTGAGAAACCACCAGTAATGTTAGAGTCGGGTCACCACCAGTAATGTTAGAGTTGAGACACCACCAGTAATGCTAGAGTAGGGTCACCTACAGTAATGTTAGAGTAGAGTCACCACCAGTAATGTTAGAGTAGAGTCACCACCAGTAATGTTAGAGTTGAGACACCACCATTATTGTGAGAGTAGTGTCACCACTAGTAATGTTAGAATTGAGACACCACCAGTAATGTTAGAGTAGAGTCACCACCAGTAATGTTAGAGTAGAGTCATCACCAGTAATGTTAGAGTAGAGTCACCACCAGTAATGTTAGAATTGAGACAGCACCAGTAATGTTAGAGTAGAGTCATCACCAGTAATGTTAGAGTAGAGTCACCACAAGTAATGTTAGATTTGAGACACCACCAGTAATGTCAGAGTAGAGTCACCACCAGTAATGTTAGAGTTGAGACACCACCAGTAATGTCAGAGAAGTGTCACCATCAGTAATGTTAGAGTAGGGTCACCACCTGTAATGTTAGAGTAGAATCACCACCAGTAATGCTAGAGAAGGGTCATCACCAGTAATGTTAGAGTAGAGTCACCATCAGTTATGTTAGAGTAGCATCACCATCAGTAATGTTAGAGTAGAGTCACCACCTGTAATGTTAGAATTGAGTCACCACCAGTAATGTTCGAGTTGAGACACCACCAGTAATGTTAGAGTAGAGTCACCACCAGTAATGTTAGAGTAGAGTCATCACCAGTAATGTTACAGTAGAATCACCATCAGTTATGTTAGAGTAGAGAAACCACCTGTAATGTTTGAATTGAGACACCACCATTAATATTAGAGTAGAATCACCATCAGTAATGTTAGAGTAGAGTCACCACCTGTAATGTTAGAATTGAGACACCACCATTAATGTTAGAGTAGAATCACCATCAGTAATGTTAGTTTAGAGTCACCACCAGTAATGTTAGAATTGAGACACCACCAGTAATGTTAGAGTAGAATCACCATCAGTAATGTTAGTGTAGAGTCACCACCTGTAATGCTAGAATTGAGACAACACCAGTAATGTTAGAGTAGGGTCACCACCAGTAATGTTAGAGTCGGGTCACCACCAGTAATGTTAGAGTAGAGTCACCACCAGTAATGTTAGAGTCGGGTCACCACCAGTAATGTTAGAGTAGAGTCACCACCAGTAATGTTAGAGTAGAGTCACCACCAGTAATGTTTGAGTTGAGACACCACAAGTATTGTTCGAGTAGTGTCACCACCAGTAATGTTAGAGTAGAGTCACCACCAGTAATGTTAACGTAGGGTCATCAAAAGTAATGTTACAGTAGAATCACCATCAGTTATGTTAGAGTAGTGTCACCACCTGTAATGTTAGAATTAAGACACCACCTGTAATGTCAGTGTAGGGTCACCACCAGTAATGTTAGAATTGAGACACCACCAGTAATGTTAGAGTAGAGTCACCACCAGTAATGTTAGAGTTGAGACACCACCAGTAATGTTAGAGTAGAGTCACCTCCTGTAATGATAGAGTAGGGTCATCTCCAGTAATGTTAGAGAAGGGTCACCACCAGTAATGTTAGAGTAGAGTCATCACCAGTAATGTTAGAGTTGAGACACCACCAGTAATGTTAGAGTTGAGACACCACCAGTAATGTTAGAGTAGAGTCACCACCAGTAATGTTAGAATTGAGAAACCACCAGTAATGCTAGAGTAGGGTCACCTACAGTAATGTTAGAGTAGAGTCACCACCAGTAATGTTAGAGTAGAGTCACCACCAGTAATGTTAGAGTTGAGACACCACCAGTATTGTTAGAGTAATGTCACCTACAATAAAGTTAGAGTAGAGTCACCACCAGTAGTGTTAGAGTAGAGTCATCACCAGTAATGTTAGAGTCGGGTCACCACCAGTAATGTTAGAGTAGAGTCACCACCTGTAATGATAGAGCAGGGTCATCACCAGTAATGTTAGAGAAGGGTCACCACCAGTAATGTTAGAGTAGAGTCACCACTAGTAATTTTAGAGTTGAGACACCACCAGTAATGTCAGTGTAGCGTCACCATCAGTAATGTTAGAGTAGGGTCACCACCTGTAATGTTAGAGTTCTGTCACCACCAGTAATGTTAGAGTAGAATCACCACCAGTAATGCTAGAGAAGGGTCATCACCAGTAATGTTAGAGTAGAGTCACCATCAGTTATGTTAGTGTAGAATCACCATCAGTAATGTTAGAGTAGAGTCACCACCTGTAATGTTAGAATTGAGTCACCACCAGTAATGTTCGAGTTGAGACACCACCAGTAATGTTAGAGTAGAGTCACCACCAGTAATGTTAGAGTAGAGTCATCCCCATTAATGTTAGAGTAGAGTCATCACCAGTAATGTTAGAGTAGAGTCAACACCAGTAATGTTAGAGTTGAGACAGCACCAGTAATGTTAGAGTAGAGTCACCACCAGTAATGTTAGAATTGAGACACCACCAGTAATGTTAGAGTAGAGTCACCACCAGTAATGTTAGAAAAGAGTCACCACCAGTAATGTTAGAGTTGAGACACCACCAGTAATGTTAGAGTAGAATCATCACCAGTAATGTTAGAGTAGGGTCACCACCAGTTATGTTATAGTAGAGTCACTACCAGTAATGTTAGAGTAAAATCACCACCAGTAATGTTAGAGTAGGGTCACCACCAGTAATGTTAGAGTAGACTCACCACCAGTAATGATGGAGTTGAGACACCACCATTATTGTGAGAGTAGTGTCACCACTAGTAATGTTAGTGTAGAGTCACCACCATTAATGTTGCAGTAGGGTCATCACCGGTAATGTTAGAGTAGGGTCACCACCAGTAATGTTAGAGTATGGTCACCACCAGTAATGTTAGAGTCGGGGCAACACCTGTAATGTTACAGTAGCATCGCCATCATTAAAGTTAGAGTAGACTCACCACCAGTAATGTTAGAGTTGAGCCACCACCAGTGTTGTTAGAGTAGTGTCACCTCCAGTAATTTTAGAGTAGAGTCAACACCAGTAATGTTAGAGTAGAGTCACCACCAGTAATGTTAGAGTCGGGTCACCACCTGTAATGTTACAGTAGCATCGCCATCATTAATGTTAGAGTTGAAAAACTACCAGTAATGCTACAGTAGGATCACCATCAGTAATGTTAGTGTAGAGTCACCACCAGTAATGTTAGAGTAGAGTCACCACCAGTAATGTTAGAGTTGAGACACCACCAGTATTGTTCGAGTAGTGTCACCACCAGTAATGTTAGAGTAGAGTCACCACCAGTAATGTTAGAGTAGGGTCATCACCAGTAATGTTACAGTAGAATCACCATCAGTTATGTTAGAGTAGAGTCACCACCTGTAATGTTAGAATTAAGACACCAGCAGTAATGTCAGTGTAGGGTCACCACCAGTAATGTTAGAATTGAGACACCACCAGTAATAAAAGAGTAGAGTCACCACCAGTTTTGTTAGAGTGGAGTCATCACCAGTAATGTTAGAGTAGACACACCAGTAATGTTAGTGTAGAGTCACCACCAGTAATGTTAGAGTAGAGTCACCACCAGTAATGTTGGAGTTGAGACACCACCAGTAATGTTAGAGTAGAGTCACCACCTGTAATGATAGAGTAGGGTCATCACCAGTAATGTTAGAGAAGCTCACCACCAGTACTGTTAGCGTAGAGTCACTACCAGTAATGTTAGAGTAGAGTCATCACCAGTAATGTTAGAGTCGAGTCATCACCAGTAATGTTAGAATAGAGTCACCACCAATAATGTTAGAGTTGAGACACCACCAGTAATGTTAGAGTAGAGTCACCACCAGTAATGTTAGAATTGAGACATCACCAGTAATGTTAGAGTAGAGTCACCACCAGTAATGTTAGAATAGAGTCACCACCAGTAATGTTTGAGTTGAGACACCACCAGTAATGTTAGAGTCGAGTCACCACCTGTAATGATAGGTAGGGTCATCACCAGTAATGTTAGAGAAGGGTCACCACCAGTAATGTTAGAGTAGAGTCACCATCAGTAATGTTAGAGTTGAGACACCACCAGTAATGTTAGAGTAGAGTCACCACCAGTAATGTTAGAATTGAGACACCACCATTAATGTTAGAGTAGAGTCACCACCAGTAATGTTAGAAAAGAGTCACCACCAGTAATGTTAGAGTTGAGACACCACCAGTAATGTTAGAGTAGAATCATCACCAGTAATGTTAGAGTAGGGTCACCACCAGTTATGTTAGAGTAGAGTCACTACCAGTAATGTTAGAGTAAAATCACCACCAGTAATGTTAGAGTAGGGTCACCACCAGTAATGTTAGAGTAGACTCACCACCAGTAATGATGGAGTTGAGACACCACCATTATGGTGAGAGTAGTGTCACCACTAGTAATGTTAGTGTCGAGTCACCACCATTAATGTTAGAGTAGGGTCATCACCGGTAATGTTAGAGTAGAGTCACCACCAGTAATGTTAGAGTAGGGTCACCACCATTAATGTTAGAGTAGGGTCACCACCAGTAATGTTAGAGTCGGGTCAACCCCTGTAATGTTACAGTAGCATCGCCATCATTAATGTTAGAGTAGACTCACCACCAGTAATGTTAGAGTTGAGACACCACCAGTAATGTTGGAGTAGAGTCACCACCTGTAATGATAGAGTAGGTTCATCACCGTAATGTTAGAGAATGTCACCACCAGTACTGTTAGAGTAGAGTCACTACCAGTAATGTTAGAGTAGAGTCATCACCAGTAATGTTAGAGTCGAGTCATCACCAGTAATGTTAGAATAGAGTCACCACCAGTAATGTTAGAATTGAGACACCACCAGTAATGTTAGAGTTAAGTCACCACCAGTAATGTTAGAATAGAGTCACCACCAGTAATTTTTGAGTTGAGACACCACCAGTAATGTTAGAGTCGAGTCACCACCTGTAATGATAGGTAGGGTCATCACCAGTAATGTTAGAGAAGGGTCACCACCAGTAATGTTAGAGTAGAGTCACCATCACTAATGTTAGAGTTGAGACACCACCAGTAATGTTAGAGTAGAGTCACCACCAGTAATGTTAGAATTGAGACACCACCAGTAATGTTAGAGTAGAGTCACCACCAGTAATGTTAGAAAAGAGTCACCACCAGTAATGTTAGAGTTGAGACACCACCAGTAATGTTAGAGTAGAATCATCACCAGTAATGTTAGAGTAGGGTCACCACCATATATGTTAGAGTAGAGTCACTACCAGTAATGTTAGAGTAAAATCACCACCAGTAATGTTAGAGTAGGGTCACCACCAGTAATGTTAGAGTAGACTCACCACCAGTAATGATGGAGTTGAGACACCACCATTATTGTGAGAGTAGTGTCACCACTAGTAATGTTAGTGTAGAGTCACCACCATTAATGTTAGAGTAGGGTCATCACCGGTAATGTTAGAGTCGAGTCACCACCAGTAATGTTAGAGTAGGGTCACCACCATTAATGTTAGAGTAGGGTCACCACCAGTAATGTTAGAGTCGGGTCACCACCTGTAATGTTACAGTAGCATCGCCATCATTAATGTTAGAGTTGAAAAACTACCAGTAATGCTACAGTAGGATCACCATCAGTAATGCTAGACTAGGTTCACCACCTGTAATATTCGACCAGGGTCACCATCAGTAATGTTAGAGTAGAGTCACCACCAGTAATGTTAGAGTAGAGTCACCACCAGTAATGTTAGAGTAGAGTCACCACCAGTAAAGTTAGAGTAGGGTCATCACCAGTATTGTTACAGTAGAATCACCATCAGTTATGTTAGAGTAGAGTCACCACCTGTAATGTTAGAATTAAGACACCACCAGTAATGTCAGTGTAGGGTCACCACCAGTAATATTAGAATTGAGAGACCACCAGTAATAAAAGAGTAGAGTCACCACCAGTAATGTTAGAGTGGAGTCATCACCAGTAATGTTACAGTAGACACACCAGTAATGTTAGAGTAGAGTCACCACCAGTAATGTTAGAAAAGAGTCACCACCAGTAATGTTAGAGTTGAGAAACCACCAGTAATGTTAGAGCAGAGTCACCACCTGTAATGATAGAGTAGGGTCATCACCAGTAATGTTAGAGAAGGGTCACCACCAGTAATGTTAGAGTAGAGTCACCACCAGTAATGTTAGAGTAGAGTCACCACCAGTAATGTTAGAGTTCAGACACCACCAGTAATGTCAGAGTACAGTCACCATCAGTAATGTTAGAGTAGAATCACCACCAGTAATGCTAGAGAAGGGACATCACCAGTAATGTTAGAGTAGAGTCACCATCAGTTATGTTAGAGTAGAATCACCATCAGTAATGTTAGAGTGGAGACACTCCCTGTAATGTTAGAATTGAGTCACCACCAGTAATGCTCGAGTTGAGACACCACCAGTAATGTTAGAGTAGAGTCACCACCAGTAATGTTAGAGTAGAGTCATCACCAGTAATGCTAGAGTCGATTCATCACCAGTAATGTTAGAGTAGAGTCACCACCAATAATGTTAGAGTTGAGACACCAGCAGTAATGTTAGAGTAGAGTCACCACCAGGAATGTTAGAATAGAGTCACCACCAGTAATGTTTGAGTTGAGACACCACCAGTAATGTTAGAGTCGAGTCACCACCAGTAATGATAGGTAGGGTCATCACCAGTAATGTTAGAGAAGGGTCACCACCAGTAATGTTAGAGTAGAGTCACCATCAGTAATGTTTGAGTTGAGACACCACCGGTAATGTCAGAGTAGAGTCACCATCAGTAATGTTAGAGTAGGGTCACCACCTGTAATGTTAGAGTAGAGTCACCACCAGTAATGTTAGAGTAGAATCACCACCAGTAATGCTAGGGAAGTGTCATCACCAGTAATGTTAGAGTAGAGTCACCATCAGTTATGTTAGTGTAGAATCACCAGCAGTAATGTTCGAGTTGAGACACCACCAGTAATGTTAGAGTAGAGTCACCACCAGTAATGTTAGAGTAGAGTCATCACCTGTAATGTTACAGTAGAATCACCATCAGTTATGTTAGAGTAGAGTAACCACCTGTAATGTTTGAATTGAGACACCACAATTAATATTAGAGTAGAATCACCATCAGTAATGTTAGAGTAGAAACACCACCTTTAATGTTAGAATTGAGACACCACCATTAATGTTAGAGTAGAATCACCATCAGTAATGTTAGATTAGCGTCACCACCTGTAATGTTAGTACTGAGACACCACCAGTAATGTTAGAGTAGAGTCACCACCAGTAATGTTAGAGTAGAGTCACCACCAGTAAAGTTAGAGTAGAGTCACCAACAGTATTGTTAGAGTAGGGTCACCACCAGCAATGTTAGAGTAGAGTCACTTCCAGTAATGATAGAGTCGGGTCACCACCAGTAATGTTAGAGTAGTGTCACCACCAGTAATGTTAGAGTTGGGTCACCAGCAGGAATGTTAGAGTAGTCACCACCAGTAATGTTAGAGTAGAGTCACCACCAGTAATGTGAGAGTAGAGTCACCACCAGTAATGTTAGAGTATGGTCACCACCAGTAATGTTAGAGTAGAGTCACGACTAGTAATGTTAGACTAAAGTCACCACCAGTAATGTTAGAGTAGGGTCACCACCAGTAATGTTTGTGTAGACTCACCACCAGTAATGATGGAGTTGAGACACAAGCATTATTGTTAGAGTAGTGCCACCACCAGTAATGTTAATGTAGAGTCACCACCATTAATGTTAGAGTAGGGTCATCACCGGTAATGTTAGAGTAGAGTCACCACCAGTAATATTAGAGTCGGGTCAACATCTGTAATGTTACAGTAGCATCGCCTTCATTAATGTTAGAGTAGACTCACCAGCAGTAATGCTACAGTAGGATCACCATCAGTAATGCTAGACTAGGTTCACCACCAGTAATGTTTGAGTAGACTCACCACCAGTAATGATGGAGTTGAGACACCACCATTATTGTTAGAGTTGAGATACCACCAGTGTTGTTAGAGCAGTGTCACCACCAGTAATGTTAGAGAAGAGTCAACAGCAGTAATGTTAGAGTAGAGTCACCACCAGTAATGTTAGAGTCGGGTCACCACCTGTAATGTTACAGTAGCATCGCCATCATTAATGTTAGAGTTGAAAAACTACCAGTAATGCTACAGTAGGATCACCATCAGTAATGCTAGACTAGGTTCACCACCAGTAATGTTCGACCAGGGTCACCATCAGTAATGTTAGAGTAGAGTCACCACCAGTAACGTTAGAGTAGAGTCACCACGAGTAATGTTAGAGTTGAGACACCACCAGTATTGTTCGAGTAGTGTCACCACCAGTAATGTTAGAGTAGAGTCACCACCAGTAATGTTAGAGTAGGGTCATCACCAGTAATGTTACAGTACAATCACCATCAGTTATGTTAGAGTAGAGTCACCACCTGTAATGTTAGAATTAAGACACCACCAGTAATGTCAGTGTAGGGTCACCACCAGTAATGTTAGAATTGAGACACCACCAGTAATGTTAGAGTAGAGTCACCACCAGTAATGTTAGAGTAGAGTCACCACCAGTAATGTTAGAGTAGAGTCACCACCAGTAATGTTAGAGTTGAGACACCACCAGTAATGTTAGAGTAGAGTCACCACCAGTAATGTTAGAGTAGAGTCACCACCAGTAATGTTAGAGTAGAGTCACCACCAGTAATGTTAGAGTAGAGTCACCACCAGTAATGTTAGAGTTGAGTCACCACCAGTAATGTTAGAGTAGAGTCACCACCAGTAATGTTAGAGTAGGGTCACCACCAGTAATGTTAGAATTGAGTCACCACCAGTAATGTTAGAGTAGAGTCACCACCAGTAATGTTACAGTAGAGTCATCACCTGTAATGTTAGAGTCGGGTCAACATCTGTAATGTTACAGTAGCATCGCCTTCATTAATGTTAGAGTAGACTCACCAGCAGTAATGCTACAGTAGGATCACCATCAGTAATGCTAGACTAGGTTCACCACCAGAAATGTTTGAGTAGACTCACCACCAGTAATGATGGAGTTGAGACACCACCATTATTGTTAGAGTTGAGATACCACCAGTGTTGTTAGAGTAGTGTCACCACCAGTAATGTTAGAGAAGAGTCAACACCAGTAATGTTAGAGTAGAGTCACCACCAGTAATGTTAGAGTCGGGTCACCAACTGTAATGTTACAGTAGCATCGCCATCATTAATGTTAGAGTTGAAAAACCACCAGTAATGCTACAGTAGGATCACCATCAGTAATGCTAGACTAGGTTCACCACCAGTAATGTTCGACCAGGGTCACCATCAGTAATGTTAGAGTAGAGTCACCACCAGTAATGTTAGAGTAGAGTCACCACCAGTAATGTTAGAGTAGGGTCATCACCAGTAATGTTACAGTAGAATCACCATCAGTTATGTTAGTGTAGAGTCACCACCTGTAATGTTAGAATTAAGACACCACCAGTAATGTCAGTGTAGGGTCACCACCAGTAATGTTACAATTGAGACACCACCAGTAATGTTAGAGTAGAGTCACCACCAGTAATGTTAGAGTAGAGTCACCACCAGTAATGTTAGAGTAGGGTCATCACCAGTAATGTTACAGTACAATCACCATCAGTTATGTTAGAGTAGAGTCACCACCTGTAATGTTAGAATTAAGGCACCACCAGTAATGTCAGTGTAGGGTCACCACCAGTAATGTTAGAATTGAGACACCAACAGTAATGTTAGAGTAGAGTCACCACCAGTAATGTTAGAGTAGAGTCATCACCAGTAATGTTAGAGTAGAGTCACCACCAGTAATGTTAGAGTTGAGACACCACCAGTAATGTTAGAGTAGAGTCACCACCAGTAATGTTAGAATTGAGACACCACCAGTAATGTTAGAGTAGAGTCACCACCAGTAATGTTAGAGTAGATTCACCACCAGTAATGTTAGAGTTGAGAAAACACCAGTAATGTTAGAGTAGAGTCACCACCTGTAATGATAGAGTAGGGTCATCACCAGTAATGTTAGAGAAGGGTCACCACCAGTAATGTTAGAGTAGAGTCACCACCAGTAATGTTAGAGTTGAGACACCACCAGTAATGTCAGAGTAGAGTCACCATCAGTAATGTTAGAGCAGGGTCACCACCTGTAATGTTAGAGTAGAGTCACCACCAGTAATGTTAGAGTAGAGTCACCACCAGTAATGATGGAGTTGAGACACCACCATTATTGTTAGAGTTGAGACACCACCAGTGTTGTTAGAGTAGTGTCACCACGAGTAATGTTAGAGAAGAGTCAACACCAGTAATGTTAGAGTAGCGTCACCACCAGTAATGTTAGAGTCGGGTCACCACCTGTAATGTTACTGTAGCATCGCCATCATTAATGTTAGAGTTGAAAAACTACCAGTAATGCTACAGTAGGATCACCATCAGTAATGGTAGACTAGGTTCACCACCAGTAATGTTCGACCAGGGTCACCATCAGTAATGTTAGAGTAGAGTCACCACCAGTAACGTTAGAGTAGAGTCACCACGAGTAATGTTAGAGTTGAGACACCACCAGTATTGTTCGAGTAGTGTCACCACCAGTAATGTTAGAGTAGAGTCACCACCAGTAATGTTAGAGTAGGGTCATCACCAGTAATGTTACAGTACAATCACCATCAGTTATGTTAGAGTAGAGTCACCACCTGTAATGTTAGAATTAAGACACCACCAGTAATGTCAGTGTAGGGTCACCACCAGTAATGTTAGAATTGAGACACCACCAGTAATGTTAGAGTAGTGTCACCACCAGTAATGTTAGAGTAGAGTCATCACCAGTAATGTTAGAGTAGAGTCACCACCAGTAATGTTAGAGTTGAGACACCACCAGTAATGTTAGAGTAGAGTCACCACCAGTAATGTTAGAATTGAGACACCACCAGTAATGTTAGAGTAGAGTCACCACCAGTAATGTTAGAGTTGAGAAAACACCAGTAATGTAAGAGTAGAGTCACCACCTGTAATGTTAGAGTCGGGTCACCACCAGTAATGATAGAGTAGGGTCACCACCAGTAATGTTAGAGTAGAGTCACCACCAGTAATGTTAGAGTCGGTTCACCACCAGTAATGTTAGAGTAGAGTCACCACCAGTAATGTTAGAGTAGAGTCACCACCAGTAATGTTAGAGTAGAGTCACCACCAGTAATGTTAGAGTAGGGTCACCACCAGTAATGTTAGAGTAGAGTCACCACCAGTAATGTTAGAGTAAAGTCACCACCAGTAATGTTAGAGAAGGGTCACCACCAGTAATGTTAGAGTAGACTCACCACCAGTAATGATGGAGTTGAGACACCACCATTATTGTTAGAGTAGTGTCACCACCAGTAATGTTAGAGTAGAGTCATCACCGGTAATGTTAGAGTAGAGTCACCACCAGTAATGTTACAAACGGGTCACCACCTGTAATGTTACAGTAGCATCGCCATCATTAATGTTAGAGTTGAAAAACAACCAGTAATGCTACAGTAGGATCACCATCAGTAATGCTAGACTAGGTTCAACACCAGTAATGTTCGACCAGGGTCACCATCAGTAATGCTAGAGTAGAGTCACCACCAGTAATGTTAGAGTAGAGTCACAACCAGTAATGTTAGAGTAGGGTCATCACCAGTAATGTTACAGTAGAATCACCGTCAGTTATGTTACTGTAGAGTCACCACCTGTAATGTTAGAATTAAGACACCACCAGTAATGTCAGTGTAGGGTCACCACCAGTAATGTTACAATTGAGAGACCACCAGTAATGTTAGAGTAGAGTCACCACCAGTAATGTTAGAGTAGAGTCATCACCAGTAATGTTAGAGTAGAGTCACCACCAGTAATGTTAGAGTTGAGACACCACCAGTAATGTTAGAGTAGAGTCACCACCAGTAATGTTAGAATTGAGACACCACCAGTAATGTTAGAGTAGAGTCACCACCAGTAATGTTAGAGTAGGGTCACCACCAGTCATGTTAGAGTAGAGTCACCACCAGTAATGTTAGAGTAAAGTCACCACCAGTAATGTTAGAGAAGGGTCACCACCAGTAATGTTAGAGTAGACTCACCACCAGTAATGATGGAGTTGAGACACCACCATTATTGTTAGAGTAGTGTCACCACCAGTAATGTTAGAGTAGAGTCATCACCGGTAATGTTAGAGTAGAGTCACCACCAGTAATGTTACAAACGGGTCACCACCTGTAATGTTACAGTAGCATCGCCATCATTAATGTTAGAGTTGAAAAACAACCAGTAATGCTACAGTAGGATCACCATCAGTAATGCTAGACTAGGTTCAACACCAGTAATGTTCGACCAGGGTCACCATCAGTAATGCTAGAGTAGAGTCACCACCAGTAATGTTAGAGTAGAGTCACCACCAGTAATGTTAGAGTAGGGTCATCACCAGTAATGTTACAGTAGAATCACCGTCAGTTATGTTACTGTAGAGTCACCACCTGTAATGTTAGAATTAAGACACCACCAGTAATGTCAGTGTAGGGTCACCACCAGTAATGTTACAATTGAGAGACCACCAGTAATGTTAGAGTAGAGTCACCACCAGTAATGTTAGAGTAGAGTCATCACCAGTAATGTTAGAGTAGAGTCACCACCAGTAATGTTAGAGTTGAGACACCACCAGTAATGTTAGAGTAGAGTCACCACCAGTAATGTTAGAATTGAGACACCACCAGTAATGTCAGTGTAGGGTCACCACCAGTAATGTTACAATTGAGAGACCACCAGTAATGTTAGAGTAGAGTCACCACCAGTAATGTTAGAGTAGAGTCATCACCAGTAATGTTAGAGTAGAGACACCATCAGTAATGTTAGAGTTGAGACACCACCAGTAATGTCAGAGTAGAGTCACCATCAGTAATGTTATAGTAGGTTCACCACCTGTAATGTTAGAGTAGAGTCACCACCAGTAATGTTAGAGTAGAATCGCCAGCAGTAATGCTAGAGAAGGGTCATCACCAGTAATGTTAGAGTAGAATCACCATCAGTAATGTTAGTGTAGAGTCACCACGTGTAATGCTAGAATTGAGACACCACCAGTAATGTTAGAGTAGGGTCACCACCATTAATGTTAGAGTCGAGTCACCATCAGTAATGTTAGCGTAGAGTCACCACCAGTAATGTTAGAGTATTGTCACCACCAGTAATGTTAGAGTTGAGACACCAACAGTATTGTTCGAGTAGTGTCACCAACAGTAATGTTAGAGTAGAGTCACCACCAGTAATGTTAGAGTAGGGTCATCACCAGTAATGTGACAGTAGAATCACCATCAGTTATGTTAGAGTAGAGTCACCACCAGTAATGTTAGAATTAAGACACTGCCAGTAATGTCAGTGTAGGGTCACCACCAGTAATGTTAGAGTAGAGTCATCACCAGTAATGTTAGAGTAGAGTCACCACCAGTAATGTTAGTGTTGAGACACCACCAGTAATGTTAGAGTAGAGTCACCACCAGTAATGTTAGAGTAGAGTCATCACCAGTAATGTTACAGTAGAATCACCATCAGTTATGTTAGAGTAGAGTAACCACCTGTAATGTTTGAATTGAGACGCCACCATTAATATTAGAGTAGAATCACCATCAGTAATGTTAGAGTAGAGTCACCACCTGTAATGTTAGTATTGAGACACCACCATTAATGTTAGAGTAGAATCACCATCAGTAATGTTATGTTAGAGTCACCACCTCTAATGTTAGAATTGAGACACCACCATTAATGTTAGAGTAGAATCACCATCAGTAATGTTATATTAGAGTCACCACCTCTAATGTTAGATTGGAGACACCACCAGTAATGTTAGAGTAGAGTCACCACCAGTAATGTTACATTAGAGTCACCACCAGTAATGTTAGAATTGAGACACCACCAGTAATTTTAGAGTAGAATCACCATCAGTAATGTTAGAGTAGAGTCACCACCTGTAATGCTAGAATTGAGACACCACCAGTGATGATAGAGTAGAGTCTCCACCAGTAATGTTAGAGTAGAGTCACCACCAGTAATGTTAGAGTAGAGTCACCACCAGCAATGTTAGAGTAGAGTCACCACCAGTAATGTTAGAGTAGAGTCACCACCAGTAATGTTAGAGTAGAGTCACCACCAGTAATGTTAGAGTAGAGTCATCACCAGTAATGTTACAGTAGAATCACCATCAGTTATGTTAGAGTAGAGTAAACACCTGTAATGTTTGAATTGAGACACCACCATTAATATTAGAGTAGAATCACCATCAGTAATGTTAGAGTAGAGTCACCACCTGTAATGTTAGAATTGAGACACCACCATTAATGTTAGAGTAGAATCACCATCAGTAATGTTAGATTAGAGTCACTACCTGTAATGTTAGAGTAGAGACACCACCGTAATGTTAGAGTAGAGTCATCACCAGTAATGTTAGAGTAGTGTCACCACCAGTAATGTTAGAGTAGAGTCACCACCAGTAATGTTAGTTTAGAGTCACCATCAGTAATGTTAGAATTGAGACACCACCAGTAATGTTAGAGTAGAATCACCATCAGTAACGTTAGTGTAGAGTCACCACCTGTAATGCTAGAATTGAGACACCACCAGTAATGTTAGAGTAGGGTCACCACCAGTAATGTTAGAGTCGGGTCACCACCAGTAATGTTAGAGTAGAGTCACCACCAGTAATGTTAGAGTCGAGTCACCACCAGTAATGTTAGAGTAGAGTCACCACCAGTAATGTTAGAGTAGAGTCACCACCTGTAATGTTAGAATTGAGTCACCACCAGTAATGTTAGAGTTGAGACACCACCAGTATTGTTAGAGTAGTGTCACCACCAGTAATGTTAGAGTAGAGTCACCACCAGTAATGTTAGAGTAGGGTCATCACCAGTAATGTGACAGTAGAATCACCATCAGTTATGTTAGAGTAGAGTCACCACCAGTAATGTTAGAATTAAGACACTGCCAGTAATGTCAGTGTAGGGTCACCACCAGTAATGTTAGAGTAGAGTCATCACCAGTAATGTTAGAGTAGAGTCACCACCAGTAATGTTAGTGTTGAGACACCACCAGTAATGTTAGAGTAGAGTCACCACCAGTAATGTTAGAGTAGAGTCATCACCAGTAATGTTACAGTAGAATCACCATCAGTTATGTTAGAGTAGAGTAACCACCTGTAATGTTTGAATTGAGACGCCACCATTAATATTAGAGTAGAATCACCATCAGTAATGTTAGAGTAGAGTCACCACCTGTAATGTTAGTATTGAGACACCACCATTAATGTTAGAGTAGAATCACCATCAGTAATGTTACAGTAGAATCACCGTCAGTTATGTTACTGTAGAGTCACCACCTGTAATGTTAGAATTAAGACACCACCAGTAATGTCAGTGTAGGGTCACCACCAGTAATGTTACAATTGAGAGACCACCAGTAATGTTAGAGTAGAGTCACCACCAGTAATGTTAGAGTAGAGTCATCACCAGTAATGTTAGAGTAGAGTCACCACCAGTAATGTTAGAGTTGAGACACCACCAGTAATGTTAGAGTAGAGTCACCACCAGTAATGTTAGAATTGAGACACCACCAGTAATGTTAGAGTAGAGTCACCACCAGTAATGTTAGAGTAGAGTCACCATCAGTAATGTTAGAGTTGAGACACCACCAGTAATGTCAGAGTAGAGTCACCATCAGTAATGTTATAGTAGGGTCACCACCTGTAATGTTAGAGTAGAGTCACCACCAGTAATGTTAGAGTAGAATCGCCAGCAGTAATGTTAGTGTAGAGTCACCACGTGTAATGCTAGAATTGAGGCACCACCAGTAATGTTAGAGTAGAGTCACCACCAGTAATGTTAGAGTAGTGTCACCACCAGTAATGTTAGAGTTGAGACACCACCAGTATTGTTCGAGTAGTGTCACCAACAGTAATGTTAGAGTAGAGTCACCACCAGTAATGTTAGAGTAGGGTCATCACCAGTAATGTGACAGTAGAATCACCATCAGTTATGTTAGAGTAGAGTCACCACCAGTAATGTTAGAATTAAGACACTGCCAGTAATGTCAGTGTAGGGTCACCACCAGTAATGTTAGAGTAGAGTCATCACCAGTAATGTTAGAGTAGAGTCACCACCAGTAATGTTAGTGTTGAGACACCACCAGTAATGTTAGAGTAGAGTCACCACCAGTAATGTTAGAGTAGAGTCATCACCAGTAATGTTACAGTAGAATCACCATCAGTTATGTTAGAGTAGAGTAACCACCTGTAATGTTTGAATTGAGACGCCACCATTAATATTAGAGTAGAATCACCATCAGTAATGTTAGAGTAGAGTCACCACCTGTAATGTTAGTATTGAGACACCACCATTAATGTTAGAGTAGAATCACCATCAGTAATGTTATGTTAGAGTCACCACCTCTAATGTTAGAATTGAGACACCACCATTAATGTTAGAGTAGAATCACCATCAGTAATGTTATATTAGAGTCACCACCTCTAATGTTAGATTGGAGACACCACCAGTAATGTTAGAGTAGAGTCACCACCAGTAATGTTACATTAGAGTCACCACCAGTAATGTTAGAATTGAGACACCACCAGTAATTTTAGAGTAGAATCACCATCAGTAATGTTAGAGTAGAGTCACCACCTGTAATGCTAGAATTGAGACACCACCAGTGATGATAGAGTAGAGTCTCCACCAGTAATGTTAGAGTAGAGTCACCACCAGTAATGTTAGAGTAGAGTCACCACCAGCAATGTTAGAGTAGAGTCACCACCAGTAATGTTAGAGTAGAGTCACCACCAGTAATGTTAGAGTAGAGTCACCACCAGTAATGTTAGAGTAGAGTCATCACCAGTAATGTTACAGTAGAATCACCATCAGTTATGTTAGAGTAGAGTAAACACCTGTAATGTTTGAATTGAGACACCACCATTAATATTAGAGTAGAATCACCATCAGTAATGTTAGAGTAGAGTCACCACCTGTAATGTTAGAATTGAGACACCACCATTAATGTTAGAGTAGAATCACCATCAGTAATGTTAGATTAGAGTCACTACCTGTAATGTTAGAGTAGAGACACCACCGTTAATGTTAGAGTAGAGTCACCACCAGTAATGTTAGAGTCGGGTCACCACCAGTAATGTTAGAGTAGAGTCACCACCAGTAATGTTAGAGTCGAGTCACCACCAGTAATGTTAGAGTAGAGTCACCACCAGTAATGTTAGAGTAGAGTCACCACCTGTAATGGTAGAATTGAGTCACCTCCAGTAATGTTAGAGTTGAGACACCACCAGTATTGTTCGAGTAGTGTCACCAACAGTAATGTTAGAGTAGAGTCACCACCAGTAATGTTAGAGTAGGGTCATCACCAGTAATGTGACAGTAGAATCACCATCAGTTATGTTAGAGTAGAGTCACCACCAGTAATGTTAGAATTAAGACACTGCCAGTAATGTCAGTGTAGGGTCACCACCAGTAATGTTAGAGTAGAGTCATCACCAGTAATGTTAGAGTAGAGTCACCACCAGTAATGTTAGTGTTGAGACACCACCAGTAATGTTAGAGTAGAGTCACCACCAGTAATGTTAGAGTAGAGTCATCACCAGTAATGTTACAGTAGAATCACCATCAGTTATGTTAGAGTAGAGTAACCACCTGTAATGTTTGAATTGAGACGCCACCATTAATATTAGAGTAGAATCACCATCAGTAATGTTAGAGTAGAGTCACCACCTGTAATGTTAGTATTGAGACACCACCATTAATGTTAGAGTAGAATCACCATCAGTAATGTTACAGTAGAATCACCGTCAGTTATGTTACTGTAGAGTCACCACCTGTAATGTTAGAATTAAGACACCACCAGTAATGTCAGTGTAGGGTCACCACCAGTAATGTTACAATTGAGAGACCACCAGTAATGTTAGAGTAGAGTCACCACCAGTAATGTTAGAGTAGAGTCATCACCAGTAATGTTAGAGTAGAGTCACCACCAGTAATGTTAGAGTTGAGACACCACCAGTAATGTTAGAGTAGAGTCACCACCAGTAATGTTAGAATTGAGACACCACCAGTAATGTTAGAGTAGAGTCACCACCAGTAATGTTAGAGTAGAGTCACCATCAGTAATGTTAGAGTTGAGACACCACCAGTAATGTCAGAGTAGAGTCACCATCAGTAATGTTATAGTAGGGTCACCACCTGTAATGTTAGAGTAGAGTCACCACCAGTAATGTTAGAGTAGAATCGCCAGCAGTAATGCTAGAGAAGGGTCATCACCAGTAATGTTAGAGTAGAATCACCATCAGTAATGTTAGTGTAGAGTCACCACGTGTAATGCTAGAATTGAGGCACCACCAGTAATGTTAGAGTAGAGTCACCACCAGTAATGTTAGAGTAGTGTCACCACCAGTAATGTTAGAGTTGAGACACCACCAGTATTGTTCGAGTAGTGTCACCAACAGTAATGTTAGAGTAGAGTCACCACCAGTAATGTTAGAGTAGGGTCATCACCAGTAATGTGACAGTAGAATCACCATCAGTTATGTTAGAGTAGAGTCACCACCAGTAATGTTAGAATTAAGACACTGCCAGTAATGTCAGTGTAGGGTCACCACCAGTAATGTTAGAGTAGAGTCATCACCAGTAATGTTAGAGTAGAGTCACCACCAGTAATGTTAGTGTTGAGACACCACCAGTAATGTTAGAGTAGAGTCACCACCAGTAATGTTAGAGTAGAGTCATCACCAGTAATGTTACAGTAGAATCACCATCAGTTATGTTAGAGTAGAGTAACCACCTGTAATGTTTGAATTGAGACGCCACCATTAATATTAGAGTAGAATCACCATCAGTAATGTTAGAGTAGAGTCACCACCTGTAATGTTAGTATTGAGACACCACCATTAATGTTAGAGTAGAATCACCATCAGTAATGTTATGTTAGAGTCACCACCTCTAATGTTAGAATTGAGACACCACCATTAATGTTAGAGTAGAATCACCATCAGTAATGTTATATTAGAGTCACCACCTCTAATGTTAGATTGGAGACACCACCAGTAATGTTAGAGTAGAGTCACCACCAGTAATGTTACATTAGAGTCACCACCAGTAATGTTAGAATTGAGACACCACCAGTAATTTTAGAGTAGAATCACCATCAGTAATGTTAGTGTAGAGTCACCACCTGTAATGCTAGAATTGAGACACCACCAGTGATGATAGAGTAGAGTCTCCACCAGTAATGTTAGAGTAGAGTCACCACCAGTAATGTTAGAGTAGAGTCACCACCAGCAATGTTAGAGTAGAGTCACCACCAGTAATGTTAGAGTAGAGTCACCACCAGTAATGTTAGAGTAGAGTCACCACCAGTAATGTTAGAGTAGAGTCATCACCAGTAATGTTACAGTAGAATCACCATCAGTTATGTTAGAGTAGAGTAAACACCTGTAATGTTTGAATTGAGACACCACCATTAATATTAGAGTAGAATCACCATCAGTAATGTTAGAGTAGAGTCACCACCTGTAATGTTAGAATTGAGACACCACCATTAATGTTAGAGTAGAATCACCATCAGTAATGTTAGATTAGAGTCACTACCTGTAATGTTAGAGTAGAGACACCACCGTTAATGTTAGAGTAGAGTCACCACCAGTAATGTTAGAGTAGTGTCACCACCAGTAATGTTAGAGTAGAGTCACCACCAGTAATGTTAGTTTAGAGTCACCATCAGTAATGTTAGAATTGAGACACCACCAGTAATGTTAGAGTAGAATCACCATCAGTAACGTTAGTGTAGAGTCACCACCTGTAATGCTAGAATTGAGACACCACCAGTAATGTTAGAGTAGGGTCACCACCAGTAATGTTAGAGTCGGGTCACCACCAGTAATGTTAGAGTAGAGTCACCACCAGTAATGTTAGAGTAGAGTCACCACCAGTAATGTTAGAGTAGAGTCACCACCAGTAATGTTAGAGTAGAGTCACCACCTGTAATGGTAGAATTGAGTCACCTCCAGTAATGTTAGAGTTGAGACACCACCAGTATTGTTCGAGTAGTGTCACCAACAGTAATGTTAGAGTAGAGTCACCACCAGTAATGTTAGAGTAGGGTCATCACCAGTAATGTGACAGTAGAATCACCATCAGTTATGTTAGAGTAGAGTCACCACCAGTAATGTTAGAATTAAGACACTGCCAGTAATGTCAGTGTAGGGTCACCACCAGTAATGTTAGAGTAGAGTCATCACCAGTAATGTTAGAGTAGAGTCACCACCAGTAATGTTAGTGTTGAGACACCACCAGTAATGTTAGAGTAGAGTCACCACCAGTAATGTTAGAGTAGAGTCATCACCAGTAATGTTACAGTAGAATCACCATCAGTTATGTTAGAGTAGAGTAACCACATGTAATGTTTGAATTGAGACGCCACCATTAATATTAGAGTAGAATCACCATCAGTAATGTTAGAGTAGAGTCACCACCTGTAATGTTAGTATTGAGACACCACCATTAATGTTAGAGTAGAATCACCATCAGTAATGTTATGTTAGAGTCACCACCTCTAATGTTAGAATTGAGACACCACCATTAATGTTAGAGTAGAATCACCATCAGTAATGTTATATTAGAGTCACCACCTCTAATGTTAGATTGGAGACACCACCAGTAATGTTAGAGTAGAGTCACCACCAGTAATGTTACATTAGAGTCACCACCAGTAATGTTAGAATTGAGACACCACCAGTAATTTTAGAGTAGAATCACCATCAGTAATGTTAGAGTAGAGTCACCACCTGTAATGCTAGAATTGAGACACCACCAGTGATGATAGAGTAGAGTCTCCACCAGTAATGTTAGAGTAGAGTCACCACCAGTAATGTTAGAGTAGAGTCACCACCAGCAATGTTAGAGTAGAGTCACCACCAGTAATGTTAGAGTAGAGTCACCACCAGTAATGTTAGAGTAGAGTCACCACCAGTAATGTTAGAGTAGAGTCATCACCAGTAATGTTACAGTAGAATCACCATCAGTTATGTTAGAGTAGAGTAAACACCTGTAATGTTTGAATTGAGACACCACCATTAATATTAGAGTAGAATCACCATCAGTAATGTTAGAGTAGAGTCACCACCTGTAATGTTAGAATTGAGACACCACCATTAATGTTAGAGTAGAATCACCATCAGTAATGTTAGATTAGAGTCACCACCAGTAATGTTAGAGTAGAGTCACCACCAGTAATGTTAGAGTAGAGTCATCACCAGTAATGTTAGAGTCGGGTCACCACCAGTAATGTTAGAGTAGAGTCACCACCAGTAATGTTAGAGTAGGGTCACCACCAGTAATGTTAGAGTAGGGTCACCACCTGTAATGCTAGAATTGAGACACCACCAGTAATGTTAGAGTAGGGTCACCACCAGTAATGTTAGAGTAGACTCACCATCAGTAATGTTAGAGTTGAGACACCACCAGTATTGTTAGAGTAGTGTCACAACCAGTAATGTTAGAGTAGAGTCACCACCAGTAATGTTAGAGTAGGGTCACCACCAGTAATGTTAGAGTAGAGTCACCACCAGTAATGTTAGAGTAGCGTCACCACCAGTAATGTTAGATTTGTGACACCACCAGTATTGTTAGTTTAGTGTCACCACCAGTAATGTTAGAGTAGAGTCACCACCAGTAATGTTAGAGTCGGGTCACCACCTGTAATGTTACATTAGCAACGCCATCATTAATGTTAGAGTTGAAAAACCACCAGTAATGTTACAATAGGATCACCATCAGTAATGCTAGACTAGGTTCTCCACCAGTAATGTTCGACCAGGGTCACCACCAGTAATGTTAATGTAGGGTCACCACCAGTAATGTTAGAGTAGAGTCACCACCAGTAATGTTAGAGTAGAGCCACCACCAGTACTGTTAGAGTTGAGACACCACCAGTATTGTTCGAGTAGGGTCATCACCATTAATGTTACAGTTGAGACACCACCAGTAATGTTAGAGTTGAGACACCACCAGTAACGTTAGAGTTGAGACACCACCAGTATTGTTCGAGTAGGGTCACCATCAGTAATGTTAGAGTAGAGTCACCACCAGTAATGTTAGAGTTGAGACACCACCAGTATTGTTCGAGTAGGGTCATCACCAGTAATGTTAGAGTAGAATCACCATCAGTTATGTTAGAGTAGAGTCACTACGTGTAATGTTAGAATTGAGACACCACCAGTAATGTTAGTGTAGGGTCACCACCAGTAATGTTAGAATTGAGACGCCAGCAGTAATGTTAGAGTAGTGTCACCACCAGTAATGTTAGAGTAGTGTCACCACCAGTAATGTTATAGTAGAGTCACCACCATTAATGTTAGTGTTGAGACACCATCAGTAATGTTAGAGTAGGGTCACCACCAGAAATGTTAGAGTTGAGACACCACCAGTAATGTTAGAGTAGAGTCACCACCAGTAATGTTAGAGTACAGTCACCACCAGTAATGTTAGAGTAGGGTCACCACCAGTAATGTTAGAGTAGAGTCACCACCAGTAATGTTAGAGTAAAGTCACCCCCAGTAATGTTAGAGTAGGGTCACCACCAGTAATGTTAGAGTAGACTCACCACCAGTAATGATGGAGTTGAGACACCACCATTATTGTTAGAGTAGTGTCACCACCAGTAATGTTAGAGTAGAGTCACCACCAGTAATGTTAGAGTAGGTTCATCACCGGTAATGTTAGAGTAGAGTCACCACCAGTAATGTTAGAGTCGGGTCACCACCTGTAATGTTACAGTAGCATCGCCATCATTAATGTTAGAGTAGACTCACCACCAGTAATGTTAGAGTTGAGACACCACCAGTATTGTTAGAGTAGTGTCACCACCAGTAATGTTAGTGTAGAGTCAACACCAGTAATGTTAGAGTAGAGTCACCACCAGTAATGTTAGAGTCGGGTCACCACCTGTAATGTTACAGTAGCATCGCCATCATTAATGTTAGAGTTGAAAAACCACCAGTAATGCTACAGTAGGATCACCATCAGTAATGCTAGACTAGGTTCACCACCAGTAATGTTCGACCAGGGTCACCATCAGTAATGTTAGAGTAGAGTCACAACCAGTAATGTTAGAGTAGAGTCACCACCAGTAATGTTAGAGGTGAGACACCACGAGTATTGTTCGAGTAGTGTCACCACCAGTAATGTTAGAGTAGAGTCACCACCAGTAATGTTAGAGTAGGGTCATCACCAGTAATGTTACAGTAGAATCACCATCAGTTATTTTAGAGTAGAGTCACCACCTGTAATGTTAGAATTAAGACACCACCAGTAATGTCAGTGTAGGGTCACCACCATTAATGTTACAATTGAGACACCAGCAGTAATGTTAGAGTAGAGTCACTACCAGTAATGTTAGAGTAGAGTCATCACCAGTAATGTTAGAGTAGAGTCACCACCAGTAATGTTAGAGTTGAGACACCACCAGTAATGTTAGAGTAGAGTCACCACCAGTAATGTTAGAATTGAGACACACCAGTAATGTTAGAGTAGAGTCACCACCAGTAATGTTAGAGTAGAGTCCCACCAGTAATGTTAGAGTAGAGACACCACCAGTAATGTTAGAGTAGAGACACCACCAGTAATGTCAGAGTAGGGTCACAACCAGTAATGTTAGAGTAGGGTCACCACCTGTAATGTAGAGTAGAGTCACCAAGAATGCTAGAGAAGGTTCATCACCAGTAATGTTAGAGTAGATTCACCATCAGTTATGTTAGAGTAGAATCACCATCAGTAATGTTAGAGTAGAGTCACCACCTGTAATGTTAGAATTGAGTCACCTCCAGTAATGTTAGAGTTGAGACACCACCAGTAATGTTAGAGTAGAGTCACCACCAGTAATGTTACAGTAGAATCACCATCAATTATGTTAGAGTAGAGTCACCACCTGTAATGTTAGAATTGAGACACCACCAGTAATGTTAGAGTAGACTCACCAACAGTAATGTTAGAGTTTAGACACCACCAGTATTGTTAGAGTAGAGTCACCACCAGTAATGTTAGAGTAGAGTCACCACCAGTAATGTTAGTGTAGGGTCACCAAAAGTAATGTTAGAATTGAGACACCACCAGTAATGTTAGAGTAGAGTCACCACCAGTAATGTTACAGTAGACTCACCAACAGTAATGTTAGAGTAGAGTCACCACCAGTAATGTTACATTAGAGTCACCACTAGTAATGTTAGAATTGAGACACCACCAGTATTGTTAGAGTAGAGTCACCACCAGTAATGTTCGAGTAGAGTCACCACCAGTAATGTTAGAGTAGGGTCACCACCAGTAATGTTAGAGTAGAGTCACCACCAGTAATGTTAGAGTAGCGTCACCACCAGTAATGTTAGAGTAGTGTCACCACCAGTAATGTTAGAGTAGAGTCACCACCAGTAATGTTAGAGTAAAGTCACCCCCAGTAATGTTAGAGTAGGGTCACCACCAGTAATGTTAGAGTAGACTCACCACCAGTAATGATGGAGTTGAGACACCACCATTATTGTTAGAGTAGTGTCACCACCAGTAATGTTAGAGTAGAGTCACCACCAGTAATGTTAGAGTAGGTTCATCACCGGTAATGTTAGAGTAGAGTCACCACCAGTAATGTTAGAGTCGGGTCACCACCTGTAATGTTACAGTAGCATCGCCATCATTAATGTTAGAGTAGACTCACCACCAGTAATGTTAGAGTTGAGACACCACCAGTATTGTTAGAGTAGTGTCACCACCAGTAATGTTAGAGTAGAGTCACCACCAGTAATGTTAGAGTCGGGTCACCACCTGTAATGTTACATTAGCAACGCCATCATTAATGTTAGAGTTGAAAAACCACCAGTAATGTTACAATAGGATCACCATCAGTAATGCTAGACTAGGTTCTCCACCAGTAATGTTCGACCAGGGTCACCACCAGTAATGTTAATGTAGGGTCACCACCAGTAATGTTAGAGTAGAGTCACCACCAGTAATGTTAGAGTAGAGCCACCACCAGTACTGTTAGAGTTGAGACACCACCAGTATTGTTCGAGTATTGTCATCACCATTAATGTTACAGTTGAGACACCACCAGTAATGTTAGAGTTGAGACACCACCAGTAACGTTAGAGTTGAGACACCACCAGTATTGTTCGAGTAGGGTCACCATCAGTAATGTTAGAGTAGAGTCACCACCAGTAATGTTAGAGTTGAGACACCACCAGTATTGTTCGAGTAGGGTCATCACCAGTAATGTTAGAGTAGAATCACCATCAGTTATGTTAGAGTAGAGTCACTACCTGTAATGTTAGAATTGAGACACCACCAGTAATGTTAGTGTAGGGTCACCACCAGTAATGTTAGAATTGAGACGCCAGCAGTAATGTTAGAGTAGTGTCACCACCAGTAATGTTAGAGTAGTGTCACCACCAGTAATGTTATAGTAGAGTCACCACCATTAATGTTAGTGTTGAGACACCATCAGTAATGTTAGAGTTGGGTCACCACCAGAAATGTTAGAGTTGAGACACCACCAGTAATGTTAGAGTAGAGTCACCACCAGTAATGTTAGAGTACAGTCACCACCAGTAATGTTAGAGTAGGGTCACCACCAGTAATGTTAGAGTAGAGTCACCACCAGTAATGTTAGAGTAAAGTCACCCCCAGTAATGTTAGAGTAGGGTCACCACCAGTAATGTTAGAGTAGACTCACCACCAGTAATGATGGAGTTGAGACACAACCATTATTGTTAGAGTAGTGTCACCACCAGTAATATTAGAGTAGAGTCACCACCAGTAATGTTAGAGTAGGTTCATCACCGGTAATGTTAGAGTAGAGTCACCACCAGTAATGTTAGAGTCGGGTCACCACCTGTAATGTTACAGTAGCATCGCCATCATTAATGTTAGAGTAGACTCACCACCAGTAATGTTAGAGTTGAGACACCACCAGTATTGTTAGAGTAGTGTCACCACCAGTAATGTTAGTGTAGAGTCAACACCAGTAATGTTAGAGTAGAGTCAGCACCAGTAATGTTAGAGTCGGGTCACCACCTGTAATGTTACAGTAGCATCGCCATCATTAATGTTAGAGTTGAAAAACCACCAGTAATGCTACAGTAGGATCACCATCAGTAATGCTAGACTAGGTTCACCACCAGTAATGTTCGACCAGGGTCACCATCAGTAATGTTAGAGTAGAGTCACAACCAGTAATGTTAGAGTAGAGTCATCACCAGTAATGTTAGAGTAGATTCACCATCAGTTATGTTAGAGTAGAATCACCATCAGTAATGTTAGAGTAGGGTCATCACCAGTAATGTTAGAGTAGAGTCATCACCAGTAATGTTAGAGTCGGGTCACCACCAGTAATGTTAGAATTGAGTCACCTCCAGTAATGTTAGAGTTGAGACACCATCAGTAATGTTAGAGTAGAGTCACCACCAGTAATGTTACAGTAGAATCACCATCAATTATGTTAGAGTAGAGTAACCACCTGTAATGTTTGAATTGAGACACCACCATTAATTATTAGAGTAGAATCACCATCAGCAATGTTAGAGTAGAGTCACCACCTGTAATGTTAGAATTGAGACACCACCATTAATGTTAGAGTAGAATCACCATCATTAATGTTATATTAGAGTCACCACCTCTAATGTTAGATTTGAGACACCACCAGTAATGTTAGAGTAGAGTCACCACCAGTAATGTTACATTAGAGTCACCACCAGTAATGTTAGAATTGAGACACCACCAGTAATGTTAGAGTAGAATCACCATCAGTAATGTTAGAGTAGAGTCACCACCTGTAATGCTAGAATTGAGACACCACCAGTAATGTTAGAGTAGAGTCACCACCAGTAATGTTAGAGTAGAGTCACCACCAGTAATGTTAGAGTAGAGTCATCACCAGTAATGTTAGAGTCGGGTCACCACCAGTAATGTTAGAGTAGAGTCACCACCAGTAATGTTAGAGTAGAGTCACCACCAGTAATGTTAGAGTAGAGTCACTACCAGTAATGTTAGAGTAGTGTCACGACCAGTAATGTTGGAGTAGAATCACCACCAGTTATGTTAGAGTAGACTCACCACCAGTAATGTTAGAGTAGGGTCACCACCAGTAATGTTAGAGTAGACTCACCATCAGTAATGTTAGAGTTGAGACACCACCAGTATTGTTAGAGTAGTGTCACAACCAGTAATGTTACAGTAGAGTCACCACCAGTAATGTTAGTGTAGGGTCATCACCAGTAATGTTAGAGTAGATTCACCACCAGTAATGTTAGAGTCGGGTCACCACCTGTAATGTTACAGTCGCATCGCCATCATTAATGTTAGAGTAGACTCACCACCAGTAAAGTTAGAGTTGAGACACCACCAGTATTGTTAGAGTAGTGTCACCACCAGTAATGTTAGAGTAGGGTCATCACCAGTAATGTTAGAGTAGAGTCAACACCAGTAATGTTAGAGTCGGGTCATCACCTGTAATGTTACAGTAGCATCGCCATCATTAATGTTAGAGTTGAAAAACCACCAGCAATGTTACAGTAGGATCATCATCAGTAATTCTAGACTAGGTTCACCACCAGTAATGTTCGACCAGGGTCACCACCAGTAATGTTAGAGTAGAGTCACCACCAGTAATGTTAGAGTCGTGTTACCACGAGTAATGTTAGAGTAGAGTCACCATCAGTAATGTTAGAGTAGAGTCACCAAAAGTAATGTTACAGTTGAGACACCACCAGTATTGTTCGAGTAGTGTCACCACCGGTAATGTTAGAGTAGAGTCACCACCAGTAATGTTAGAGTAGGGTCATCACCAGTAACGTTACAGTAGAGTCACCACCTGTAACGTTAGAGTAGAGTCACCACCAGTAATGTTAGAGTAGAATCACCACCAGTAATGTTAGAGTAGAATCACCATCAGATATTTTAGAGTAGAGTCACCACCTGTAATGTTAGAATTGAGACACCACCAGTAATGTTAGAGTAGAGTCAACACCAGTAATGTTACAGTTGACTCACCAACAGTAATGTTAGAGTTTAGACACCACCAGTATTGTTAGAGTAGAGTCACCACCAGTAATGTTAGAGTAGAGTCACCACCAGTAATGTTAGTGTAGGGTCACCACCAGTAATGTTAGAATTGAGACACCACCAGTAATGTTAGAGTAGAGTCACCACCAGTAATGTTTCAGTAGACTCACCAACAGTAATGTTAGAGTAGAGTCACCACCAGTAATGTTACATTAGAGTCACCACCAGTAATGTTAGAATTGAGACACCACCAGTATTGTTAGAGTAGAGTCACCACCAGTAATGTTAGAGTAGAGTCACCACCAGTAATGTTAGAGTAGGGTCACCACCAGTAATGTTAGAGTAGAGTCACCACCAGTAATGTTAGATTTGTGACACCACCAGTATTGTTAGTTTAGTGTCACCACCAGTAATGTTAGAGTAGAGTCACCACCAGTAATGTTAGAGTCGGGTCACCACCTGTAATGTTACATTAGCAACGCCATCATTAATGTTAGAGTTGAAAAACCACCAGTAATGTTACAATAGGATCACCATCAGTAATGCTAGACTAGGTTCTCCACCAGTAATGTTCGACCAGGGTCACCACCAGTAATGTTAATGTAGGGTCACCACCAGTAATGTTAGAGTAGAGTCACCACCAGTACTGTTAGAGTTGAGACACCACCAGTATTGTTCGAGTAGGGTCATCACCAGTAATGTTACAGTTGAGACACCACCAGTAATGTTAGAGTTGAGACACCACCAGTAACGTTAGAGTTGAGACACCACCAGTATTGTTCGAGTAGGGTCACCATCAGTAATGTTAGAGTAGAGTCACCACCAGTAATGTTAGAGTTGAGACACCACCAGCATTGTTCGAGTAGGGTCATCACCAGTAATGTTAGAGTAGAATCACCATCAGTTATGTTAGAGTAGAGTCACTACCTGTAATGTTAGAATTGAGACACCACCAGTAATGTTAGTGTAGGGTCAGCACCAGTAATGTTAGAATTGAGACGCCAGCAGTAATGTTAGAGTAGTGTCACCACCAGTAATGTTAGAGTAGTGTCACCACCAGTAATGTTATAGTAGAGTCACCACCATTAATGTTAGTGTTGAGACACCATCAGTAATGTTAGAGTAGGGTCACCACCAGAAATGTTAGAGTTGAGACACCACCAGTAATGTTAGAGTTGAGACACCACCAGAAATGTTAGAGTAGGGTCACCACCTTTAATGTTAGGGTTGAGACGCCACCAGAAATGTTAGAGTAGGGTCACCACCTTTAATGTTAGAGTTGAGACACCACCAGTAACGTTAGAGTTGAGACACCACCAGTATTGTTCGAGTAGGGTCATCACCAGTAATGTTAGAGTAGGGTCACCACCAGTAATGTTAGAGTAGAGTCACCACCAGTAATGTTAGAGTAGAGTCACCCCCAGTAATGTTAGAGTAGAGTCACCACCAGTAATGCTCGAGTAGGGTCATCACCAGTAATGTTAGAGTAGGGTCACCACCAGTAATGTTAGAGTAGAGTCACCACCAGTAATGTTCGAGTAGGGTCATCACCAGTAATGTTAGAGTAGAGTCACCACCAGTAATGTTAGAGTAGGGTCACCACCAGTAATGTTAGAGTAGAATCACCATCAGTAATGTTAGAGTAGGGTCACCACCAGTAATGTTAGAGTAGGGTCATCACCAGTAATGCTAGAGTAGAGTCACCACCAGTAATGTTAGAGTAGGGTCACCACCAGTAATGTTAGAGTAGGGTCATCACCAGTAATGCTAGAGTAGAGTCACCACCAGTAATGTTAGAGTAGGGTCACCACCAGTAATGTTAGAGTAGAATCACCATCAGTTATGTTAGAGTAGAGTCACTACGTGTAATGTTAGAGTAGAGTCACCTCCAGTAATGTTCGAGTAGGGTCACCACCAGTAATATTAGAGTAGAATCACCATCAGTTATGTTAGAGTAGAGTCACTACGTGTAATGTTAGAATTGAGACACCACCAGTAATGTTCGTGTAGGGTCACCACCAGTAATGTTAGAATTGAGACGCCAGCAGTAATGTTAGAGTAGTGTCACCACCAGTAATGTTATAGTAGAGTCACCACCAGTAATGTTAGAGTTGAGACACCACCAGTAAGGTTAGAGTAGATTCAACACCAGTAATGTTAGAGTTGAGACACCACCAGTAATGTTAGAGTTGAGACACCACCAGAAATGTTAGAGTAGGGTCACCACCTTTAATGTTAGGGTTGAGACACCACCAGTAATGTTAGAGTAGGGTCACCACCTGTAATGTTAAAGTTGAGACACCACCAGTAATGTTAGAGTCGGGTCACCACCTGTAATGTTAGAGTTGAGACACCACCAGGAATGTTATAGTAGGTTCACCACCAGTAATGTTAGAGTAGTGTCTCCACCAGTAATGATAGAGTGGGGTCACCACGAGTAATGATAGACTAGAATCACCACCAGTAATGTTACAGTCGGATCACCACTAATAATGTAGGAGTTCGATCACTACCAGCAATGGTAGCCTAGATTCATGACATATACAGTGAGTGTCGGATCAAATTCAGTAGTGTTAGCGTAGGGTCATCACCTGTAATGCTACAGTAGTATCAACACCATTAATGTCATCCTTCTGTCAACACCAGTAATGTAAGATTAGAATTATCGTCAGTCATGGAGCCGATTCATCATCATTCATCATCACAGTACAAAACAAATCTTTATACAATGGATGAGTGACGTGTTGACCAAATTAACATGTGACTTCAAGAACCTAATGCAGAGTCCGGGAGGGATGTTGTCTTTAGTTTTCACCAGAGATTCGCAGAGCACATTCCCTCTGGGATTACTTTCCGTTCATTGATTTTAATGAACGGAGTTTCATGGACTAAGTTGTACAATTTCCCCAGCGGCGGCCGGTGCGCACTGAAGGTGAAAATCGCCCCTTGTTTGTTAAGTGGCTGTAACTAACGCCAATTATTGTGTAACATGATTTTCTCACAGGGGCAGCGGCGGTCCTATAAAGGGGGAGCATTTACGGATCGCCGATTGACTGTAGTCGGAACCGTAAAGCCGCTCAATCTTCACACATATCTGCAAAACAATGGCAAGGCCAGCAATTCTACAGATAAGGGACATTTACTATCATGTTCTCGCAGCCTTTGGCGTTCCCGGTAAGTCAATGTATCCTGTTGCCTAATAGCTGTTGTCTATCTCAATGTGAATGCAACATATTCCGAGAATGTCCTCATTGCAGATTCATTCATCCACCGGGATCAGTCGCTGAATATCAGCGGGAATCCTACCAGACCGCGCGGCCGCTGTTCCGATGGGCAGATCCTTTGTACCGGGCGCTCAACCTTCCTCCCTATACTGTGTGAGGGCGAGGCTAATTCACCGGGCTCTCCAACCGTGCATAGATCACTAAAGAACGTGTTGCTCAGTGTCTATAATATTCACCTCATTTGTGCCGTTGTTCCCTGTCTATATTAATTTGATAATTCCTAGGACTGTAGCCACCTCCACCCAACAGAGGACTTCGAAAGATATTTTGAGAAATAATTTCCACTCAGGAAGATGCTCCCCTCCCCTCGGCAGCATTTGGACATAGATTGAACGTTTTTGTCTCAGCTGAATGTTTCATTTGAATTATATCTTTTCATTAATTGCCGTGAAATTATTGTTAATATTTGACAAAGCCTGAGTGAAGTATGCTGGAAGGATGATGGAATTTCAGTCCCTCTATATTGAATGTCCAATTAATAATTTATGTTAAACAAAATACGTTAACACTCGCCTATATTCATGATAACAATCCGTGTGCATAACCCTAAGTAGGGACACATCTGAACATTTCCCCACAATATGCTGTGAGATTTATCTGAGTGACCCCGTTACTGAACTCTTGTCCCTCTTTCTCACAGCGAACCTACTGACAATCGTGATTCTCTCCAGAGGAAACTGCGTCCTTTCCAGATGTATCTCAGTCTACATGGTGGCCATGGCAACAGCAGATCTACTGGTCATGATCATCAATATATTAGTGAATCGCATTTTACGTTATCACTTTCCACATTCATTCCTGACGTTAACTGCCGTTTGTAAGTTAATTATGTATGTGCAATGTGTCGCCCTGTATTTGTCGGTGTGGTTTACAGTCTCGTTCACATTTGACCGATTTGTAGCTATATGTTGTGAGAAGTTTAAAACCAAGTATTGCACAGTGAGAACTGCGGCCGCGGTTATAACAACGGTCTCTGTCCTGAACTTTTTACAGAGCCTCCTCTTTTGGTTTGCATATGAACCTGAGCGAATAGTGAAAAATGTTCACTGGGGTTGCCGCGTTCGAGTGGACTTTTTTTCATCGCCTACAGGTGTGGCGTTCTCTTGGTTTCAAAGCATTTGTTTTTCTTGGCTTGCTTTTGTTTTGATATTACTGTTTAATTGTTTGACAGTCAGACGTATTTTAGTGGCCAGTAGAGCCCGCAGAGGACTCCGGGGTCACAGCAGTGAGAATCAGAGCGATCCAGAGATGGAGAACCGAAAGAAATCCATCATTTTACTGTTCACTGTATCGAGCAGTTTTATAATGTTGTGGCTGACAACTACCGTTAATTTTGTAACTACCAGAGTGACAAGCACCGTGCATTACAGAGGCGATTATGCAGCCCCTGACTATATTGCCACTGAAACCGGATATATGCTCATGTATTTGAGCTCCTGCACAAACACGTGTATTTATGCAGCTACCCAAACTAAATTCAGGGAAGAGCTGAAGAATGTGGTGAAATCTCCTTGCACATTTATTGTCAAAACAATGAAAAAGTTAAACAAATATCCCGGTCCAATCTGGAGATAAATTAAAGCCCGTGTTCCATTTTAGAATAGCCAGCTTTCTGTTAGGGGGAAAGCGGTTTGTCATTGTGAAAATGAATAGGAATCAGAAAACATTTCGCCCACTTTGTGCCGTGTGTTTGATGTCTGCTGCTTTCCCCGGGTGAACATAATCGATTCCCGAAAAACAGCGCACTTCCCGCTCAAGATTCAAAGAGAACAGTCATGACTGAGCTTCAGTAGTGGAGTAGAACATGTGGCGTCAGCGTTAACTGTTTCACAACGCAGGTACTGGAATGAGACGCCGCAGTTTAATTAACAGTTAAAGTTTTCTTTAGTGTATAAACAATGTGTTACAATGGTGGTTATCTGTAATTCTGTAATCTTGGTGTGAATGTTGCAGGCGCTGGTCTCCCCATCAGACTCCGCCGCCCATTGTCTCCTGGACCAATAGAACAGGGGCCTGTCTCCTGATCAGTGTCTGATGATGGAGACAGTAGGAACTTGACGCGTCAATGTGACATTAGACATCTTTGTTCACAAATATTTACTGAAAATCTCAACTGGTCATCACAATGTTGGAATGTTATAAGAGGGGCACAATCCATTCGATCCAAACAGGCCTTGTCGGCGTCTTCACTCCATCCCCGTAATTAATTCGATTCACTTTACCCGCCCGGTTTCAACATCACTTCAACCTATTTTTATTCATCCATCTAGATAATTTAATCTTCAATACTGACATATTTCTGCCTCTGTTATTTTCAGTCTCACAACTCTCCGTGTAAAGTGGTTCCTACTACCTTTAGATCTAAATCTCTAACATATATTACATTATATTTGGCCGTTAGCTCTTGATCCCTCAACTAATGGAAGCAGTCTGCTTCTATCTATACTGTCAAGTCCCTTCTTATCTTAAATCACCTGGGTACACTAGCCAAAATATAGCAATCTGCTATCAAATCACAATTTAGTGAAAGGTGTAGTTAAGATGGATAATTGATAACTTTTTCTTGGAAATGGCTGTGTCCTTGTTTATACTGAACAATGAGAAGAATGTATTTTATAGCCTGGTCACTATCCGAAACATCAGGTCCATGCAGGGGGAGATTCTATTCAAACACCTCCACACTCCTGATCGTTCCATATGATAGCCAGAAAGGAAAGGGATGGCTTGTATCAGATGTCTCTCGCGGCATAATCGTTGGAATCGCTGTGTGTGCAGAAGTGACATGTCGAGCATAAAGCAGCCAGCATGTGATATGCTTGATGAAGAATGGATCCCAAGACATGGTCAGTCACATTGATAACACCACTACATGAAATGTTTAATCTGGCCATGGAGAGTGAGAACATATGCAAAAAATAAGGTGCAGAGACCTGTGCCATAGAATAGGTCGAGATAGATGTATGATGCTGATGAAAATTGTTTCGTGTTGACCTTAAATACTCTCACGCCAACAAAGGGGGAATTGTAAGGAAATGGTCAATCAGATCATCCGAAATTCTTCTCATGCTATACTGTTTTGGGTTGTTTTTCTATTGTAGCAATGTTAACCTTTAGCCTTTTCCTGTTATGCAGGGAAGTATAAGAACATAAGAACATAAGAAATAGGAGCAGGAGTAGGCCAATTGGCCCCTCGAGCCTGCTCCGCCATTCAATAAGATCATGGCTGATCTGATCCTAACCGCCAATCTACTATCTATCACAGAACCATCTCCTGCATCTAACAGAATTGAACACACAAAATAGGAGCAGAATCAGGCTACACAGTCCCCGGGCCCGCTCCACTACCCACAGGGCCATGACCGATCCGAACCTAGACTCATGTCCAAATTCCTGCCCGCTCCCCGTAACCCTTAATGCCCTTTACTTCTAGGAAACTGTCTATTTCTGTTTTAAATTTAATTAATGTTGTAGCTTCTACAGCTTTTTGTGGCAGCATATTCCATGGACCTACCACCCTCTGAGTGAAGTAGTTCCTCCTCATCTCAGTTTTGAAAGAGCAGCCCCTTATTCTAAGACTATGTCAACTAGTTCTCGTCTCACCCGTCATCGGGAACATCCTCCCCGCATCCACCCGATCCAACCCCTTCACAATCTTATATGTTTCAATAAGATCGCCTCTCATTCTTCTGAACTCCAATGAGTAGAGTCCCAATCTACCCAACCTCTCCTCATATGACCACCCCCTCATCCCCGGGATTAACCGAGTGAACCTTTTTTGCACTGCCTCGAGAGCAAGGATGTCTTTCCTTAAGTAAGGACACCAAAACTGTATGCAGTATTCCAGGTGCGGTCTCACCAATACCTTGTACAACTGAAGCAATACCTCCCTATTTTTATATTCTATCCCCCTAGCAATGAAAGCCTACTTAATGTACCACTGGGTTGTTTTGCCAGCGCTGACGCTGCAGCAATGGCCAGTTTCAGGATGAAGTCATATGCGATTTAATTAAACTCATGACATTGAAAAAAGATTCTTCAATTTCAGGGAACTTGAATCATTTGGTAACAGTGTGGGAAGACAGCTCGGCAACGAAAAACATCCGGGCATCCATCATCATTTTCAATTAGTACAATAGATACAGAAACAAAATTAGACTTACTACTAAATGTTTCAATTGATACTATTGCATGCATTATCTGCTTAATAAATCTATGGCACCTCACTCCAATGATCAAAAGCCTTGTTGAAACCTTACGCTAACCCCTTTGTACTTTAATTGTGATTGGGTTCCATTTACTAACTGTGATTAAGACTCCGCTTTACCCGTCACTCTTTAACATTCCATTTGACCCAGACGTTCTCCAAAAGCCAAAGTACATTTGGTTGCAGGTCCCCGTGGAGCCCGGGCTCTGCCAATCCGGATGGCATCCAACTTCTGGGGAAATTGCTCATTAGGTGCGGACAGTTCAGTGCAAGAGGCACATTCTCATTTACCTCGATTCAGACGACCCACAATATTTAAGGCAGGAGTCAGGCAGCAGGCAGAAGTTTTAATTCCATCATTCAGCGATGTTCTGCACCCAACTACAATCGTGAGAAGGCGACCTGCAATCAACCACATCATCCAAACTCGACAGGTAAATTAGAAAGCAAAGGCATGAATAATTAACCATTACATAACCGTGTCACATTCAATTTGATGTGGTTGTGATTCCCCGTCTCCTGTTTCTAATTAAAAAGTTGTTATACTCCCTTTGAGTTTCTCTATTCTAATAAAACAGTTATTGTTTTTCCCTGATATTCCTTGCCCTCTATTTGTTATTAAACAGTAACTCTGTTCCCCTGTCAAGTAACTCTCTATATATGGGTACTATGTTCTTGCGCCCCAATTTCTGATTAAACAGTTACTGTGTTTCCCTGACATTCCCATCTCCGCTATTTCTAAACAATCAGTTACTGTCTCCCCAGTCCCCCACTTTAAAGTCAACAATTACTGTTTACCCCTATGTCGCCTTTTCTTCTATTTCTAAAGTGAGAAGTCGCACAACACCAGGTTATAGTCCAACAGGTTTATTTGAAATCACAAGCTTTCGGAGCGGCTGCTCCTTGGTCAGGTGAAGTGAAGAAATACAAATGGGCACAGCATATATAGACAGAGAACAATGCCTGTGCAGAGAGCAATTCCAGACGACTGCAGTTAATCTATCTGACTGCCTTTTCTCACACCTCGTCAGAGAGACAATCACGGCAATCAAATGATCCAAAGACATTACATCAAAGACGATAGCAAAATACAACAAAGACGATGAGGTGGGATCACAGGGGGTCCAATGTGTCAGATGCTGCAGTCTGTATGGAAAACCAAAAACTTTAAACTTTTTACTTTTTTTACTGGAAATCACATCTGTGAACAAGCCAACGACGGCTCGAGTTTGGATGACTCTACGTCAGGTGGGGTTTCATGTAGCGTGACATGAACCCAAGATCCCGGTTGAGGCCGTCCTCATGGGTGCGGTACAGGGCTATCAGTTTCTGCTCGATGATTTTGCGTTGTCGTGTGTCTCGAAGGCCGCCTTGGAGAACGCTTACCCGAAGATCCATGGCTGAATGACCTTGAGTGTTGAAGTGTTCCCCGACTGGGAGGTAACACTCCTGCCTGGCGATTGTTGCGCGGTGTCCGTTCATATGTTATCGCAGTGTCTGCATGGTCTCGCCGATGTACCATGCTCCAGGGTATCCTTTCCTCCAACGTATGAGGTAGACAACGTTGGCCGAGTCACATGAGTATGCACCATGTACCTGGTGGGTAGTGTCCTCACGTGTGATGATGGTATCTGTTTAGATGATCTGGCATGTCTTGCAGAGGTTGCCGTGGCAGGGTTGTGTGGTGTCGTGTTCGCTATTCTCCTGAAAGCTGGGTAATTTGCTGCGAACGATGGTACTTTTGAGGTTAGGTGGCTGTCTGAAGGCGAGTAGTGGAGGCGTGGGGATGGCCTTAGCGAGGTGTTCGTCGTCATTGATGACATGTTGAAGGCTGCGAAGAACATGGCGTAGTTTCTCCGCTCCGGGGAAGTACTGGACGACGTAGGGTACTCTTTTGGTTGTGCCCCGTGTTTGGCTTCTGAGGAGGTCTATGCGATTTTTCTCTGTGGCCCATCGGAACTGTCGATCGACGAGTCGAGCGTCATATCCCGTTCTTACTAGGGCGTCTTTCAGCATCTGTAGGTGTCCATCGTGTTCCTCCTCGTCTAAGCAGATCCTGTGTATTCGCAGGGCTTGTCCATAGGGGATGGCTTATTTAACGTGGTTAGGGTGGAAGCTGGAGAAGTGGAGCATCGTGAGGTTGTCCGTCGGCTTAAGGTAGAGTGATGTGCTGAGATGTCCGTCTTTGATGGAGATTCGTGTGTCCATGAATGAAACCGATTCTGAGGAGTAGTCCATGGTGAGTTTGATGGTGGGATGGAACTTGCTGATGTTATCGTGTAATCTTTTCAGTGATCCTTCGCCGTGGGTCCAAAGGAAGAAAATGTCGTCGATGTATCTGGTGTACAGCCTTGGTTGGAGGTCCTGTGCAGCGAATAAGTCTTGCTCGAACTTGTGCATGAAGATGTTGGCGTATTGGGGTGCGAATTTGGTCCCCATGGCTGATCCGTGCGTTTGGGTAAAAAACTGGTTGTCGAAGGTGAAGACATTGTGGTCAAGGATGAAGCGGATGAGTTGTAGGATGGCGTCTGGAGATTGGCTGTTGTTGGTGTTGAGTACTGAGGATGTCGCAGCGATGCTGTCATCGTGGGCAGACTGCAGCATCTGACACATTTGACCCCTTGTGACCCCACCTCATTGTCTTTGTTGTATTTTGCTATCGTCTTTGATTTAATGTCTTTGGATCATTTGATTGCCGTGATTGTCTCTCGTCCGAGGTGTGATAAATGGCAGTTAGAAAGATTAACTGTAGTCTTCTGGAATTGTTCTCTGCACAGGCATTGTTCTCTGTCTATATATGCTGTGCCCATTTTTATTTCTTCACTTCACCTGACGAAGGAGCAGCCGCTCCGAAAGCTTGTGTTTTCAAATAACCCTGTTGGACTATAACCTGGTGTTGTGCGACTTCTCACTTTTGCCCACCCCAGTCCAACACCGGCATCTCCGCATCATGACTTCTATTGCTAGTTAGACAGTGAGTTGATTTCCCTGAATCTCCTTGTCCTCTATTTCTAATTGAATAGTCGCTTTTCCCAATGTCCTCTACTTCTAAATGCTGGTCCCTATTTCTAATATCAGTTGCCATATTCCACTGTCATCTATTTATAATTAATCGATCACTGTGTTCCCCTATATTACCTTTATTCTATTTCTAATTAAATGTTAATTTATGGACTTAATTTTCCTGTTCTCCATTTCTAATTAAACATTTACAGTGTTCCCCTAAATCCCCTTTATTCAAATTCTAATGTTGCTGCCCGTATTCCATGAACTGCACTGTCCTCTAGTCTTGATTTTAAAGATTAGGAAGGAAGATTGTTCCACAGATAGACAGTCGCTCACTGAAATAATCCAGAGATTAGTTTTGAATTTACCCCCTTCAATCTCAGGCCGTGTCCTCTGGTTCTACTGTTCTGGACAAGCTGAAACAGCTCGTCATGGTCCACCTTATCGAGTGAATTAAGAGCAGGGTCTCGCACACATTCAGGTTCCGGATATTCCTGTAACCTTTGTATGTTTGTCACTGCATTGGTAATACGAAAAGAATAATTAAACAGCTGGTGCTGGGGTCAACTACAATTCAACAGTTTCAGTGGTTTACATTATATTTTAATTCAGAATCTAACAGCCAATATCTTCGGCCTGTATATCATCCAAAGCAGATTTGTCCTGCTACTACAATGTCAATAGGAAGTCTCACTTACAAACATTCTACTTCACTGCAAAGTCGCTAAAAAATAAACGCTGTGAGTGGCCCGCAGGGTCCCATTGGATTTAATGAGGTCCGAACCGCAAATAAAGTCCGCATCTACCTGGTGCCTCCGTACCTTTGAAGACTCGCGCTCCTGGTCCTGCAGGCTGATGCCTGCCTAAAGGCCCACATATTCCAAGGGCGCATGCGGTACGTAACCGTCCCTGCGATCATGTGGGACGGTCCAACCAATCAAAAAGGGTGATTTCCGTTATGCTTATTAGGATTCATTTTACGTACGGAATCCCCATAAGTATGATAGGAATCCCAGCACATTCACAACCCTCAAATATATGAATAAATGATCTCATGACCAGAATAAATTAATATACAATATAATTAAACATTTAAAATAAATATTAATTGCTTTGAAAAATAAATGTAAACATTTTTCAAGGGGCCAAAATAACATAAGGTTAAATGATTTAAAAAATATTTTAATATGTATTTAAACACTTATCCTGGTAAAAGAAGGCATTACGCGTCCTTTTTCCTGTTTCTGCTTCATGGGTATTCATTATGCAGTAGTTGCGCAAAGAGCCCAATTTTGTGCCAGCGAATTTACATTTCCTGCAGATGCGTATGTTCTGTGAAGCAAAACCTTGACAGATCGCGAGTTTCGGGTTTTCGCGCATGCGCATCACATGCGGAAACCAGGATCTTTTTGGGCACTGACAACCACGTCCGTGGTCAAAAGCTCCGGAAAATCCGCGCCAATGTTTGTTGAGTAACGTGCTCGTGGCCCAGTCAAAAGGCTAAAGGAATGAGGGCATTTATCTCAAGCGGGCTGGAATACAAAGTGGAGCTAGTTATGCTTGAGTTGTTTCATGCTTTTGTTAGACCCCAGCTGGTGTGCTTCATTCGGTGTATTGCACTTCACCCCAGGAAGGATATGTTGGTCTTGCAGTGGGTGCAGCGAAAAGATCACCTTAAATATTCAAAACCAAAAGAAGCAAGAACGGGGGATGAACCCGAACTCAGCGGTTTACAAGAACGACGGCTTATCATTTGATCACTGCAACGCCTCAACGCTTTATCAATGACTTCGGACACCGCACTCCGGAAACCACACTCCAGATATCACACTCCAGATGCCACACTCCAGATTTTCAACATTGTTCAATGTTATTATATGAATTGACCTCCCCCCCACACGGAGCTGGGGTTCTGACTTCTTGTCGGAACTTTACTACCTTCCTTTGTGATGCATTAATGTTATTCGCCTCAACATACTCCGTGTGGTTGCGAGTTCCACATTCTAAACACTATCAGGGTAAAGAAGTGAATCCTGAATACCTTTTGGATTTATTAGTGACTATCTATATTTATCACCCCTAGTTTCGGATAACCCCACAGTCAGAAGCATGTTCTCTACGTCTACAATTCATAATTTTAGAACCTCTATTAGGTCCCACCTCAGCCTTCTCTTTTCTAATGAAAAGAGTCCCTGCCTGGTCAGTCCTTCCAGAAAGTTGTAACCTCTCAGTCAAATAGGTTTTCCCTGGTGTTGGTTCTCTCACCACCTGCCGCAAGCCCAGTCTGTTTGCACCTTCTCCAATGCCTCAATATCCATTTTTGTAAGATGGAGACCAATCTGTGTACAGTACGCCAAGTGTGTCCTAACCAAGTTTCTATACAAGTTAAATGAAAATATTCTTTCGGAGTATGTGACCACCTTATTCCTCCCACCAAAATACAGCACTTCACTTTCTTGGGATCACCACCAGCAATGTTAGTATTGAGATCATCACCAGCAATGTTAGTATTGAGATCACCACCAGCAATGTCAGTATTGGGATCACCACCAGCATTGTTAGTATTGAGATCACCACCAGCATTGTTAGTATTGAGATCACCACCAGCAATGTTAGTATTGGGATCATCACCAGAAATGTTAGTATTGGGATCATCACCAGCAATGTTAGTATTGAGATCATCACCAGCAATGTTAGTATTGGGATCACCACCAGCAATGTTAGTATTGAGATCATCACCAGCAATGTTAGTATTGGTATCACCACCAGCAATGTTAGTATTGAGATCATTACCAGCAATGTTAGTATTGTGATCATCACCAGCAATGTTAGTATTGGGTTCATCACCAGCAATGTTATTATTGAGATCATCACCAGCAATGTTAGCATTGGGATCATCACCAGCAATGTTAGAATTGAGATCAGCACCAGCAATGTTAGTATTGAGATCACCACAAGCAATGTTATTATTGAGATCACCACCAGCAATGTTAGTATTGGGATCATCACCAGCAATGTTAGTATTGGGTTAATCACCAGCAATGTTAGTATTGAGATCATCACCAGCAATGTTAGTATTGGGATCATCACCAGCAATGTTAGTATTGAGAGCATCACCAGCAATGTTAGTATTGAGATCATCACCAGCAATGTTAGTATTGAGATCACCAACAGCAATGTTAGTATTGGGATCAACACCAGCAATGTTAGTTTTGGGTTCATCACCAGCAATGTTATTATTGAGATCACCAACAGCAATGTTAGTATTGGGATCAACACCAGCAATGTTAGTATTGGGTTCATCACCAGCAATGTTAGTATTGAGATCACCAACAGCAATGTTAGTATTGAGATCATCACCAGCAATGTTAGTATTGGGATCATCACCAGCAATGTTAGTATTGGGATCATCACCATCAATGTTAGTATTGAGATCATCACCAGCAATGTTAGTATTGGGATCATCACCAGCAATGTTAGTATTGGGATCATCACCAGCAATGTTAGTATTGAGATCATCACCAGCAATGTCAGTATTGGGATCATCACCAGCAATGTTAGTATTGGGATCACCACCAGCAATGTTAGTATTGGGATCATCACCAGCAATGTTAGTATTGGGATCATCACCAGCAATGTTAGTATTGGGATCATCACCATCAATGTTAGTATTGAGATCATCACCAGCAATGTTAGTATTGGGATCATCACCAGCAATGTTAGTATTGGGATCATCACCAGCAATGTTAGTATTGAGATCATCACCAGCAATGTCAGTATTGGGATCATCACCTGCAATGTTAGTATTGGGATCACCACCAGCAATGTTGGTATTGGGAACACCACCAGCAATGTTAGTATTGAGATCATCACCAGCAATGTTAGTATTGGGATCATGACCAGCAATGTCAGTATTGGGATCATCACCAGCAATGTTAGTATTGAGATCACCACCAGCAATGTTAGTATTGGGATCATCACCAGCAATGTTAGTATTGGGATCATCACCAGCAATGTTAGTATTGAGATCATCACCAGCAATGTCAGTATTGGGATCATCACCAGCAATGTTAGTATTGGGATCATCACCAGCAATGTTAGTATTGAGATTATCACCAGCAATGTTAGTATTGGGATCATCACCAGCAATGTTAGTATTGTGATCACCACCAGCAATGTTAGTATTGAGATCATCACCAGCAATGTTAGTATTGAGATCATCACCAGCAATGTTATTATTGAGATTATCACCAGCAATGTTAGTATTGGGATCATCACCAGCAATGTTAGTATTGGGATCATCACCAGCAATGTTAGTATTGAGATCATCACCAGCAATGTTAGTATTGGGATCATCACCAGCAATGTTAGTATTGGGATCATCACCAGCAATGTTAGTATTGGGATCATCACCAGCAATGTTAGTATTGGGATCATCACCAGCAATGTTAGTATTGGGATCATCACCAGCAATGTTAGTATTGGGATCACCACCAGCAATGTTAGTATTGGGATCATCACCAGCAATGTTAGTATTGGGATCATCACCAGCAATGTTAGTATTGAGATCATCACCAGCAATGTTAGTATTGAGATCATCACCAGCAATATTAGTATTGGGATCATCACTAGCAATGTTAGTATTGAGATCATCACCAGCAATGTTAGTATTGAGATCATCACCAGCAATATTAGTATTGGGATCATCACTAGCAATGTTAGTATTGGGATCACCACCAGCAATGTTAGTATTGAGATCATCACCAGCAATATTAGTATTGGGATCATCACTAGCAATGTTAGTATTGAGATCATCACCAGCAATGTTAGTATTGAGATCATCACCAGCAATATTAGTATTGGGATCATCACTAGCAATGTTAGTATTGAGATCATCACCAGCAATGTTAGTATTGAGATCATCACCAGCAATATTAGTATTGGGATCATCACTAGCAATGTTAGTATTGGGATCACCACCAGCAATGTTAGTATTGCGATCATAACCTGCAATGTTAGTATTGAGATCACCACCAGCAATGTTAGTATTGGGATCACCACCAACAATGTTAGTATTGAGATCACCACCAGTAATTTTAGTATTGGGATCATCACCAGCAATGTTAGTATTGGGATCATCACCAGCAATGTTAGTATTGAGAGCATCACCAGCAATGTTAGTATTGAGATCATCACCAGCAATGTTAGTATTGAGATCACCAACAGCAATGTTAGTATTGGGATCAACACCAGCAATGTTAGTTTTGGGTTCATCACCAGCAATGTTATTATTGAGATCACCAACAGCAATGTTAGTATTGGGATCAACACCAGCAATGTTAGTATTGGGTTCATCACCAGCAATGTTAGTATTGAGATCACCAACAGCAATGTTAGTATTGAGATCATCACCAGCAATGTTAGTATTGGGATCATCACCAGCAATGTTAGTATTGGGATCATCACCATCAATGTTAGTATTGAGATCATCACCAGCAATGTTAGTATTGGGATCATCACCAGCAATGTTAGTATTGGGATCATCACCAGCAATGTTAGTATTGAGATCATCACCAGCAATGTCAGTATTGGGATCATCACCAGCAATGTTAGTATTGGGATCACCACCAGCAATGTTAGTATTGGGATCATCACCAGCAATGTTAGTATTGGGATCATCACCAGCAATGTTAGTATTGGGATCATCACCATCAATGTTAGTATTGAGATCATCACCAGCAATGTTAGTATTGGGATCATCACCAGCAATGTTAGTATTGGGATCATCACCAGCAATGTTAGTATTGAGATCATCACCAGCAATGTCAGTATTGGGATCATCACCTGCAATGTTAGTATTGGGATCACCACCAGCAATGTTGGTATTGGGAACACCACCAGCAATGTTAGTATTGAGATCATCACCAGCAATGTTAGTATTGGGATCATGACCAGCAATGTCAGTATTGGGATCATCACCAGCAATGTTAGTATTGAGATCACCACCAGCAATGTTAGTATTGGGATCATCACCAGCAATGTTAGTATTGGGATCATCACCAGCAATGTTAGTATTGAGATCATCACCAGCAATGTCAGTATTGGGATCATCACCAGCAATGTTAGTATTGGGATCATCACCAGCAATGTTAGTATTGAGATTATCACCAGCAATGTTAGTATTGGGATCATCACCAGCAATGTTAGTATTGTGATCACCACCAGCAATGTTAGTATTGAGATCATCACCAGCAATGTTAGTATTGAGATCATCACCAGCAATGTTATTATTGAGATTATCACCAGCAATGTTAGTATTGGGATCATCACCAGCAATGTTAGTATTGGGATCATCACCAGCAATGTTAGTATTGAGATCATCACCAGCAATGTTAGTATTGGGATCATCACCAGCAATGTTAGTATTGGGATCATCACCAGCAATGTTAGTATTGGGATCATCACCAGCAATGTTAGTATTGGGATCATCACCAGCAATGTTAGTATTGGGATCATCACCAGCAATGTTAGTATTGGGATCACCACCAGCAATGTTAGTATTGGGATCATCACCAGCAATGTTAGTATTGGGATCATCACCAGCAATGTTAGTATTGAGATCATCACCAGCAATGTTAGTATTGAGATCATCACCAGCAATATTAGTATTGGGATCATCACTAGCAATGTTAGTATTGAGATCATCACCAGCAATGTTAGTATTGAGATCATCACCAGCAATATTAGTATTGGGATCATCACTAGCAATGTTAGTATTGGGATCACCACCAGCAATGTTAGTATTGCGATCATAACCTGCAATGTTAGTATTGAGATCACCACCAGCAATGTTAGTATTGGGATCACCACCAACAATGTTAGTATTGAGATCACCACCAGTAATTTTAGTATTGGGATCATCACCAGCAATGTTAGTATTGGGATCACCAACAGCAATGTTAGTATTGGGATCACCACCAGCAATGATAGTATTGAGATCACCATCAGCACTGTTAGTATTGAGATCACCACCAGCAATGCTATTATTGGGATCACCACCAGCAATATTAGTATTGGGATCAACACCAGCAATGTTAATATTAGGATCACCACCAGCAATGTTAGTATTGCGATCACCACCTGCAATGTTGGTATTGGGAACACCACCAGCAATGTTAGTATTGGGATCACCACCAGCAATGTTAGTATTGGGATCACCACCAGCAATGTTAGTATTGGGATCATCACCAGCAATGCTAGTATTGGGATCATCACCAGCAATGTTAGTATTGAGATCATCACCAGCAATGTTAGTAGTGGGATCACCACTAGCAATGTTAGTATAGGGATCATCACCATCAATTTTAGTATTGGGATCACCACCAGCAATGTTAGTATTGAGATCACCACCAGCAATGTTAGTATTGGGATCATCACCAGCAATGTTCGTATTGGGATCACCACCAACAATGATAGTATTGAGATCACCACCAACAATGTTAGTATTGAGATCACCACCAGCAATGCTATTATTGGGATCACCACTAGCAATATTAGTATTGGGATCAACACCAGCAATGTTAATATTAGGATCACCACCAGCAATGTTAGTATTGCGATCACCACCTGCAATGTTAGTATTGGGATCACCACCAGCAATGTTAATATTAGGATCACCACCTGCAATGTTGGTATTGGGAACACCACCAGCAATGTTAGTATTGGGATCACCACCAGCAATTTTAGTATTGGGATCACCACCAGCAATGTTAGTATTGGGATCATCACCAGCAATGCTAGTATTGGGATCATCACCAGCAATGTTAGTATTCGGATCATCACCAGCAATGTTAGTATTGGGATCACCACCAGCAATGTTAGTATTGAGATCATCACCAGCAATGTTAGTATTGGGATCATCACCAGCAATGTTAGTATTGGGATCATCACCAGCAATGTTAGTTTTGAGATCATCACCAGCAATGTTAGTATTGAGATCATCACCAGCAATGTTAGTTTTGGTGTCATCACCAGCAATGTTAGTATTGGGATCATCACCAGCAATGTTAGTATTGAGATCATCACCAGCAATGTTAGTATTGAGATCATCACCAGCAATGTTAGTTTTGAGATCATCACCAGCAATGTTAGTATTGAGATCATCACCAGCAATGTTAGTTTTGGTGTCATCACCAGCAATGTTAGTATTGGGATCATCACCAGCAATGTTAGTATTGGGATCACCACCAGCAATGTTAGTATTGCGATCATAACCTGCAATGTTAGTATTGAGATCACCACCAGCAATGTTAGTATTGGGATCACCATCAACAATGTTAGTATTGAGATCACCACCAGTAATTTTAGTATTGGGATCATCACCAGCAAGTTAGTATTGGGATCACCACCAGCAATGTTAGTATTGGGATCACCACCAGCAATGATAGTATTGAGATCACCATCAGCACTGTTAGTATTGGGATCATCACCAGCAATGTTAGTATTGGGATCACCACCAGCAATGTTAGTATTGGGATCACCACCAGCAATGTTAGTATTGAGATCACCACCAGCAATGCTATTATTGGGATCACCACCAGCAATATTAGTATTGGGATCAACACCAGCAATGTTAATATTAGGATCACCACCAGCAATGTTAGTATTGCGATCACCACCTGCAATGTTGGTATTGGGAACACCACCAGCAATGTTAGTATTGGGATCACCACCAGCAATGTTAGTATTGGGATCACCACCAGCAATGTTAGTATTGTGATCACCACCAGCAATGTTAGTATTGGGATCATCACCAGCAATGTTAGTATTGGGATCACCACCAGCAATGTTAGTATTGAGATCACCACCAGCAATGTTAGTATTGGGATCATCACCAGCAATGTTAGTATTGGGATCACCACCAGCAATGTTAGTATTGGGATCACCACCAGCAATGTTAGTATTGGGATCACCACCAGCAATGTTAGTATTGAGATCACCACCAACAATGTTAGTATTGAGATCACCACCAGCAATGCTATTATTGGGATCACCACTAGCAATATTAGTATTGGGATCAACACCAGCAATGTTAATATTAGGATCACCACCAGCAATGTTAGTATTGCGATCACCACCTGCAATGTTAGTATTGGGATCACCACCAGCAATGTTAGTATTGGGATCACCACCAGCAATGTTAGTATTGGGATCACCACTAGCAATGTTAGTATTGGGATCACCACCAGCAATGTTAGTATTGGGATCACCACCAGCAATATTAATATTAGGATCACCACCAGCAATGTTAATATTAGGATCACCACCTGCAATGTTAGTATTGGGATCACCACCAGCAATGTTAGTATTGGGATCACCACCAGCAATGTTAGTATTGGGATCATCACCAGCAATGCTAGTATTGTGATCATCACCAGCAATGTTAGTATTGAGATCATCACCAGCAATGTTAGTAGTGGTATCACCACTAGCAATGTTAGTATAGGGATCATCACCATCAATGTTAGTATTGGGATCACCACCAGCAATGTTAGTATTGTGATCACCACCAGCAATGTTAGTAGTGGGATCACCACTAGCAATGTTAGTATAGGGATCATCACCATCAATGTTAGTCATGGGATCACCACCAGCAATGGTAGTATTGTGATCACCACCAGCAATGTTAGTATTGAGATCACCACCAGCAATGTTAGTATTGGGATCATCACCAGCAATGTTAGTATTGCGATCACCACCAGCAATGTTTGTAGTGGGATCACCACCAGCAATGTTAGTATTTGGATCAGCAAATGCAATGTTAGTATTGGGATCACCACCTGCAATGTTTGTCGTGGGATCACCACCAGCAATGTTAGTATTGGGATCACCCCCAGCAATGTTAGTATTAGGAAAACCACCAGCAATGTTTGTAGTGGGATCATCACCAGCAATGTTAGTATTGGGATCACCACCAGCAATGTTAGTATTGGGATCACCACCAACAATGTTAGTATTGAGATCACCACCAGTAATTTTAGTCTTGGGATCATCACCAGCAATGTTAGTATTGGGATCACCACCAGCAATGTTAGTATTGGGATCACCACCAGCAATGATAGTATTGAGATCACCATCAGCACTGTTAGTATTGAGATCACCACCAGCAATGCTATTATTGGGATCACCACCAGCAATATTAGTATTGGGATCAACACCAGCAATGTTAATATTAGGATCACCACCAGCAATGTTAGTATTGCGATCACCACCTGCAATGTTGGTATTGGGAACACCACCAGCAATGTTAGTATTGGGATCACCACCAGCAATGTTAGTATTGGGATCATCACCAGCAATGCTAGTATTGGGATCATCACCAGCAATGTTAGTATTGAGATCATCACCAGCAATGTTAGTAGTGGGATCACCACTTGCAATGTTAGTATAGGGATCATCACCATCAATTTTAGTATTGGGATCACCACCAGCAATGTTAGTATTGAGATCATCACCAGCAATGTTAGTATTGGGATCACCACCAGCAATGTTAGTATTGGGATCATCACCAGCAATGTTAGTATTGAGATCACCACCAGCAATGATAGTATTGAGATCACCACCAACAATGTTAGTATTGAGATCACCACCAGCAGCTATTATTGGGATCACCACTAGCAATGTTAGTAGTGGGATCACCACTAGCAATGTTAGTATTGGGATCACCACCAGCAATGTTAATATTAGGATCACCACCTGCAATGTTGTTATTGGGAACACCACCAGCAATGTTAGTATTGGGATCACCACCAGCAATGTTAGTATTGGTATCACCACCAGCAATGTTAGTATTGGGATCATCACCAGCAATGCTAGTATTGGGATCATCACCAGCAATGTTAGTATTGAGATCATCACCAGCAATGTTAGTAGTGGGATCACCACTAGCAATGTTAGTATAGGGATCATCACCATCAATGTTAGTATTGGGATCACCACCAGCAATGTTAGTATTGTGATCACCACCAGCAATGTTAGTATTAGGATCATCACCAGCAATGTTAGTATTGCGAACACCACCAGCAATGTTTGTAGTGGGATCACCACCAGCAATGTTAGTATTTGGATCAGCAAATGCAATGTTAGTATTGGGATCACCACCTGCAATGTTTGTAGTGGGATCACCACCAGCAATGTTAGTATTGGGATCACCCCCAGCAATGTTAGTATTAGGAAAACCACCAGCAATGTTTGTAGTGGGATCACCACCAGCAATGTTAGTATTGAGATCACCACCAGCAATGTTAGTATTGTGATCACCACCAGCAATGTTAATCTTGGGATCACCACCTGCAATGTTAGTATTGAGATCACCACCAGCAATGTTAGTATTGGGATCACCACTTTCAATGTTAGTATTGGGATCATCACCAGCAATGTTAGTATTGGGATCACCACCAGCAATGTTAGTATTGGGATCACCACCAGCAATGTTAGTATTGAGATCACCACCAGCAATATTAGTATTGGGATCACCACCAGCAATGTTAGTATTGTGATCACCAACAGCAATGTTAGTATTGGGATCACCACCAGCAATGTTAGTATTGGGATCACCACCAGCAATGTTAATCTTGGATCACCACCTGCAATGTTAGTATTGAGATCACCACCAGCAATGTTAGTATTGCGATCACCACAAGCAATGTTAGTATTGGGATCACCACCAGCAATTTTCGTATTGATATCACCACCAGCAATGTCAGAATTGGGATCACCACCAGCAATGTTAGTCATGGGATCACCACCAGCAATGGTAGTATTGTGATCACCACCAGCAATGTTAGTCTTGGGATCACCACCAGCAATGTTAGTCTTGGGTTCACCACCAGCAATGTTAGTATTGAGATCATCACCAGCAATGTTAGTATTGGGGTCACCACCAGCAATGTTAGTATTGAGATCACCACCAGCAATGTTAGTATTGGGATCACCACCAGCAATGTTAGTATTGAGATCACCACCAGCAGTATTAGTATTGGGATCACCACCAGCAATGTTAGTATTGGGATCACCACCACCAATGTTAGTATTGGGATCACCACCAGCAATGTTAGTCTTGGGATCACCACTAGCAATGTTAGTATTGGGATCAACACCAGCAATGTTAGTATTGGGATCATCACCAGCAATGTTAGTATTGGGATCACCACCAGCAATGTTAGTATTGGGATCACCACCAGCAATGATAGTATTGAGATCACCACTAGCAATGTTAGTATTGGGATCAACACCAGCAATGTTAGTATTGGGATCACCACCAGCAGTATTAGTATTGAGATCACCACCAGCAATGTTAGTATTGGGATCACCACCAGCAATGTTAGTATTGGGATCACCACCAGCAATGATAGTATTGAGATCACCATCAGCACTGTTAGTATTGAGATCACCACCAGCAATGCTATTATTGGGATCACCACCAGCAATATTAGTATTGGGATCAACACCAGCAATGTTAATATTAGGATCACCACCAGCAATGTTAGTATTGCGATCACCACCTGCAATGTTGGTATTGGGAACACCACCAGCAATGTTAGTATTGGGATCACCACCAGCAATGTTAGTATTGGGATCACCACCAGCAATGTTAGTATTGGGATCACCACCAGCAATGTTAGTATTGGGATCATCACCAGCAATGCTAGTATTGGGATCATCACCAGCAATGTTAGTATTGAGATCATCACCAGCAATGTTAGTAGTGGGATCACCACTAGCAATGTTAGTATAGGGATCATCACCATCAATTTTAGTATTGGGATCACCACCAGCAATGTTAGTATTGAGATCACCACCAGCAATGTTAGTATTGGGATCATCACCAGCAATGTTAGTATTGGGATCACCACCAGCAATGTTAGTATTGGGATCACCACCAGCAATGTTAGTATTGGGATCACCACCAGCAATGTTAGTATTGAGATCACCACCAGCAATGTTAGTATTGAGATCACCACCAGCAATGCTATTATTGGGATCACCACTAGCAATATTAGTATTGGGATCAACACCAGCAATGTTAGTATTGGGATCACCACCAGCAATGTTAGTATTGGGGTCACCACCAGCAATGTTAATATTAGGATCACCACCAGCAATGTTAGTATTGCGATCACCACCTGCAATGTTAGTATTGGGATCACCACCAGCAATGTTAGTATTGGGATCACCACCAGCAATGTTTGTATTGGGATCACCACTAGCAATGTTAGTATTGGGATCACCACCAGCAATGTTAGTATTGGGATCACCACCAGCAATATTAATATTAGGATCACCACCAGCAATGTTAATATTAGGATCACCACCTGCAATGTTGGTATTGGGAACACCACCAGCAATGTTAGTATTGGGATCACCACCAGCAATGTTAGTATTGGGATCACCACCAGCAATGTTAGTATTGGGATCATCACCAGCAATGCTAGTATTGGGATCATCACCAGCAATGTTAGTATTGAGATCATCACCAGCAATGTTAGTAGTGGGATCACCACTAGCAATGTTAGTATAGGGATCATCACCATCAATGTTAGTATTGGGATCACCACCAGCAATGTTAGTATTGTGATCACCACCAGCAATGTTAGTATTGAGATCACCACCAGCAATGTTAGTATTGCGATCACCACCAGCAATGTTTGTAGTGGGATCACCACCAGCAATGTTAGTATTTGGATCAGCAAATGCAATGTTAGTATTGGGATCACCACCTGCAATGTTTGTAGTGGGATCACCACCAGCAATGTTAGTATTGGGATCACCCCCAGCAATGTTAGTATTAGGAAAACCACCAGCAATGTTTGTAGTGGGATAATCACCAGCAATGTTAGTATTGGGATCACCACCAGCAATGTTAGTATTGGGATCACCACCAACAATGTTAGTATTGAGATCACCACCAGTAATTTTAGTATTGGGATCATCACCAGCAATGTTAGTATTGGGATTACCACCAGCAATGTTAGTATTGGGATCACCACCAGCAATGATAGTATTGAGATCACCATCAGCACTGTTAGTATTGAGATCACCACCAGCAATGCTATTATTGGGATCACCACCAGCAATATTAGTATTGGGATCAACACCAGCAATGTTAATATTAGGATCACCACCAGCAATGTTAGTATTGCGATCACCACCTGCAATGTTGGTATTGGGAACACCACCAGCAATGTTAGTATTGGGATCACCACCAGCAATGTTAGTATTGGGATCATCACCAGCAATGCTAGTATTGGGATCATCACCAGCAATGTTAGTATTGAGATCATCACCAGCAATGTTAGTAGTGGGATCACCACTAGCAATGTTAGTATAGGGATCATCACCATCAATTTTAGTATTGGGATCACCACCAGCAATGTTAGTATTGAGATCACCACCAGCAATGTTAGTATTGGGATCATCACCAGCAATGTTAGTATTGGGATCACCACCAGCAATGTTAGTATTGGGATCACCACCAGCAATGATAGTATTGAGATCACCACCAACAATGTTAGTATTGAGATCACCACCAGCAATGCTATTATTGTGATCACCGCTAGCAATATTAGTATTGGGATCAACACCAGCAATGTTAATATTAGGATCACCACCAGCAATGTTAGTATTGCGATCACCACCTGCAATGATGGTATTGGGATCACCACCAGCAATGTTAATATTAGGATCACCACCTGCAATGTTGGTATTGGGAACACCAGCAGCAATGTTAGTATTGGGATCACCACCAGCAATGTTAGTATTGGGATCACCACCAGCAATGTTAGTATTGGGATCATCACCAGCAATGCTAGTATTGGGATCATCACCAGCAATGTTAGTATTGAGATCATCACCAGCAATGTTAGTAGTGGGATCACCACTAGAAATGTTAGTATAGGGATCATCACCATCAATGTTAGTATTGGGATCACCACCAGCAATGTTAGTATTGTGATCACCACCAGCAATGTTAGTATTAGGATCATCACCAGCAATGTTAGTATTGCGATCACCACCAGCAATGTTTGTAGTGGGATCACCACCAGCAATGTTAGTATTTGGATCAGCAAATGCAATGTTAGTATTGGGATCACCACCTGCAATGTTTGTAGTGGGATCACCACCAGCAATGTTAGTATTGGGATCACCCCCAGCAATGTTAGTATTAGGAAAACCACCAGCAATGTTTGTAGTGGGATCACCACCAGCAATGTTAGTATTGAGATCACCACCAGCAATGTTAGTATTGTGATCACCACCAGCAATGTTAGTATTGGGATCACCACTTTCAATGTTAGTATTGGGATCATCAGCAGCAATGTTAGTATTGGGATCACCACCAGCAATGTTAGTATTGGGATCACCACCAGCAATGTTAGTATTGAGATCACCACCAGCAATGTTAGTATTGGGATCACCACCAGCAATGTTAGTATTGTGATCACCAACAGCAATGTTAGTATTGGGATCACCACCAGCAATGTTAGTATTGGGATCACCACCAGCAATGTTAATCTTGGGATCACCACCTGCAATGTTAGTATTGAGATCACCACCAGCAATGTTAGTATTGCGATCACCACAAGCAATGTTAGTATTGGGATCACCACCAGCAATTTTCGTATTGATATCACCACCAGCAATGTCAGAATTGGGATCACCACCAGCAATGTTAGTCATGGGATCACCACCAGCAATGGTAGTATTGTGATCACCACCAGCAATGTTAGTCTTGGGATCACCACCAGCAATGTTAGTCTTGGGTTCACCACCAGCAATGTTAGTATTGAGATCATCACCAGCAATGTTAGTATTGGGGTCACCACCAGCAATGTTAGTCATGGGATCACCACCAGCAATGGTAGTATTGTGATCACCACCAGCAATGTTAGTCTTGGGATCACCACCAGCAATGTTAGTCTTGGGTTCACCACCAGCAATGTTAGTATTGAGATCATCACCAGCAATGTTAGTATTGGGGTCACCACCAGCAATGTTAGTATTGAGATCACCACCAGCAGTATTAGTATTGGGATCACCACCAGCAATGTTAGTATTGGGATCACCACCACCAATGTTAGTATTGGGATCACCACCAGCAATGTTAGTCTTGGGATCACCACTAGCAATGTTAGTATTGGGATCAACACCAGCAATGTTAGTATTGGGATCACCACCAGCAATGTTAGTATTGCGATCACCACCTGCAATGTTAATATTGGGATCACCACTAGCATTGTTAGTATTGGGATCACCACCAGCAATGTTAGTATTGGAATCACCACCAGCAATGTTAGTACTGGGATCAACACCAGCAAAGTTAGTATTCGGATCACCACCAGCAATCTCAGTAGTGGGAGCTCCACCGGCAATCTGACCATACGGTTACGGGTGCGGTTGCATATTGGTTCTGTTACTGGAGTAATATTCCCGAGTACTCGACTGATGCTCTTGCTAGATTTGAGTTCAAATCCTCCCAAATAATCGAAAGTAAAAAGCTAGTGTCCGTAATGGTGACCATGAAAGCTACTAGATTGTTGTAAAATCCCAACTGGATCGCTGATGCCCTTAAGGTTAGGACATCTGCCGTTTTTTCCTGGTCTGGCTGATATATTTGACTCCAGATCCACAGCAACGTGGTTGATTCATTCAGACATGGTTTAGCGAACCATTCGGTTGCATCAAACTGCTACATTTGAATGGCTGAGCAGCCTCGAACGGCCTACTCCTGCTTCTATTTCTCATGTTTTTTAAATCCAATCCGGCCAATTATCGGCATATCAGCCTACTCTCAATCATCATCAGAGTGATGGAATATGTCGATAGTGCCATCAAGCTGCACTTAGTCACCAATAACCGGCTCACCGATGCTCAGTTTGTGTTCCACCAGGACCACTCGGCTCCAGACCTCATTACATCCTTTGTCCAAACATGGATAAAATATATAAATTCCAAAGGTGAGGTGAGAATGACTGCTCTTGACATCGAGGAAGCATTAGACCGAGTGTGGCAGTAAGACATCCAAACAAATTTGAATTCCATGGGGATCATTGTGACAACTCTCCACTGGCTATATTCATGCCTTCAGAGAGTGGTTGTTGGAGACCAATAATCTCAGCCCCATGACAAAGCTGCATAAGTTCCTCATGTCAGTGTCCTCGGGCCCAAGCATCTTCAGATGCTTCTTCAATGACCTTCCCTCTGGTATAATGTCAGACTGAGCATATTTTTGGAGAAGATTTCACAGTGTTGTATTCGCTATTCCGCAGGTAAAGAAGCAGTCCGTGCCCACATACAGCATGCCCAGGACAACATCCAAGCTTGGGCTGATAATTGGCAAGTGTCATTCACGCCAAATAAGTGCCAGGCAATGACTACCTCCAAAAGAGAAAAACAGTTCATTTTGACATTCAATGGCATTACCATCGTTGAATCCCCCACAATCAACATTCCAGGGGTCACAAGTGATCAGAAATTGAACTGGACCAGCTAGATAAAAACTGTGTTTACAAGAGCAGGTCAGAAGCTGGGTATTCTGCGGCGAATAGCTCACCGCCTGACTCCCCAATATCTATCCAACAACCACAAGAGAGAAACAGGAGTGTGATGAAATACTCTGCACTTGCCTGCATGGATGCAGCTCCAACAATACTGAAGAAACTCGACACAATCCAGGAAAACAGTCCGCTTAATCAGCACTCCATCCACAACCTCAACCAGTCACTCTCTCCACCACCGGCGCACCGAGGCTGCAGTATGTACCATCTGCAAGATGCACTACAGCAACTCGCCAAGGCTTATTCGACAGCACCTCCCCAACTCGCGACATCTTGCATTTAGGAACAGGGCAGCAGGCGCATTGGAACACCATCATCTCCAATTTCCACTGCAATTAACACACCATCCTGACGTGGAAATATATAGTCGTTTCTACATCGTCGCTGGTTCAAAATCCTGGAACTCCCTATCAAACAGCACTGTGGAGTACCTGCACCTAACGGACTGCAGAGCTTCAAGAAGACGTGTCACCACCACATTCTCAAGGAAACCTAGTGATGGGCAATAAAGGCTGGCCTTGCCAGTGGTGGCCATATCCGAAGTGAAAAAATAAAATGAAAAATAACTATTTAATTTTCCCTGGGTGTTGCTGCTGATCTCTAGTTAATGAACATGTTGTTTCCTTGAATACCAGGTGACAACTGAGCTGGGAGACATCAGCAAATTCATTCCCAGAGCCGCCTCGTAGCCAGAACCTGTCACTACATCGTCGCTTTGGATACAGTAAAATTTAATGCGAAAGCATAACATTTTAACCCCCTAGATTAGATCAAAATATAAATGTTACTATATTGTTTTCCCTTTTAAAACCTTCCCCATTGTTGTAATTTTCAGAGACTGTGGCAATACCGTGCAGAGAACTCCGGAGCTGAAAATGAAACCAGCAAATCACACAATTTTTGCAGGAAACACATATTTTGTGGTTACCAGGAAATTGGAAAACTCCGCATTGTGGTGCCCCCAAATCCAACTGTTTTTCAAGTGGTGATAAGACACCTATAGACCCGATGGACACTTCTGGGCCACGAGCCACACAATATTCCAGGCAGCATCTGCATCACCTGTTTGACAATAAGTTCTACTCTGAGATGGACAACGCAGTTGTGTCTCTAGCCTGTGTCTCTCTGACTCTCTCTCTCAGTCCCTCTCTCCTTCTGTCGGTCTCTCGCCCTTTCTGTTTGTCTGTCTCACTCCTGTCGACCTTTAAATTTCACCCCTCTCTATGACTAACTCTCTGTCGCTCTGTCTCTCTCTCTAACTCTCTCTGTCTGTCTCACTCTGCCCCTCCCTCCTTCTGTCTGTCTCTCCTCATCTCTGTCTGTTTCTCTCTCCTGTCACTCTCTGACTCTCTGTTTCTCTCTCTCTCTATCGATGACTCTCTTTCTCTGTTTACCTTTCCCTCAATCAGCTCTTTCCAATTAGCTTTACATTGTTGTATATTTTCCCAGTTGCATGTTCTTTCTATCCTGCTAACTTTTTCTCATTTTTCTATCCCAGTTCTCCCTCTGTTTCTGGACTTCTGTCCCTTACCTCCAAATCAGTATTCGCACCTTCTGATTCTGCCACTTTTCAGCAATAGTATCTCTCCCTCATTCTATTTCTCTCTCCTTTCTATTTTTATTCAAATTCTCATTCTTTCTTCCATTCGCTTTGTCTGTAGTTCTCTCTTTCTCGGTCTATCTGTCTCTATCAGTCGCTCTCTGCTCTCTTTGTCTCTCTGTTTTCGTCTGTCGCTGTGGCCCTCCCAGTCTCTCTCTATCCTTCTCTCTTTCTCTCATTCTCTTCCATATCTCCTTCTTAATCTCTATATGTGTCCCTCTCTCCTTGTCTGTCTATCTGTTTGTTTCTCTCTCTGTACAATATGAACGAGAACAGTAATTAATACTGAACAAAGTTACCATGTGAGACCCGGCCCACAGCTTAATCTTCGAACTAGGTGTCCGAGTGTTTATGGCGTGAGACTGAAGATCCAAAGAATTCGAACCCCACTCCTAATAGTTCTAATCATCGATTAGTCTGATGTTTGAATGCGTCTCTGCTGTTTGAGTGTTTGATGAGCCCGTATTTAAATAGTCAGAAAATGTAAATCTAGTGAATCTTCCATATTGTTACCTGAATGTCATAGAAACATAGAAACATAGAAACATAGAATCTAGGAGCAGGAGTAGGCCATTCGGCCCGTCGAGCCTGCTCTGCCATTCAATACGATCATGGCTGATCATCCAAATCCAGTACCCTGTCCCTGCTTTAATCCCCACAGTACACATATCCCACCCTGTCTGTTCAGATTCAATCCCACAGTCCATTATTTACTCTTATTGCTGATAATCATGAAATGGCTTTCCCAATAAATCAACAAGCCAACAAAAATTAATGAAATGGGATCTGAGCCATTTCCTGGCTGAATGTCCTGTGTAGATACAAGGACAATCAGCCCGAGACCGTCCCTGGCTATTGAGCTGGAAGATCCAACCGCTCATTTAAAGAGTTTGTGTTCAACCCAATGAACATGGAATCGAAATTTCTCACTTTTAAATTGAAACGCATTGGATTGGAAAACATGAATGTTTTGGGAAACATGAATGGATGGGGAATCTTCAATGGATCGGCCACAGCGAAAGGACTGTGAACCGCTTATAGATCGGCAAACAACAATCGATTAAAAATCGTCAATGATGTGGGGGATTCTCAATAGATTGGAAGCAATCGATGAATCAAGCAATATCAATCATTTAGAAACTACGATGAAGGAGGAAATGTTTGAGGAAATTAATTTAATTTCGTAATACCTAACATCTGGAACACGCTTTATCTATTTGGCTGTCTCCCTGCAATGGAAAAGAGAACTCAAACTGTAATGAATACAGATCGCTACTCCTGGGAAAAGGCTCAGGCAGAATAGATAAATGTTCAAAGTTTACTCAGCTCGTTTGACCTTCCAGCTTAGATGGACACGGTGCGAATGATAAGCCGAGCAAAAATTATTTGATTAATGATTGGAGTCTAAAAGCAGGTACAGGCAGGGATCGACCACAGGCTCCTGGGTTCACGGAACGGACGCCCTTCCACTTGAACTGGGAAAGTGAATGGAGAGTTACCTTCAATGCTTTGGGAAAGTGAATGGACAGAAACCATCAATGCTTTGGGAAATTGAAAGGACAGATACCATCAATGCTTTGGGAAATTGAATCGACTGATGCCATCAATGGACTGGGAAACTGAATGGATAGATTCCATCAATGGATTGTGAAGGTGAATAGACAGATACCTTCAATGGATTGGGAAAGTGAATGGACAGATACCTTCAATGGATTGGGAAATTGAATGGACAGATACCATCAATGGACTGGGAAAGTGAATGAACAGATACCATCAATGGATTGGGAAAGTAAATGGACAGATACCATCAATGGGTTGGGAAAGTGAATAGACAGATACTATCAATGGATTGGGAAAGTGAATGTACAGATATCTTCAATGGATTGGGAAAGTGAATGGACAGATACCATCAATGGATTGGGAAAGTGAATGGAGAGATACCATCAATGGATTGGGAAATTGAATGGACAGATACCATCAATGGATTGGGAAAGTGAATGGAGAGATACCATAAATGGATTGGGAAATTGAATGGACAGGTACCATCAATGGATTGGGAAATTGAATGGACAGATACTATCAATGGATTGGGAAATTGAATGGACAGCTACCCTCAATGGATTTGGAAATTGAATGGACAGATACCATCAATAGCTTGGGAAAGTGAATGGACAGATACCTTCAATGGATTGGGAAAGTGAATGGACAGATACCTTCAATGGATTGGGAAATTGAATGGACAGATGCCAACAATTGATTGGGAAAGTGAATGGACAGATACCATCAATAGGTTGGGAATGTGAATAGAAAGATATCATCAATGGATTGGGAAAGTGAATGGACAGATATCATCAATGGACTGGGAAATTAAATTGACAGATACCATCAATGGATTGGGAAAGTGAATGAACAGATACTATCAATGGGTTGGGAAAGTGAATGGACAGATACCATCAATGGATTGGGAAAGTGAATGGACAGATATCATCAATGGGTGGTAAAGTGAATCGACAGATACCATCAATAGGTTGGGTTTAGTGGACTAGGGAACGGGAATTGATTGGGACGGATGGACGGTGTGCAAATATCCGTGGATTGGTGGACATCTGATGGATGTTCATCCACAGACCTGCAGAAATGTCGAGACTCCAATAGGCGGGCTTAGTCCTCACTGTCCATAAATCAGCCATTAAGAAAATTAACCGAGTGAAGCTACAAACTGTGGTTGTACCGGGGGCGGCGCTTTGTCTTAGGAGATGGAAGCCTTACCCCCTGATCACCATCCATGCTGAATGTTTGGATGTCACGTTCCAGGATGTAACAATTAATTGGGAAGTCTCTGCGCTGGGAAATGTAAATGTATCTGTCCCTCTCTATCTCTGTCTGTCTCCAGTCTTTCTCATTTGTGTTAGCTCCGGTTTCCTCGGTCCCCTTTATCTACCCTTGTATATGTGGGACTATAGATTACAGACCGGGAACTGAGAGGCGCGGGGTCTCCGAGTGAGGGTCGCCGTATCTCTCAACCTCTCACACCCAGAAATCTGAGACTCTGAGAGGTAAAGAAGGGGTATGGTCCGGGTATTTCAGCCGCCGTCCGATTTCAAACCAGTGAATCAAAGAACGACGAGTCTTGTAGGATTTCTCAATGTGTATCGTGTGCAAGTTTATATAGAGAGATTGTCACAGGAGCTGAGACAGTAAGAAATAACATGGCTGAGCAAGTCACTCAGAAAACACCGACTGAAATATTCAAAGCTAGCAATGGCACGGACGGGGGTCGAACCCGCGCTCTTCGGTTTACAAGACCGACATCTTACCGCTGGGCCACCGCGCCGCTTCCACAAGAGCAAGGCACGTGACATTCCAGATGTCACACTCAAGATGTCAAATAATGACCAATGATAATTTCGGAATTGACCTTTCACCACGGGAACCGGGGTACTGACCGATAGTCCGACCTCCAAATGACATGATATTGGCTTCGGTTTAACATTTCATTCGAAAAAGCGGCGCCTCCGACAGTGCGGCGGGCAGTGCGGCGCCGGGAGGGAGCCAACAGCCGCGTCTCTGCAATAAGTGACAATGCCGGAGTGTTGGAACAGGCCCGGCCAGCTCAGTCGGTGGAGCGTTAGATTCTCAATCTCAGGCTCCTGGATTCCAGCCACACTTTGCGCTGAGTTTTATTTTGCTTTTACGGCCGAATTCCAGCTCTGAATTCCCGCGGCAGTGGCACCGCGCTGAAAACGAGTCTTTACCCAGTACCTTGTGCTTAATAATTTAATTATAGAGTCATAGCGTCTGTAGAGCAATCCAGTCAGTCCCATTCCCCCGCTCTATCCCCGTAGCCCTGCAAGTTTATTTCCCACAAGTGCCGATCCAGTCTCTCATTGAAAACATTGAGTGTGTCCGCTTCCACCGCTTCCGTCGGCAGCGAATACCAGGTCATCACCACTCGCTGTGTAAAAAGGTTTTTCCTGTATCTCTTGCCCAAAACAATAAATCTGTGTCCCCTACTCCCTGTACCATCAACTAGTGGGAACTGCCTTTCCCCATCTCGCCTATTCAAACCCGTTCCGCGTGGGGGAAGGTCAAAATTAAAGCACATGGGATTGAGGGTAATATATTGGCATGGATTGAAAATTGGTTAACAGACAGGAAACAGCGAGTAGGAATAACTGATTCTTTTACGGGGTGGCAGCCGGTGACTGGTGAGGTACCGGAGGAGTCAGTGCGTGGGCCCCAGCTAATCACAATATATATCAACGATTTGGTTGAGGGAACCTAATGTAATATTTCCAAGTTGCTGACGACACGAAACTTGGTGGGATTGTGAGTTGTGAGGAGAATTGAAAGAGGCTTCAAGGCGATTTAGACAAGTTGAGTGAGTGGGCAAATACATGGCAGATGCAGTATAACGTGGATAAATGTGAAGTTATCCACTTTGGTAGGAAAAACAGAAAGGCAGAGTATTATTTAAATGGTGATAGATTGGGAAATGTTGATGTACAAAGGGACCTGGGTGTCCTGGGACAGCAGTCACTGAAAGCAAACATGCAGGTGCAGCAAGCAGTAAGGAAGGCAAATGGTATGTTTGCCTTCATTGCAAGAGGATTCGAGTGCAGGAGCAACGATGTCTTACTACAGTTATACAGGGTCTTGGTGCGCCCACACCTAGAGAACTGTGTGCAGTTTTGATCACCTTACTTAAGAAAGGATATACTTGCCATAGAGGGAGTACAGCGAACGTTCACCAGACTGATTCCTGGGATGGAAGGACTGTCGTATGAGGAGAGATTGGGTCGACTAGGCCTGCATTCACTTTAGAAGAATGAGAGGGGATCTTATTGAAACGTATAACATTCTGACAGGGCTAGTCAGACTGGATGCAGGGAGGATGTTTCCCCTGGCGGGGGAGCTCTAGAACGAGGGGTCACAGTCTCAGGATACGGGGTAGGACATTCAGGACTGAGATGACGGGAATTTTTTTCACTCAGAGGGTGGTGAACCTGTAGAATTATCTACCACAGATGGCTGTGGAGGCCAAGTCACTGAATATATTTAAGAAGGAGATAGATAGATTTCTAGACACGAAAGGCATCAAGGGGTATGGGGAGAGAACAAGAATATGGTATTGAGATAGAGGATCAGCCATGATCATATTGAATGGCAGAGCAGGCTCGAAGGGCTGAATGGCCTACTCCTGCTCCTATTTTTCTATGTTTTCTATGTTTCTAACAGAATGAGTTAGGGATTCAGATATACAAACATTTCTGACGGGCCTCAGGTTTTCTCAGAGGTTACAAACTCCCCTGATTCATTGCCCTTTGCGAGGCAGGTGTGACGTTCCAGTCAAAACTCTGTCCGAACAAAACTGGCGACAGTCACTGATATAGAATGGCCACGTCCTGGGGACCGAGAGCAGCCTGTGCAGGGCGAGGAAGAACCAGAGGCGACATGAGAAAACATTTTTACACAGCGAGTTCAGGTCATTGAGGGAAAGCCCCACGAGTATGAGGCCACCTGCAGATCATTAAGGAAAAGACTGCGGACCAGATTAAGGAGGTGGAGTAGTTTGGTTTACGGGTGAATATGTGAGCGGGAAGTGTGGTGCGGGGCTGGCTGCGCTCGCATTATCGGAGGGTCAGATCCTGCGCACTATTCAATATAGCTGTAGCAATCGATCTGCAGAATACGCGGGGCTGGCAGCGTTGTTGACGGTGCTTGAAGAAGGGGCTCGGCAGAAGGAGTTGGGTATTGTGCACGATTCAGATGATATGTTTCGGGAATGTGCGCAGCTCCTGCAATGAAGGGCGGATCACAATTTTATGGCCACAGATGATGGTGCGATGGGATTCGGTCCCAATGACAAGCTATACAGGATCGGGCCCGTCAGCACACGCGGGTGTCGCTTGTGAAAAAGAAGGCCCACAGGAACAAAGTTTGATTGTACAGGATTGATTTACGGGGCAATTGTCTGCTACCGCACGGGGTGGGGAGTATCTTTCGGTTGCTGTCGATGTATTCTCAAGGCGGGCAGAGGCTTTTCCTGCCCGCATCAGACGGCTGAAACTACCGCGACTATACTTTTTTTTATGACGCCTTTACTCATAAAGTCACTGAGTCATTCGGCACCGGGGAGCCCATTCGGCCCATCGACTCCGTGCCGGCTCTCTGTAGAGCAATCCAGTCAGTCCCATTCCCCCGCTCTATACCCAAGTTTATTTCCCTCACGTGCCTATCCAGTCTCCCCTTGAAAATATTGAGTGCCTCCGCTTCCACCACTTCCGTTGGCAGTGAGTTCCAGATCCCTACCACTCGCTGCGTAAAAAATGTTTTTCCTCACATTCTGCCTGTATCTCTTGCCGAAAACCATAAATCTGTGTCCCTTAGTCTTTGTAACATCAATTAGTTTCAACAGCCTTTCCCCGTCTAGACTATCCAAACCCGTCATAATCGCGTACACCTCTATCAAATCACCCTTCAACCTCCTTTGCTCTAATGAAAACAAATCCAGCTTCTCTAACCTGTCTTTGTAACTAAGATTCCCCATCCCTGGAACCATTCTGGTAAATCTCCTCTCCACCTTCTCAAGAGCCTTCACGTCCTTCCTAAAGTGTGTTGACCAGAACCGGACGCAATACTCCAGTTGTGGCCTAACCAGCGTTTTATAAAGGTTCAGCATAACTTCTCTACTTTTGTACTCAATACCTCTATTTATGAAGCCCAAGATCCCATATTTTTTGTTAACCACTCTCTCAATATGTCTTGCCACCTTCAGGGACCTATGCACATTAACTCCCAGGTCCCCCTGTCCCTGCACACTCTTTAAAACTGTGTCATTAAGTATATATTGCCTCTCCCTGTTCCTTCTGCCAAAATGCATCACCTCACACTTCTCTGTATTAAATTCCATCTGCCACTTGTCTGCCCATTCTACTAGCCTTTCTATGTCTTGTTGAAGTCGATTGGTATAATCACTGTTTGCCACACCCCCAAGTTTGGTGTCATCGGGAAATTTAGAAATTCTACTCTGAATTCCAATATCCAGGTCATTTATATATATATATATCTAAAAAAGAACTGGCCCCAGCACTGACCCTTGAGGAACACCACTGTCTACAATCCTCCAGTCTGAAAAACAGCCATTTACCACAACTCGCTATTTTCTGTCCTTAAGCCAATTCCTTATCCAAGCTGCCACTGACCCATCTATTCCTTGTGCCTCCATTTTGTTAAAGCCTTCTATGTGGTACTTTGTCAAAGGCCTTCCTAAAATCCATGTAGACAACATTCTTTGCATTCTATTCAACGAGCCTCCCTGTTATTTCATGAAAAAAAACAATTAGATAAGTGAAACACGCACCGCGGGAGATCCCTCGAATTGTTGATTGTGACAATGGACCCTCATTTGTGGAGACTGCGGGAAAAGGTGTCTTGGGGATACTTGAGATTGATCAGAATTACTCATATTTTCTTTGCTTTTTCATATTAACTAGAACCTTACTCTAAAGTGTGTCTCACTAGTTGCCCAGTGTCATGGAGAGAGGCGCCGGATCACATCAGTTATTTAATGTAACAGACACTAACGCAGATAAACACAGCCCGAGATACAGAGATTATCGGGAATCACCGGGCAATAGACAAGAGATATTGACAAGGGCAAAGCGCTTTGCTATCGGAAAATTACCTGAACCCCACTGGTTAATTAATGGTTTGATGGTTGACTTCCTTATACACCTTGGAATTTAGGAGAACCTAGTTGGAGCGGAGAAAACAACCGCCTCTCTGCGATAATGACAATGCTGCAAAGTTAAAACAGGGCTGGCTCGATCAGTCGGTTGAGCGTTAGATTCTTAAACTCAGAGATGTGTATACGAGCCCAAGGTTAGGCGAATATTTTTATTGCGTTTTCTGTGAGTCAGGATGGTCTCTGGAGGCATGGGTTCGAATCCAACTTCTGACATGCAGATCCTTTCCCTTCTCCCTGCAATTGTACTTTGTGGAATGAGCTGCAACTGCTTCATCGGCTCGGTGGGTCTGTTTTTATCAGAAAACTAAGCCTGGCATTGTTCTCCTTCGAGTACAGAGAGCGAATAGAGTTATTCAAAATAATGAGGGCTTTGATTTGGCAAGTAGGGAGAAATGTTTCCTCGGGCGAGTGGATCGACAACCAGAGGTCATAGATTTAAATAAATTGGCAAAAAAAATCTAGAGGAGACATTAGGAGAATTCTTCTCTGTTACGATCTGGAACGCGTTACCTGAGGATGGTGGAATCAGATTCCATAGAAATTTCAACCGGCAATTGGACATGTATTTGAAGAGAACTAATTAGCAGGGTTATGGTGTAAAAGCTGGGGTGTGGGACTAAATTCGACGGTTCATTCAAAGAGCTGGCATAGGCAGGACGGGCCGAACGGCCTCATTCTGTGCGGTCAGATTCAATGATCCTAAGATTCAATGATTCTGTGACTCCGGTCTCTTCACACTACAAATAGTCTGCAATAACTGGTCCTCATTCTCTGGAATTTGCTCCCAAACCCTTCCGTCTCCTCCTTTAAGACGCTCCTTAAAACCGTTAGCTTTGAGGAGACTTTTAGACACACGCTTTAATAGCTCCTTCTTTGGATTGGGCTTCCATATTTTAGATCACACCTCTATGAAGCACATTTGGAGATCCCCTAAAAGTGTTTATCAAGCTGTGTGTGACACTTTACTGAATAAGTGTGTTTGTGTCTGTTTGTTACAGTAAATAAATGAGGGCATCTGGCGCTCCTCTCCCTGACACTGGGCAACCAGTGAGACAGACTTTACAGCAAGATTCTGTTTATTATGAAAAAGCAAAGAAATTATACTTCCAGAATTAAAAGAAGCTCTGATCCTGACGTGATTTGAACACGCAGCTTTACTGATGTTGATTCAGACACTCTTCCGTTCCGCCCGTGGCCTCCATTTGGACAACTGTAGGAGATGTTTCTAAATATCAATGTTTCTCAAACACCGTTTCATTCTCCCGCAGAATCACCACATCACAGGAAAATAAACCAAGAATCTGCTCAAAATACAAAGCATGTCGAGCAGCTTCCGAAAAACGATTAAACTTTTGGCGTGAAGACAATAGTTAGAACTGCAAACAAGGCCGTGTGAAAATATAAACTGTGGGTGTGTATATTGAATCATAGAAACTCACAGCACAGGAGGAGGACATTCGGCCCGTCGTAACTGTGCTGGCTCAGAAAGAGCAGCTGTGCTCAGTCCCAAACTCCGGATTTTTGTTATGTAACCCTGGAGGTTCCTCATCCTCAAGTTCCTGTCCAACTCCCTTTAAAATTATTGATGGAATCAGCTTCCACCACCTTCTCAGGTAGAGCGTTACAGATCCCGACAACTTACAAAACACATTTGGAATGAAGACAGATGCCCCCCCCCAATAAATGAATAAATGTTACAGATATATGTAAATACATTTGCAAGCAGCAGAATCATGAAATGCATTTACTTGTAAAACAATTTAAAAATCAATTTGCATCGAAAGCGGAGAGACTCAATGATATTGAGAATGATCCTAATGACTCCTGGCACCGTTCCCCGGGAATCTAGTTGTTGGTCATCGGCGCTGTTACCGCTCCAGCTCCTGTCCAATTACCATTGATGGGATTATCGGCGCTTTTACTGCTCCAGCTCCTGTCCAATCACCATTAATGGGATTATCGGCGCTCTTCCCGCTCCAGTTCCTGTCCAATTATCATTGATGGAATTATGGGCGCTTTGACCGTTCCAGCTCCTGTCCAATTATCATTGATGGGTTTAACTCTTACAGCAGTTGTTGATTCAGAACCTTTTAAAATTAATTACACGTGAAAAATCTTTTAATCCCCATTAATTAACCTGTAATGTTCTTTTGCAAAATGAAAGAAATGCTAACATGGTTACTGAGGGACAGCCCAAGCTTCAATAACTTATTTTGCTCTTTGCATGTGATGAACATTTATCCTTATCGCCTTTCAATACTATATTTTGGATCCTGGTTTGAAATGTTCTGTGCTGATGACTCCAGGAATCTGGGGCAGAAAGTTATACAGCACAGAAAGAGGCCCTTCGGCCCATCATGTCTGCACCAGCCATCAAGTCCTATCCATTCTAATCCCATTTTCCAGCTCTCGGTCCAAAGTGGATGAACAGACACTTCCTCACATTGAAATCCATTAATCACAGTTTTGTCCACTCACATAATCCATCAATGTCCTTTTACAATTCACTGCTCCCATCTACACTGCGTACTGTGCTCCCAACTTAGTGCCATCAGCAAACTTGGATATCTGGTTCTCTATTCCTTCATCTAAGTCATTTATCAATATAGTGAAAATCTGAGGCTGCAGTCCAGATCCCAGGGGGACACCACTCGTCACATTCTGCCAATTGGAGTACATGCCCATTATCCCTACTCTGTGTCTCCTATCTCCTAACCAATTCCCTACCCGTGTCAATACGTTGCCTCAAATTTCATGCGCTCTGATCTTTGCTAACAGACTCGTGTGAGGAACCTTATCAAATGCCTGCTGGATGTCGTTATATTAAATCGAGTCAGTCCCTCGCTATGATTGATTTTTCGTTTTCCCCATGTCTCTGGTAGTTTATCCTTTCCCTCTAATTTGAAGACCGATACAACGTGATTGTTTAGCATGTCTGCCATTTCCTTATTTTCAATTACAATGTCGCCTGCGTCTGTCTTGAAGGGGTCCACATTATCCTGAGCCTCTCTGTGAGACAGTGAATAATTATGTTAATCTCCATCAATAAACCCATTATTTCTGTTGCAACTGAACGAAATGTTAATATGTTTGATGAGTGACAGTCAAAATGTAATGGTTTTTCAGCTCTGCATGTCCTGAACGTTTACCATGTCGTTTAGCGCAGAATATTTTAAAAATTGGTTAAAATATTCAGTGTGTATGACACCAAGAATCTGCTGCAGCCGTTGAGGGATTGTCTCTCCTTTCACACGAGTAGAAACGTTCATGAGGAGCAAGTTCCCACAAATTGTTTCCGCCCGGGGTTTCCCCATTGAGGCCCAAAGAAAGTTTCCCTCACTCCGGTATCTGTAAATGCTGCTAGAAGGCTGAGTTACCCGGTTATGATCGCCCCGCCTATTCGGGAGCCTGTGCTGGGTGTACGGGGAGATTTGGCCCGGGCCGTGGCAGCTTGCATTCCAGGGATGGGCAGTAAGCCGCTGATTGAGGCTGGCAGCGTGTGATTGGAGAGTGCGGGGCCGGACTGTTGCTGCTTGTCCCGGCCTCACTCACTCTGGAGCTGAGGAAGAGAGAATCATTGATGGGTTTCTTCCCGGGTCTGAAACGCGGCTTAGAACTGCTGTTGTTGACCGAGGCAGCGCTACAGGATTCTTTAATCATCTCTCATAATTGAACTGATATCAGCCGGAATGTGCGGCTTTGAGAGGAACTTTCTGCACCGTCATGGCTGGTGACGGGAGCGATTGAGAGAGCATCGGATCATAGGGACAGGAGGAGGCCATGCAGCCCCTCGAGACTGTTCCGCCATTCCAAGAGATCATGGCTGATCTTCGACCTAGCTCCACATATCCTCCTTTCATATCGCTTCATACCTTTATTTAACAAAAACTATCAATCTCAGGTTTAAACGTAATAATTGATCTAGCATCAATTGTCTTTTGCAGAAGAGTTTTCCAAAATTCTGTGATTCCTAATTTCAACCTGAAATGTATGTCTCTAATTTTTAGACTATGCCCCTACTCCTAGATCCCCAGTCGGCGGAAATAGTTTCTCTTTATCTACCCTTTCTGTTCCCCTTAATATCTTGAAAACTGCGATCAGACCACCCATTAACCTTCTAAACGCTAGTGAATACATGCATAAAATGTTTAATCTCTCCTTGTAACTGAACCCTTGAAGTCCGGGTATAATTCTGGTAAACCTATGCTGCACTCCCTCCAAGGCCAATATATCCTTCCTAAGGTGTGGTGCCCAGAACTGCTTACAGTACTCCAGGTGTGGTCTAACCAGGGTTTTCTATAGTTGCAGTGACACTACATACAGAGATACAAGGCAATTGTAGAGTTTTAATGTGTACAGAACCGAACAGAGAAACAGCAAATGTAACATAGCTGTGAGCTATTGGCCTAGAAATTCGCGTGGCCGGTTTGCCGCGGGGGTAAGGATCGCGCGGGCTCTTACCCACCGTGTTTTGGGCCCACAGGAACTTCGGGTCCTGGGCCTCTCCCTAGTGCCGGCGCGCAGTGCTTGCGTGTCCCAGGGGCACAGTTAGTGCGATGCGACCCCTGGGATCACGTGGGCCATGAAGAGCCAATGGCAGCAGACCATCTTTCATTCATAGATTTGACAGGAGTCCTGTCAAATCTGTGAATTGAAATCGGCCCCAAAAGAACAGCTAAACCTCAAATAAATTTAAAAAAAACATCACATTTATAAAATAACTATAGTTAAATAAATTAAGCACTTCAAACAAAAATTTTAACTTTTGAAAAAATTAAAATACTTTTTAAAAGTTATTAAAATAAACTTACCTTGCCTTAAAGTATCTAAAAAAGATAAACCTGTTGAAAAAAAATTAAAATTATACTTAATTAACTACTTACCTTGTTCAAAAGGGGTCTTTCGCCTCCTTTTTACTGGCGCAGAATCTTCAATACTTACCCTCGCGTTGAAACCTGAAAAAACATCGCGCAGCCTCTGACGCGCACGCGGTTCACCTAGGAACCGCCCCCTTCACCATTACGGAAGTTCCGGTTGCCCGCGCATGCGCCGTGCATGCAGGAAACCGGCACTTCGGGAATGAATACGGGTGAGTACAGAGCGCGTACTCACCCGGGAACGGCCGAATTTTTGGGCCATTGTATTTTAATATCTAAACATAAATGTGAATTATTCTATTTTCCTAATATTTAATTGAACAAGTTCTCAAAATACTTCTGCCCGGTTCCGAATCAGAGACATTTCGTGTGTTAAGCAAACATGATAAACACTGCACTACAGAAATACGGCAGCAAGGATGATTTTAGGAACATCAACATCCGTGCTGCCCTTCATGAATCAGTTTTGCAGAAATGGAATTTCGGTGCTCTATTGAGGAAGGCTGTAGAGAATGGCAGAAATTGATCTGTTAGTAGAATCATAGAATGACACAGCACAGAAGGAGGCAATTCGCTAATCCTGCCTGTGCCGGCTCTCTGAAACAGCTCCAATTAATCCCACCCCCCTGCTCTTTCTCCACAGCCCTGCACATGTTTCCCTTTCAAGTAATTATCCAATTCCATTTTGAAAACTGAGCGTTTGGAATAACAATATTGGCAGAGGTGCTGGAGCCTCTGCAGTGTCGATGCACTGTGTGTGGTGACTGACGAAGTTCCCTGATCCAGTGACATTAAAACTGGATACCGGGATTCTTATACAGTTTCTTAAGAAAAACAATTTAATGAATTGATTTCAAATAGAATTTTTTAAAGATTTTATTCCGATCAAACGAGTCCTTATTTTGCTGAGTCGGTCTATACAATCCAATCACACGAGCTGTATAATCTGGTACAGAGGCAGTTATACAAAGAGGAGAAAGTTTTGCTACAGTTGTACAAAGTCCTGGTTAGACCACCTCTGGAGGACTCTGTACAGTTCTGGTCATGGCACCTCAGAAAGGTTTGACATTGGCCTCGGAAGCAGTGCAGCACAGATCCACCAGAATGTTTCCAGGGTCCAATGGTTAGATTATGAAGGGAGATTACATAAACTAGGCTTGTATTCCTTGGAATCTAGAAGGTTAAGCGCTGATTTCATTGAGGCTTTTAGAATTATGAAAGGAATTGATAGGGTTAAAATAGAGAAACTTTTTTTCACTTGATCATTGTGAACACGACCCTTACTTAGAAAAATGATCGATAACTTTCAATGACGGTGGAGTAATGTCCTATTCTGCAAATTCTGTAATCACTCTACCCGCTGACAAGCATTGAAAGGGTCTGGTAGCTCAGGTGTTGGGAAAACTCCATGTGTCATTATACAAGTCGGTTGCTTTACATGTGGTGCGTGTCCTCTCACCTTGAAATACAAGTCTCTTAAATATCCAATACAAAGTGAATTGCAAACTTGAAGGACAAGCATAGGAATACAAGTCACTGGTGAACACAAACCACATGGTGCTCATTTTCAAATTCAGAGCAGTCAGCTTTTATATAAAGTGAAATAAATGCGCAATGATAAGATTTGGAAATAGATGTTACTTATATTTGTGTCTTTTGTTGTTCTATTTATTAAACTTTCTGGCGTCTGACTCCCGTTGAGTCTCTTCTTCATCTATTGAATGAGAAAGGAGGAGTTTGACGTTGACCAGATCCGCACTGCGCCTGATATTTGTGAGTTCATCCTTATATTTAGTGTTTTCTCCCCTGTGATCGGCGTCAGCTTTAGCTCCTTATGTTATACAAACAGGAAACTAGTAAGAGGGTTGACCCAAACTGTTCAAAGCCTTCGGTTTTAAGGAGGGTCTGAAAGGAGGTGAGGGAGGGGTATTGGTGGAGGGGTTTAGGCAGGGAGTTCCAGAGCATGACGCCTGCACAAATATTGCATCATGTTCGCATGTGCCTGCTGTCAGACCGCAGTGTTTTACAACGTTTTACATTGAAAAAATACAGTTATTAGATGGAGCTAAACTATCAATACAATGGCCCAGCGTGTTTTAAATTGTTTTCCCTAATACCAGCTGTACAATAGCAACACATTCAATGTAGCCTCACACGGTGCGATGGAGTGTTCCAGTTCCATATATGTAGATGCAGAATCAATTTCCATCAGTTTAAATGAACCCAAGAACTTAATATATTTCTAACAGGTTGGATGGAGGAACATGATCCAACGATATGTTTTTATCATTTGATTTGAAATGAGTACTCATAAAAGTATTTGGGTGGGAATTTTCTGGATAACAGCACAGCTAGCAATGTGTGCGGAATATTTTCCTGCAGTCAAAGCAAATAGTGACAACCTGGAACTGTGCGTCAAAGAACCATAAAGGGAAAAAAAATGTTAAACTCTTCGTTCCTGTGAGGGCTCGAACCACCAACCTTTCAGTTAACAGCCGAACGCGCTAACCGATTGCGCCACAGAGACGGCCGGGCATGTTGGTGTAAGATTCCCTGACCCAATGTTTCGGCGAGATAAAGTTTCAGATTTCTGCGACCGGAATAGCAATTGCCCACTGTCAGTTTAACATTTCCAAATTAAAGAATGGGACATTCATTGTGAACACACAGAGACTGTCTGGTCCCGCACACAGCAGACACACCCATGTCACCGCGAACCAGCTCTCCTGCAACCGGTGCCGTCTCCATTCCAGCCTTTCGGTGCCTTGTTTGTTCCGAATTATTCTGATTGTCCTGAACCCGATCTTAGGTGTGAATTCCTGATCTGCAGTGACGAGAATCCTTTAAATGTCTCAGAACAGTTAATGTCACCGATAACATCAGAGAAAATCTCCCAGCGTCTGAAACCAGGGAACGGTGTCTTGACCTCCTCTGGTCAATCTAGCGGTTCGCCCTTCATTCTCCACTGATTCCGTTTCCCAAATCGTATCTAAAGATTCACAAAACTGGCGAATGTATTTTATTTTTTGGATCCTTTCGATTTTCCTGCTCCTAATTTGCAATATTTTCCAAACTTCGTCTCTTTGCATCATGTCCAGGGAGGAGGGAATTCAGTTATGTGCAGAGACCAACGAAGCAGGCAGGGATTGTTCTCCTTAGAGCGAAGAAGGTTAAGCGGAGATTTAATAAAGGTGTTCCAAATTATTGGGGGGGGGGGGGGCGGGGTAATAGAGCAGAGAGGGTGAAACTGTTACCCCTGACAAGAGGGTCGGTAACCAGAGGACACTGATTTCAGATAATTGGTAAAGTGGTGTGGGGAGATTTTTCTTTACTCAGCGAGTTGTTACGATCTGGGTGACAGTGCGTGCACTGCTTGAGGGCGGGGAAAGCAGATTCAATTGCAACGTTAAAAAGATAAGTTATAATGAAAAGCATTGCAGGGCTATGCGGAAAGAGCAGGGGAGTGGTGATAATTGGATCTCTCTCTCAAAGAGACGGCACAGGCCCGGTGGGCCCAATGGCCTCCGACTGTGTTGTTTGATTCTATGATTCTGTATCCGGTCCTTGACAGCAGCCTCTACCCGCGGTTTCCCACCTCTCCCATGTTCCTATCGTTGTCTCAATGGCAGCAACCGTGACCTCATACTCTGGAACGCTCACACCATCCAGGACACTGGAAGTGCAATTAGGAAAAAGCTATTCTAGAGCTCGATGTGGTTTCGGTAATAATCGAGAAATTATGCAAAATTTAAACGAGGTCAACCACAGTCTAAAACTTGTATATAGCAAGGATAAAATAAAAGGCAAATATGATAATGGAAAGTAGGCAGGTGGGTGGAGTTAAGACACAGATCAGCCGTGATCTAATTAACTTGAGGAACAGTCTCGAGGAGTTGAATTGCCTCCTCCTATGTGTCTAACAAAAACAACTAGCATTGATATAGCGCCTGCAACGTATTAAAATGTCCCAAAGCGATATGTGATATAAGGAGATATTAGGGCAGATGACCGAAAGCTTGTTTTAAGGAGCGTCTTAAAGAAGGAAAGAAAGGAGAGAGAAAGGTGGAGAGGATTAAGGAGGGAATTCCGGAGCTTAAGTCCTTCTCAAAATGAAGGCACAGCCACCAATGTTGGAGTGATTAAAAACGGGGATGCACAAGAGGCCAGAATTAGAGGATTGCAGAAATCTCTGTGTGCTGAAGGGCTGGGTGAGATTACAGCGATAGGGAGAGGCGAGGCCATGGAAGGATTTGAAAACGAGGATGACATTTTTAATATCTTGGCATTGCTTATCCGGGAGCAAATGTAGGTCAGCGAGCACAGTCGCGATGGTTGAACGGGACTTGAAACGAGTTAGGGCGAAATTCAAATCCACGTGAACTTCACAGAATTGATTAATAATCCGTCCCTGAGTCACTCGCCCCGCTGCCCAACAGAACACATACACCACCTGCATGTGCCCAATATTCCTGAAGCTTAAATGTTAAGTGTCAGTGCCACAAAAGCTTAAATAATCTTCCTCACGCGCAAGCCTTCAACCACAGCATTGATAAAGACCCACTCCACCTGGACTGAGATTCGATTATTCAAGAGAAATGAACTTGGATTATAATTACCATTAATATAAAAGTGGGTTGAATATTGTCATGGCATTTATAACACTATTTGGAGAATGTTGGTTTGGAAACTGAGAAAATGTTGAGTGTCGGTCATTGAAGATTTGTGATCATTTTATTCAACAACCGAGGGTCAGAACTTTAGTAACTTTCAATGAAAAAAGTAGGATAATACCAATCAATCCTCACAATAATACAGCAACAGATGGTCGGTTCAGACTAGCTTTGACTCACTTCCAGCACTCTCATCTCCACGTCAGAAGATCATTGAGTGAAATTGGTCTAAGCCAGCAGCGAACCGGCGGTAAACATTTGAACAGATGAAGCCCGGAACCAGTTAAAAAGTAGCTCAAGTAGATGAATGTGAAAAGTCGCACAAAACCAGGTTATAGTCCAACAGTTTTATTTGAAATCACAAGCTTTCCGCGCACTGCTCCTTCGTCACTTCACCTGACGAAGGAGCAGCGCTCCGAAAGCGTGGGATTTCAAATAAAACTGTTGGGGGGGAAAATTCAGCTGCTTGCACCTCCCGTTAGCGCCTTAAGAGGGCGCTAATGGGGCGTAAAGCAGCTAACGCCCGGGCGCAGCGCCGCCCACGCCTCCCGAAAAATTCAGCGATCTTCAGTCGCGCCCCCTGATTTACCGCCAGACGCTATGTCCGACGGGTTCAGGGAGGCGTACGTGCGGCCGGGGCGGCGATATTTAAAGGGGAGGTGGCAGGTGGCCATTTTTGTTGCTGGCCGCCTGCCAGCACCTGCCCCCGTTGCTGTCCCCGGCCCCCGTGAAGCCCCCCCACCGTGAAGTGCCGGCTGCGCTCCAAGAGCCCGGCACTTCTCTTGAGTGCCGGGCTCTTTTGCCGGCACTCCCGATCCCTGGGGGCCCAGCTGGGCCCCGGTTCGCGCTGCGTAGGGTCCCTCCCCTTTAAGAAGGGGAGGAAGGCCTGCAATACCGCGGCGCGACGTGCCGCAGCGCGTGGCGCTGCGGCACGTAGCGCCAGGATATTCCCTCGCAGCGCCCCAAGAGGGATGCGGGGTGCTTCCAGTGGCGCCCCGCTTCCCTCTTGGGGCACAACCACTGAAGTTCCGGCGCGGGGCCGCTAATTTTTTCGGGGCGCTAAAAGTCGCGCCCCGGCGAGGTTAGCGCCCCAAATGGGGCGCAACTCAATTTTTACCCCTTGGACTATAACCTGGTGTTGTGCGACTTCTCACATTTGTCCACCCCAGTCCAACACCGGCATGTCCACATCATGGCAAGTAGATGAAGTTTGCACGAGGGAATATCTGTGCTGTATTACACAGTATTTACAGCAGGGAAACAGGCTATTCAGCCCAACAGGTCCATGACCGTGTTTTAGTCTCCTCATGAGCCTCTTCCCACCCTACTTCATTAACTTCTTCAACATATCCAGCAGGTCAGGCAACATCTGTGGAGAGAGAATAAGAGTTAACGTTTCAGCTCGATGACAATTAGAATACTTCGGAACAAACAAGGTACGGAAAGGCTGGAAGGGAGACTGCACCGGTTGCAGGAGAGCTGGTTCGCGGTGACATGACTTTATTTAAAAGGTTACTGATGTAAATCTGAAAACCAGCACCCTGGGATTGAAGGTTCACTGGTGATGAATTTGCAGAAAGAGGAATTGAGCATCTCGCTGAACAGTGTGTGTGCGGTAAAGCGCAGGTTTCCGGACTGGAGCGAATATCACCTTCGCCTCACACGCAGAATGTCACGGGCCCGGGCGGGAACATTGTGTCAGAGAATATTACTGTCTGAGAAATTACCGGTCCTGTTAAGTTTAACAAAAGTTGCACCAGATTCTTGGTGTCATAAGCAATGAACATTTTAAACCAGACTCCTGTGTGTGAAATGAGATGAGGTTATTGACTAACATTCACTACAAGCCCACCGACTCCCACAGCTACCTGGTCTACACTTCCTCCCACCCCGCCTCCTGTAAGGACTCTATTCCATTCTCCCAGTTTCTCCGTCTCCGCCACATCTGCTCTGATGATGCCACCTTCCATACCAGTGCTTCCGACATGTCTTCCTTTTTCCTCAACCGAGGATTCCCCTCTACCGTGATCGACACGGCCCTCGACCGTGTCCGTTCTATCTCCCGCACTTCTGCCCTCACCCCTGCCCCTCCCTCCCGGAACCACGATAGGGTTCCCCTTGTCCTCACCTTTCACCCCACCAGCCTCCACATTCAACGGATCATCCTCCGCCTTTTCCGCCACCTCCAGCGTGTTCCCACCACCAAACACATCTTCCCCTCACCTCCCCTTTCAGCATTCCGAAGGGACCGCTCCCTCCGCGACACCCTGGTCAACTCCTCTATCACCCCCAACACCCCTTCCCCTTCGCCCAGCACCTTCCTGTGCAAGCGCAAGAGATGCAACACCTGCCCTTTTACCTCCTCCCTTCCCACAGTCCAGGGCCCCAAACTCTCCTTCCAAGGGAAACAGCGATTTGCTTGTACTTCTTGCAATTTAGTATACTGTATTCGCTGCTCACGATGTGGTCTCCTCTACATTGGGGAGACCAAACGCATATTGGGTGACTGCTTTGCGGAACACCTCCGTTCAGTCCGTAAGTGTAACCCCGAGCTTCCGGTTGCCTGTCCCTTTAATTCTCTGCTCCACTCCCACTCTGACCTCTCCATCCACGGCCTCTTACACTGTTCCAATGATACTCAACGTAAGCTCGAGGAACAGACCTCATCTTTCGATTAGGCACTTTACAGCCTTCTGGGCTCAACATAGAGTTCAACCATTTCAGACTATAACCCCTGGTCCTATTTTTTCAGGTGGCTGTTGTTGATGATTCTGCCATTCCCATTTGCAACATTTAATCTGTCCTGCCTTCAATCATAAGAACATAAGAACATAAGATTTAGGAGCAGGTGTAGGCCATTCGGCCCATCGAGCCTGCTCCGCCATTCAATGAGATCAGGGGTGATCTTCTGCCTCAACTCCATTCACCAGCCCTATCGCCATATCCCTTGTTGCCCTTACTATTCAGAAATCTATCGACTTCTGTTTTGAATTTACCCAATGACTGAGCCTCCACAGCCCTCTGGGGTAGAGATTTCCAAAGATTCACCAACCTCTGTGTGAGAAATGTCTTGTCATCTCAGTCCTGAATGGCCGACCCTTTATCCTGAGGCTGTGGCCCCTGGTTCTAGACTCCCCAGCCAAGGGAAACATTCTTCCAGCATCCACCCTATAAAGCCCTGTAATAATTTTGTATGCTTCAATGAGATCACCTCTCATTCTTCTGAATTCAAGAGAATACAGGCCGAGTCTGCTCAATCTCTTCTCATACGACAGTGCCGCCATCCCAGGAATCAATCTCGTGAACCTTCGCTGCACTCCCTCTATGGCAAGTATATCCTTCCCTATGTAAGGAGAGCACAATAGTACACAGTACTCCAGGTGTGGTCTCACCAAGGCCCTATATAATTGGAGTAAGGCTTCTTTACTCCTGTACTCAAATCCTCTTGTAATGAAGGCCAGCATACCATTTGCCTTCCTAATCCTAGCACAGACTGTCCCTTTAGTTCCTCCTCCCCTCCACCCACTTTCCCTGCCTCTGCACCTGCTTAAAACCGGTTACTTTTAACAGTTCTGATGAAGGGTCACAGAACTGAAACGTTAACTCTGTTTCTCTCTCCACGGATGCTGCTTGGCCTGCTGAGTATTTCCAGCATTTTCTGTTGTTATTTCAGATTTTGAGCATCCGCAGTATTTTGCTCTTGTACTGGGGAGAGATAACCAAACCGCCATCTTAGGAAGTTTAATCACTTTATGCACTTTCTTATTTGAGCTCCGTTTGGAGTAAGAGTTTATTTTATTTTATTGTTGCATATTTAACGACAGCATTGAAGATGGAAGGAGTAAACTTAGATCAACTTCTTCTGTCAAAGCTGCAATGAGACGAGAAAGAATTTAAAGATTTTTAATGAAATTTTCACAAAAAGTGAACGTTAAAAACACTTTTTTCACCCTAAGTTTCTGGTACGATTTTGGAAGAAACAACAAGGGAAAATCAATTTTGCCCTCATCTAAACAAGTTTCAAGCAGATCTTGAAGTCCAAACACTTTTAAGGAGCCTCTCAATTGCTTAAACATTCTAAAACTTAAATTTCTCAATATTTGATTTTGAACGATCGACTGAAGTGAGTAGCTGCACACAAAGATTCAATCATGCTGTCGAGGAGGGGGAGGGCAGGGGAGGATTCGGAGGAGTTACTTAATACTTTTTATTGACTTTTTAAAATATCATTAAAACGTTTAGGAAGAGAACCAAAAAAGAGGAAAACACAAACCGTTTTATTTTACATAATTTGAAAACAGAAAATCCTGGAAATTCTCAGCAGGTCAGGCTGCATCTGTGGGGAGAGAGAGAGAAAAACATATCTAACGGTTCAGCTCTGTGACCTTTCGTCAGAACTGGAAAATGTTAGAGTTGTAACAGATTTTAACCAGGTGCAGAGGCAGGGAAAGGCGGGAGTGGAGGAAGGAACACAAGGATGGTCTGTGATATGGTGGAAGGCAGGAGTGGTTAAATCCGCCCTCTGCACCTGGTTAAAATCTGTTACATCTCTAACTTTTTCCAGTTCGGACGAAAGGTCACAGACCTGAAACGTTAACTTTGTTTCTCTCTCGCTCTCCACAGATGCTGCCTGACCTGCTGAGTATTTCCAGCATTTTCTGTTTATATTTGAGATTCCAGCATCCGCTGTATTTTGCTATTGTGACCGATTTTATTTTGTCTGTCATTCTAGTCTGAACAAGTCCCAGGAATAATGTAACTATAGATTTCTTCTTAAATGTTTAGTGGAGCGTTAATAGAAATAAGAACTCTGTGCTGATGTATGAAAAATGAAGGAAGCTACTTTAGAAGAAACCATTATTTGTTTATTGAGAAAGACACACAATATACTTTGATTAAACTGATAATGTACAATTTCGATTTGGTATAAATGTTCTAATTAGGAGATTGAAAATTGAGACCAAAATGAAGTTTATTTCCTGCTGTTTAATTGGGAAATACCTAAAATAATTCAACTCTTTTCGTGACAAGAGCAGGGATTAATATTGTGGAGAATGTTTGAGTGAAAATATATTGGAAGCGAAATTTGTAAATTAACATCTTTACATCAACATATTAGTAAACATTTCCAAGTCAGTCTGATTGGTTCTCCTGTCCAGGAAGAATGATGAATATTTATTTGTGCTAAATCGTAGTTTTTCCTGCTTTTTGATTTAATTCAGTGACGGAAATTGTGTGTGTGTTTTTCTGCACTTGTGAATAAGTGCTGCATTTCTGACATGTTACATGGAGGGTGTTCTGGTTCAATAAGACCACGGTTATTAATGGCAGTGATTGAAGTTGGAAATACGGATACCCGTTTTTGTTCAATTCTTTTTAATACTGTGAACTAAAGAACTACAGCACTTTATAGTTGTTGGTTGTCTGGTTGCATTGTGATTAATATTCTGATTACATATCTGGACGTACAGCACGTCAGCGCCATAGGAAAGCCGCTGCTCCTGCTGCTTGAGCTGCCATTGCTATAGTGACATGAGGGATTTGCTAATACGTTGAAAACATTAAAATTAATACAAATTGCACGAATAGATCTGCCTCATTCAGCTCACCTTGGGCTTTTGGATTATTTGTCGATGTGTAACTGAGTGACGTTTCTGAAGTGTTAGTTTATTATTCTGCAGTTCTTTTATATCCTATTCATTTCTGACAAGGATTTATTAAAATAGAGTTTGTACATGACGAACTAAAAGCTTTTAATTAATTCTACCAAAATCAAACTTGCAGAATGAGCATGTAAATGACAAATGAATTTCAATATGGGTACGTGTGAGGGGGTGCATTTTGTTGGCAGGAAAAAGGACCCCAGCTACTCCTTGGAACATAAGAGTCTAAATGGGGTAGAGGTGCAAAGGGATCTCGGGGTATAGATTAATGAATCATCAGAAGTATCAACGCCGGTTAAAATGCCATAAAAGTGGAAATAAAGCACGGGTTCATTTCGAGAGGAATAGATTTCAAAAGAAGGGAAGTTATGTTAAACTTGCAGAATCTTGTCTGATTGTCCATTGATTTGAGACGGTGGGGTGAGAATATCTCATTACTGCATATATGAATTTAACTGTTTGTTGTTTCAGTGGTTGTTGTAAAAGTTGCTTTTCTACAAGTTGTTCTAAAATTTGTTGTTGTAAAATTTGCCCACGAACGAAAAAGTCGCTCAAAGGAGTTCATGGGCGCTCAGTGCAAAAAAATTCGAGGAAACATTGGTGGGGAGGAGCTGAGGATTGTAGGTGGGGTGGGGAGGAGCTGAGGATATTAGGTGGGGAGGAGCTGAGGATATTAGGTGGGGTGGGGAGGAGCTGAGGATATTAGGTGGGGTGGGGAGGAGCTGAGGATATTAGGTGGGGTGGGAGGAGCTGAGGATATTAGGTGGGGTGGGGGGTGCTGAGGATATTAGGTGGGGTGGGGAGTGCTGAGGATATTAGGAGGGGTGGGGAGGAGCTGAGGATATTAGGTGGGTGGGGAGGAGCTGAGGATATTAGGTGGGGTGGGGAGGAGCTGAGGATATTAGGTGGGGTGGGGAGGAGCTGAGGATATTAGGTGGGGTGGGGAGGAGCTGAGGATATTAGGTGGGGTGGGGAGGAGCTGAGGATATTAGGTGGGTGGGAGGAGCTGAGGATATTAGGTGGGTGGGGAGGAGCTGAGGATATTAGGTGGGGTGGGGAGGAGCTGAGGATATTAGGTGGGGTGGGAGGAGCTGAGGATATTAGGTGGGTGGAGGAGCTGAGGATATTAGGTGGGTTCAGGAGGAGCTGAGGATATGGGGTTGGGTGGGGAGGAGCTGAGGATATTAGGTGGGGTGGGGAGGAGCTGAGGATATTAGGTGGGATCAGGAGGAGCTGAGGATATTAGGTGGGTTCAGGAGGAGCTGAGGATATTGGGTGGGGTGGGGAGGAGCTGAGGATATTAGGTGGGGTGGGGAGGAGCTGAGGATATTAGGTGAGGTGGGGAGGAGCTGAGGATATTAGGTGGGGTGGGGGGGAGCTGAGGATTTTAGGTGGGGTGGGGAGCAGCTGAGGATATTAGGTGAGGTGGGGTGGAGCTGAAGATATTAGGTGAGGTGGAGAGGAGCTGAGGATATTAGGTGAGGTGGGGTGTAGCTGAGGATATTAGATGGGGTGGAGAGGAGCTGAGAATATTAGGTACAGTGGGGTGGAGCTGATCATATTAGGTGGGGTGGCGAGGAGCTGAGGATATTATGTGGGGTGGGGTGGAGCTGAGGATATTAGGTGGGGTGGGGAGGAGCTGAGGATATTAGGTGGGCTGGGGGGTGCTGAGGATATCAGGTGGGGTGGGGAGGGGCTGAGGATATTAGGTGGGGTGGAGAGGAGCTGAGGATAATAGGTGGGGTTTGGAGGAGCTGAGGATATTAGGTGGGGTGGGGAGGAGCTGAATATATTAGGTGGGGTGGGGAGGAGATGAGGATATTAGGTGGGGTTTGGAGGATCTGAGGATATTAGTTGGGGTGTGGAGGAGCTGAGGATATAAGATGGGGTGGGGAGGAGCTGAGGATATTAGGTGGGGTGGGGAGGAGCTGAGGATATTAGTTGGGGTGGGGAGGAGCTGAGGATATTAGGTGGGATGGGGAGGAGCTGAGGATATTAGTTTGGGTGGGGAGGAGCTGAGGATATTAGGAGGGGTGTGGAGGGGCTGAGGATATTAGGTGGGGTGGGGAGGTGCTGAGGACATTAGGTTGGGTGGGGGTTGCTGAGGATATTAGGTGGGGTGGGGAGGAGCTGAGGATATTAGGTGTGGTGGAGAGTAGCTGTGGATATTAGGTGGGGTGGGGAGGAGCTGAGGATATTAGGTGGGGTGGAGAGAAGCTGAGGATATCAGGTGGGTTGGGGAGGAGCTGAGGATATGAGATGGGTTCAGGGAGAGCTGAGGATATTCGGTGGGGTGGGGAGGAGCTGAGGATATTAGGTGGGTTCAGGGGGAGCTGAGGATAATAGGTGGGGTGGGTGGAGCTGAGGATATTAGGTGGGGTGGGGAGGAGCTGAGGATATTAGTGGGGGTGAGGAGGAGCTGAAGATATTAGGTGGGGTGGGGAGGAGCTGAGAATATTAGGTGGGGTGGGGAGGAGCTGAGTATATTAGGTGAGGTGGGGAGGAGCTGAGGATATTAGGTGTGGTGCGGAGGAGCTGAGGATATTAGGTGGGGTGGGGAGGAGCTGAGGATATTAGGTGGGGTGGGGTGGGGCTGAGGATATTAGGTGGGGTGGGGAGGAGCTGAGGATATTAGGTGGGGTGGGGAGGAGCTGAGGATTGTAGGTGGGGTGGGGAGATGCTGAGGATATTAGGTGGGGTGGGGAGGTGCTGAGGATTATAGGTGGGGTGGGGAGGAGCTGAGGATATTAGGTGGGGTGGGGAGGAGCTGAGGATATTACTTGGGGTGGGGAGGATCTGAGGATATTAGGTGGGGTGGGGAGGAGCTGAGGATATTAGGTGGGGTGGGGAGGAGCTGAGGATATTAGGTTAGGTAGGGAGGTGCTGACGATATTAGGTGGGGTGGGGAGGTGCTGAGGATATTAGGTGGGGTGGGGAGGAGCTGAGGATATTAGGTGGGGTGGGGAGGAGCTGAGGATATTAGTTGGGGTGGGGAGGAGCTGAGGACTTTAGGTGGGTTCAGGAGTAGCTGAGGATATTCGGTGGGGTGGGGAGCAGCTGAGGATATTAGGTGAAGTGGAGAGGAGCTAAGGATATTAGATGGGGTGGGGAGGAGTTTACGATGTTCGATGCATATATCGCAAGTCACAAAGGGAGCCTGAAGCAAACAGGAGAGCAGTTCTGTTATTTGAAATAAATAATATCTTCAGCAACTTCTTCGAAAAGCAGTGGTGCAATGTGAGAAGCCAAGAGTTTACTTTGCAATAAATCCTCAGATTTTCTGATAAAGTTCCAAAACCACACACAGTTTTAGATGGCTGCCTTTATTAATTATTATTGTTTTTTATTCAATACACTGATGCTTTGCTTCAAATATTGAAAAGACATTTCTCTACATGACATCTCACAATAGACATTAGAAAACATACAGACTGCGCAGTTAAGTGACAAGTGACCATTAACAGAGATGAACGCGAGGTGATGCACTTTGGTAGGATAATATAACATCATGAGGGTAGTGCGGTTGATGTTGTGTATATGGACTTTCAAAAGGCGTTTGACAAAGTACCACACGACATAACCGTTCATAAAATTGTAGTCCATGCGATTAATAGGACAGGGCAGCATGGATACCAAATTGGCTAAGGGTCAGAAAGCAGAGAGTAGTGGTGGCCGGTTGTTTTTCAGTCTGGAGGGAATTATACAGAGGTGTTCCCCAGGGGTCGATATTAGGACCAGTGCTCTCTTTGATATATTTCAATGACCTAGAGTTGGGTATGGAGGGCATCAAAACTCGGAAATGTAGCACACAATGAGGAGGATAGTCACAGACTTCAGGAGGACGTAGACTGACTGGTCAACAAGAGAACATAAGCAATAGGAGCAGGAGTTGGCCATTCGGCCCTTCAAGCCTACTCCACCATTCAATACGCTCCTGGCTGACCTTCGGTTTAAAAGTCATTCATGCAACTCCTTCTAACTGACCCTCATTCCTGCATATAAAGTTATCTCCTTACTCAGTTTACTGGCATATTTTCCATTAGCAGAATAAAATATAATTGGAGCCGAAATCAATACACTAAATGCCAAGAACATTTGGCTGGGTCTTTACCCTTATAAACTGTTCCTCAGGCTGGAGGGATTGAGAGCTTCAGAGACGTCCCTGACATGATCCTACACTTCTCTGATGGCGTTTCTTTCGGAATCCAATCCCTTTGCTTACAGCATAGCCCGAACTCTGATTCAATTAGGCAGACACTGGGCAGATTCTATTGATCACAGAGAATTGTGAAGTGAAAAATGAGAAGAGGCAATGTGATCTCAATGGTGTAACTATAAAGGGAGTGCAGGAACAGAGGGACCTAGGCATGTATGTACACTAATCTTTGAATGCGGCCGGACAATTTGAGAAGTATGTTAATATAGCATACGGGATCATTCGCTTTATTAATAAGCAGTAGCGTACAAAAGCAATGGAAGTTATGCGAAAACATTATAAAGCACTGATTAGGTTTCAGCTGGAGCATTGTGTCCAATTCTGGACACCACACTTTAGGAAAATGTCAAGGCCTTGGAGAGTGTGCAGAAGAGATTTACTAGAATGGTACCAGAGACAAGGGACTTCAGTTATGTGGAGAGACTGGAGAAGCTGGGGTTGTTCTGATTGGAACAGAGAAGGTTAAGAGGAGATTTGATAGAGGTGTTCTAAAGACTACATAGATTTAATAGAGTAATTAAGGAGCAAATGTTTCCAGTGGAAGTGGGGTCGGTAACCAGAGGACATAGATTTAATTTGATTGGCAAAAGAACCAAACACAACAGGAGGAGGATTTTGTTTTACACAGCGAGTTGTTGTGATCTGGAATGCGCAGCCTGAAAGGGCGGTGGAAGCAGATTCAATAGTAACTTTCAAGGGGGATTTGGAAAAAATACTTGAGATAAAATAAAATACTGTGGAAAGAGCAGAGGAGTGGAATTAATTGGACAGCTCTACCAAAGAGCCGGCACAGGTGCGGTGGGCCGAAAGGCCTCCTTCTGTGCTGTATCATTCCATGATTCTATAATCACCGATACCATAGAAAATAAGAAACTGAACGTGGCAGAAGAGAAAAGGGCTCTCGGGATAAAGGTGAACAAATAATTAAAAGCAGTATCACTGGACAGCAAAGCAATTAAAATGTTAACAATGAATTGGGGTTTATTTCTAAGGCAATAGAATTCAAAAGAAGTGAAGTTGGCCAGTGGTGGGAAGTGGTGTTTCACAAGGATCGGTGCTGGCAACACTTTTGTTCACCATTTACTTCAACAATTAGGACTCAGGAATCGGAAGTGCAATTTCAAACATTGTGGATGGCACCCAAATGGGGGTTTATACTTAATATAGAGGAGGACTGCGACAAAATACAGGAGGACGTTAATAAACTTGCAGAATGGGTGTGTAACTGGCAAATTAACCTCAATATAGAGAAATGTGAGGTAGTGCATTTTAATAGGAAGAATACGGAGGTCACAGACTCCTTGGAGAATAAGTTCTAAACGGGGTTGAGGGACAGAGCGATGTGAGGATACAGTTACATAAATCACTAAAAGTTGCAATGCAGGTTGATAAGGCCATAAAAACAAAGAAAGCACTGGGGTTCATTTCTAGAGGGGTAGAATTGTAAAAAATAGAAGTTATGTTGAACCTGTATGGAACCTTGGTTAGACCACACTTGGTGTACTGTGAACATGGTCTCCATCTTATAAAAAGGACATAGAGGGACTGGCGAAGGTACAAACAGTATTTACTAGAATGATACCAGAACTGAGAGGTTATACCTGTCAGGAAAGACTGAACAGGCTGGGGCTCTTTCCTTTAGGAAAGTGAAGACTGAGGGATGATCAGATAGAGTTCTTTGAGATTATGAAAGGGTTTCATAGGGTAGATTAGAGAAGGTGTTTCCACTTTCAGGAGAGATCCAGAACTTGGGGTCATAGATTTAAGATAGTCATTAATAAATCTAATAGGGAATTCAGGAGAAACCTTTTTACCAAATGAGTGGTCAGAATGTGGAACTCGCTACCACAAGGAGCAGTTGATGCGAATAGCACAGACACATTTAAAGGGGGAAAGGAATAGAATGATATTTTTACTGGGTTAGATGAAGGAGGGTGGGTGGAGGGTCGTGTGGAGCATGGACACCAACATGGACATTTTGAGTCGAATGGCCTGTCTCTGTGCTGTAAATACTTTGTAAATTGTATTAAACATGTATAGGACCCGGGTCACGTCACACTTAGAGAACTGTGCAGAGTTATGGTCTCCATAATATAAAAAGGACATAGAAGAACTGGAGAAAGTGCAAAAAATACTTACAACAACAACAACTTGTATTTATATAGCGCCTTTAACATAGTAAAATGACCCAAGCGATTCACGAGGGCGTTATTGAACAACACCTGACCCTGAGCCACATAAGGAGATATCTGGAAAGATGACCAAAAGCTTAGTCAAAGAGGTAAGTTTTAAGCAGCATCTTAAAGGAGGAGGGAGATTTAGAGAAGCAGAGGTTCAGGGAGGGGATTCCTGAGCTTAGGGCCCAGGCAGCTGAAAGCACAGCCGCCAATGGTGGAGCGGTTACAATCGGAGATGTGAAAGAGGCCAGAATTAGAGGAACACAGAGATCTCGGGAGTGTTGTGGGGCTGGTGGACCTTGCAGAGGTAGGGAAGGCGAGGTCATCGAAGGATTTGAAAGCAAGGATGATCATTTTAAAATGGAGGCATTGCCGGAACGGGAGTCACTGTAAGTCAGCGAGCACAGGGGTGGTGGTTTACCGGGATTTGGTGTGGGTTAGGTTACGGGCAGCACATCTTTGGATGAGCTCAACTTATGGAGGGTGGGTGTTGGTAAGCCGGCCAGGAGAGAGTTGGTGTTATCAAGTCTAGAGCTAGCAAAGGCATGGATGATGGTTAGAGCAGCAGCTGAGCTGAGGCAGGGGCGAAGTTCGGCCATGTTACCGAGGTGGAAGTAAGCCGTCCTGGTGATGAAGTGAATAAGTGGTCGGAAGATCATCCCGTGGTCAAATACGACACCAAGGTTGCAAACAGCATTTTTTGGTGCGAAGGAGATGGATGGAGTCGGTGTTTAGGCAACGGAGTTTTTGAAGTGGGCCAATAGCTTCGTTCTTACAAATAATTAGGTGGATGGCACCAGAACTGAAAGATTGCAGCTATCGGGAAAGATTGAACAGGTTGGGCCTTTCTGCTATAGAAGAGAGAGGACTTTGCTGAGGCCTGATAGAGATCTTGAAAATTATGAATGGGTTGGACAGGGTAGATGTGGAGAGAATGTTTACACTTGTGGGAGAATGCAACACTTGGGGTCATAAATACAAGATATTTACTAATAAATTCAATTGGGAAATAAGGAGCAATTTCTGTACTCAGTGTGGCTAGAATGTGGACCTCACTACATTCGATGGAATCTGGAACTGTACCCATGGATTGGAGCGAAGCTAATGTTACCCCACTATTCAAAAAGGGTGGTAGAGAGAAAGCGGGGAATTACAGACCGGTAAGCCTGACATCGGTATTAGGGAAAATGCTAGAGTCCATTATAAAGGATGTAATAGCTGAGCACTTGAAAAACAGTGACAGAATCGGACAAAGTCAACATGGATTTACAAAAGGTAAATCGTGCTTGAATAATCTACTGAAATTATTTGAGGATCTAACTGGGAAAATAGATAGGGGTTAACCAGTAGAGGTGGTGTATTTGGACTTTCAAAAGGCTTTCGATAAGGTCCCGCATAAGACATTAGCGGGTAAAGTTAAGGCACATGGGATTGGGGGCAAGGTATTGACTTGGATAGAGAACTGGTTGGCGGACAGAAAGCAGAGAGTATGAATTAATGGGTCTTTTTCTGAGTGGCAAGCAGTGACTAGTGGGGTACCGCAGGGATCGGTCCTTGGACCCCAGCTATTCATAATATACATTAATTATCTAGATAAGGGAAATAAATGTAATATGTCCAAGTTTGCAGATGACACAAAGCTGGGTGGGAGTGTGTGCTGCGAGGAGGATACCGATAAACTCCAGGATGATTTAGACAGGTTGGGTGAGTGTCAGAAGCGTGGCCGATGCAATATAACGTGGATAAGTGCGAGGTTATCCACTTTGGTGTCAAAAACAGAAAGGCAGACTATTATCTGAATGGCAATAGATTGGGAGAAGGGGAAGTGCAACGAGACCTGGGTGTCCTTGTGCACCAGTCGCTGAAAGTAAGCATGCAGGTGCAGCAGGCGGTGAAGAAGGCAAATGGTATGTTGGCCTTCATAGCGAAAGGGTTTGAGTATAGGAACAGGGATGTCCTGCTGCAGTTGTACAGGGCCTTGGTGAGACCACACCTTGAGTTCTGTGTGCAGTTTTGATCGCCTTATCTGAGGAAGGATGTTCTTGCCATGGAAGGAGTTCAGCGAAGATTCACAAGGCTGATACCTGGGATGGCAGGAATGACATATGAGGAGAGATTGGGTCGATTGGGCTTATACTCGCTGGAGTATAGAAGAATTAGAGGGGATCTCATCGAAACATATAAAATTCTGACAGGTCTGGACAAACTAGATGCAGGAAGAATGTTCCCGATGGTCGGAGAGTCCAGAACCAGGGGTCATAATCTAAGGATAACGGGTAAGCCATTTAGGACAGAAATTAGGAGGAATTTCTTCACCCAGAGAGTGGTGAACCTGTGGAATTCTCTACCACAGAAGGTAGTTGAGGCCAAGTCATTAAATATATTCAAGAATGAGATAGATATATTTCTTAAAGCTAAAGGTATCAAGGGATATGGGGAGAAGGCAGGTACAGGGGTACTGAGTTTGGATGATCAGCCATGATCTCATCGAATGGCGGAGCAGGCTCGAGAGGCCGAATGGCCTACTCCTGCTCCTATCTTCTATGTTACTACCACAGGAAGTGCTTGAGGAAAATAGTTTAGATTATTTCAGAATGAAACTAAACCAGTAAATGCAAGAAAGGGGAATAGAAAGATATTCTGAGAGACTGAGAAGAGGTAGATGCAATGAGAGGAGACTGATATGGAGGATAAACACCAGCACAGACTGACTGGGCCGAATGGCCTGTTTGTGTGCTGTATATTCCAGGTAATATAATCCTCTGAACTGCAGCTCAGCTCCGCTCTGTCTGCCTACCGATTGACCAGGCTCTTACTCTGGAAGCAGCGAATGAATTGCTGCCCTCAATCACTGAAGGGACACTTTACAGAAGAGCTCAGAGTGAAAGCAGCAAACTAGTGGTCCTGTCCCGAAAGACAATGTGGGAAATGTCAGTCAGAAAGAACGCCGAGTCCCAAACACAGTGCTCGCCCCGCCGCTGTTTGTATCTTCAGATCTCCAGCGATTGCTGGTGTAATTCAGTGGGTGGCAGTCTGGGGCTGAATCTTACATTCCTGGGCTGGAAACACTGGGAGCCGCCTCTGGGCTGCGCTCAGTTATTTCTGATTATTAATGAATTGAATTACTGAGGTAAGCGGATATTTCACCGCCCTCTTCACCTGCTCTCTGAACTTGGACTGTGTCACACCATAAATAAATGTGTTCGTGCAGCAACTTAAATTCAGCAACATAACTCCGACATATTGAAAGATATATAAAGAACCAGTGTAATAATTGGGATTTGTTCCTGTCGTACTATAATATAAGAAAACTATAACAGAGGGCAGCCACAGCAGTATGAAGCTGGCGGATATGGTGAAGAGTAAAATCACAGACTTCCTTCTGCTCTCCATCTCTGGGTCTCTGCCATTCTCTCCCTTGCTCTCACCCCTCAGTCCCTTACGGACCCGACTGGCCACTAAAATGTGTCTGACTGTCAGAGCGTTGAGCAACAGAATTAAAGCGAATGGGAGCAATGGGTTTAAAACCGTGTCAAACCAGTTAAATCCCACCCACCCGGGCTCAGTATAAAAGTTTGGGATTGTAGCACAGAACCACGGCACATTGTGGAATATGAACCTGGGTTGATTTATAAAGTAGAAGGGAACGTCTTTTAAACAGAGCAGAATGCCGGTTGTTGCCAGAACCACAGCCGCAGTTTTCTCGGTGCAATATTTAGTTTTCAGCTTCTGGCAACAAATGGCCACAAATCGGTCAAAGGTGAAAGTGACGGTGAACCAGACAGAACATTCTATGGCTGCACGGGCCAGAACAAGGAGAACACTACACACAGGGGTGATGTCCAGGAAAGACACTGGGAAATAATAATAATTGATCCTCCTCAGTATGACCTCAGTGACAATGGTCAGGAGATCCGCCGCTGCCATGGCCACCAGGTAGCGAGTGGTGCAGGTGGAGAGTCCGCACTTTCCCCGGGACAGGATCACAATCGCCACTAAATTCACTGTAAAACACAGAAGGGAAAAGAGACTGGAAATTACTGATCACACATTCTCCGTGTCTGAGCCCAGACAGTAAGGGCTGGATTTTAACACCCCAAAAACCGGCGGATTGGGGTCGGGTCAGAGGTGAAAATTGAACAATATCCTCCCGACCCCAACCCGCCTCCAACCCGCCCGCTTCCGAGTTTAACGGAGACGGGACAGGGGGCGGGCAGCGAACCGCTCCCAGGAGGCGGGTTGGCAAGTTAAATATTTTAATGAGGCGGGCAGGCTCTGATTTACTCTGTTTTACAGGTTTAACTACGGCTGGTTTTTCAACCCCCGGGACCGGTCAAACCCCCGGGACCGGTCAAAACCCCGGGTGCGGCCACACACCCCAGGAGGGGTCAAAGCCCCGGGACTGGTCTAACCCCCCCGGGACTGGTCTAACCCCAGGGACCGGTCAAACCCCCGGGGCCGGTCAAACCCCTGGGACCGGTCAAACCCCCGGGACAGGTCAAACCCCACCGGGACTGGTCTAAACCCCAGGACTGGTCAAACCCCCGGGACTGGTCTAACCCCCCAGGACTGGTCAAACACCCGGGACTGGTCTAACACACCCGGGACTGGTCTAACCCCCAGGACTGGTCAAACCCCCGGGACTGGTCTAACCCCCCCGGGACTGGTCTAACCCCCAGGACTGGTCAAACCCCCGGGACTGGTCTAACACACCCGGGACTGGTCTAACCCCCAGGACTGGTCAAACCCCCGGGACTGGTCTAACCCCCCCGGGACTGGTCTAACCCCCAGGACTGGTCAAACCCCCGGGACTGGTCTAACCCCCCCGGGACCGGTCAAACCCCCAGGACCGGTCAAACCCCCGGGACAACTCAAACCCCCGGGACTGGTCAAACCCCCAGGGACTGGTCAAACCCCCGGGACTGGTCAAACCCCCGGGACCGGTCAAACCCCCTGGACTGGTCAAACCCCCGGGGACCGGTCAAACACCCCGGGACCGCTCAAACCCCCGGGGACTGGTCAAACCCCCGGGACTGGTCAAACCCCCGACACCGGTCAACCCCCCCGGGACCGGTCACACCCCGCGGACCGGTCACACCCCGGGGACTGGTCAATCCCCGGGGACAGGTCAAACCACCGGGACTGGTCACACCCCCGGGACTGTTTACACCCCCGGGACCGGTCACACCCCCGGGACCGGTCACACCCCCTGGACCGGTCACACCCCTGGGACTGGTCAAAGCCCGGGACGTGTCAAACTCCCGGGACAGGTCAAATCCCAGGTACCGATCAAACCCCCGGGACGGGTCAAACTCCCGGGACCAGTCAAATCCCCGGGACCGGTCACAACCCCGGGACCGGTCACACCCCCGGGACCAGTCAAAATCCCGGGACCGGTCAAACCCCCGGGACTGCTCAAACTCCCAGGACCGGTCATACCCCTGGGACTGGTCAAACTCCCGGGACCGGTCAAACCCCCGGGACTGCTCAAACCCCCGGGACCAGTGAAACCCCCAGGACTGGTCAAAACCCGGGACCGGTCATACCCCCGGGCCCTGTTAAACTCCCGGGACCAGTCAATCCCCTGGGACCAGTCAAAGTCCCGGAACCATTCAAACCCCCGGGGATCGGTCACGCCCCCGGGAAAGGTCAAATCCCCTTGTCCTTAATCGGACACATCGCGGGATCAGACACCCCATCCAACCCAGTTTCATCCATCCGACCTACCTGGTCCTGCTCCGGAGTGCCCCCACCCCGTCCGACTGGAAGCCCGACTGTTAATCAGGCTGACTTCCGGGCTGGGGAACCAGTCAAGGAGAAAGGACGTATGCTGTGGAGTTAAGACACCCCAACGTCCGGGAATAGCTGGACTTCCTGGTATCCTGTCTGATATTCCACATCCACCCTGTACCCTCCGGCCATCGTAGATAAGCGGCCTCTCTTAATATCCAGGCGGAAGTATATGAGCAAATGCAAAATACGGAGACTGCTTTAATTCTGATAAGAACATAAGAACATAAGAAATAGGAGCAGGAGTAGGCCATTTGGCCCTTCGAGACTGCTCCACCATTCAATGAGATCATGGCTGATCTTCTGCCTCAATTCCATTCACCGGCCTTATCGCCATATCCCTTGATGCCCTTACTAGTCAGAAATCTATCGACCTGTTTTGAATATACCCAATGACTGAGCCTCCACAGCCCTCTGGGGTAGAGAATTCGAAAGATTTACCACCCTCTGTGTGAAGAAATTTCTTCTTATCCTTGTCCTGAATGGCCTACCCTTTATCCAAAGGCTGTGGCCCCCGGTTCTAGACTCCCCAGCCAAGGGAAACATTCTCCCAGCACCCACCCTATCAAGCCCTGTAATAATTTTGTATGCTTCAATGAGAACCCCTCTCATTCTTCTGAATTCAAGAGAATACAGGCCTAGTTTACTCAATCTCTTCTCATACGACAGATCCGTCATCCCAGGAATAAATCTCGTGAACCTTCGTTGCACTCCATCTATGGCAAGTATATCCTTCCTTATGTAAGGAGACCACAATTGTACACAGTACTCCAGGTGTGGTCTCACCAAGGCCCTATATAATTGGAGGAAGACTTCTTTACTCCTGTACGCAAGTATCCTCTTGTAATGAAGGCCAGCATACCATTTGCCTTCCTAATGGCTTGCTGCACCTGCACATTCACTTTCAGTGACTCATGTACAAGAACAACCAGTGACCTTTGAGCATCTGCATTCCCCAATCTTTCACCATTTAGGAAATACTCTGCCTTTCCGTTTTTTCGACCAAAGTGGATAACTTCACATTTATCCTCATTATAATCCATCTGCTATGTTCTCGCCCACTCACTGAGCCTATCGACATCCCCTTGAAGCCTCTTCAGATCCTCTTCGCAACTGACACTGCCACCTAGCTTAGTGTCATCAGTAAATTTGGAAATGTTACATTTAGTCACATCATCCAAATCATTGATATAGATTGTGAATAGCTGGGGCCCAAGCACCGATCCTTGCGGTACCCCACTAGTCACAGCCTGCCATCCTGAAAAAGACTAATTTATCCCTACTCTGTTTCCTGTCTGTTAACCAATTCTCAATCCATGCTAGTATATTACCCCCAATTCCAAGTGCCCTAATTTTTTTCACCAACCTCTTGTGTGGGACATTATCGAAGGCCTTCTGAAAATCCAAATGCACCACATCTACTGGTTCCCCTTTGTCTACTCCAGTAGTTACATCCTCAAAGAACTCCAATAGGTTTGTCAAACAGGCCTTCCCTTTCATAAATTCATGTTGACTCTGCCCAATCTTACTATTAGTTTCTAAGTGCCCAGTTATTGCATCCTTTATAATAGATTCCAGCATTTTCCCAACGACTGATGTGAGACTAGCAGGTCTGTAGTTCCCATTTTCTCTCTCCCTCCATTCTTAAAAAGCGGGGTTACATTTGCTATCCTCCAATCTGCAGGAACCATTCCAGAATCTATAGAATTTTGGAAGATGACAACCAATGCGTCCACTATCCCAATGGCCACCTCTTACAACACCCGAGGATGTAGGTCATCCGGTCCTTGAGATTTATCGACTTTTAGTCCCATTAATTTTGCTCGTACTGTTTTTTTTTACTAATAATAATTTCATTATGTTCTTCATTCTCGCCACACCCTTGGTTTTCTTGTATTTCTGGGAGGTTTTTTGTATCTTCCTCCGTGAAGACAGAAACAAAGTATTTATTTAATTTCTCGGACATTTCCTCATTCCCCATTATAAATGATCCTATCTCTGAGTGTAAAGGACCTACATTTACCTTCGCCAGTCTTTTCTTTTTCACATACCTATAGAAGCTTTTACAATCCGTTTTTATATTTTTCGCTAATTTGTGCTCATATTCCATTTTCCCTTTCTTTATCCATTTCTTGGTCCCCCTTTGCTGATTTCTAAAAGATCCCAATCCTCAGGCTGACTGTGTTTTCTGGCAACTTTATAAGCTTCCTCCTTTTACTTAATACTGGCTTTAATTTATTAAAAAAGACAATGCTGAAAACACTCAGCGGGTCAGGCAGCATCTGTGCAGAGAGAAACAGAGTTAACATTTCAGGTCCATGACCTTTCATCAGAACTGGACGATTCCAGATATTATCAGTATTAAAGCAATGATAGAGTCACAGAAAAGTGCTTTAGCATAAGGATAGAAAAAATAGGAATCTCTGTGATTGGTTGGAGGGCAGTTGTGATTCAATGAAAAGGGATGATGGTGCAAGGCGAATAGGAGAATTAAAGAAACAGAAGCTGGGTCTAGAGGAGGTGTAAATGGTTACAGCAGAATAACAAGGGGGAGGGGTAGTAGGGCACATGTGGCAGAGAAAGTTGGGTAGACCCCAGGTGTTTGGGCCAGCCCGCTGACCGTGTACCGGGATCGCCACCCCAAGCCCCAGCCCAAACCTCCTCCACTCCCAGTGGCTCTGGTGGAGCCATCCTCCATTACCAGCACATGTCGTCCGAGAAAACGGGAGCGGAGGTTATGATCTGAAGTTTTTAAACTTAGTGTTGAATCCGGCAGGCAATAAAATGCCGAATCGAAAAATAAGGTGCTGTTCCTCATTGAGTTTAAAATGGGAACAGTGCAGGAGGCCGAGAACAGAGAGTTCAGAGTAGGAGTGGGATGTAGAATTAAAGTGGGAAGTGACCTGAAGCTCTGGATCACACTTGTGGACTGAACGGAGGCGTTCAGCAAATCAATCACCCAATCTGTGCTTAGTCCACCCAATGTACAGGAGACTGGATCGTGGGCAGCGAGTATGATTTACTAAATAGGTGGAAGTACAAGTAAATTAGTCTTTCACGTGGATGGAATGTTTGGGGCCTTGGCTGGTGGGATGGAAAGATGGGAAAGGGCAGCTGTTGCATCTCCTGCGCTTGCATAGGAAGGTGCCGGGGAAGGGGAGCAGATGTTAGTGGTGATGGAAGAGTGGACCAGGGTGTTGCGAGGGCCGGGGGGATGGGAGTGCAGGGGAAGATATGTTTGTTGTTGGCCTTAGCTGGACATGATGGAAATGGCAGAGGATGATCCGTTGAAGGTGAAGGCTGGTGCAGTTAAAGCTGAGGACAAGGGGTGATGGGAGCAATGCAGATTGACACGGTCGAGGGCCCTGTCATTCACAATGGAGGTGAGTACTCGGCTGAGGAAATATGAAGACATTTCGGAAGCACTGGTGTGAAAGGTGGCATCGTCAGAACATATGCAACGGTGGTGGAGAAACTTTGAGAATAGAATATAGCCCTTCCAGGAAGCCGGGTGGGAGGAAGTCTACTCAAGATTCCTGTGGGAGTTGGTGGGATTATAGTAGATATTGGTGGATGGCCTAGACCCTGAAATGAAGATCGAGAAGTCGAGGAAGGGAATGGAAGATCACTGTGGTGCACCATTTAAATGTTATTCCTGTATTTAAAATGGAAGATAGAACAATTCCATGGATCTACAGACCAGTTAGCATAACGTCGATGGTAGGAAAGTTAATGGAATCCTTACTCAAAGATGTAACAGAAAAACATCTAGAAACACAAAATATAATAACGAGTAGTCAGCAGGTTTTCCAAAAGGAAATCATAGAATGGTTATAGCACAGAAGGAGGCCATTCGGCCTGTCGAGCCCGTGCTCACTCTCTGCACATGCACTGCAGCTAATCCCAATCCCTGCCCTTTCACCGTAGCCCTGCAATTCTTATCCTTCAGGTACTTATCCCATTTCCTTTTGAAAGCCACGATTGAATCTGCCTGCACCACCCTTTCAGGCAGTGCATTACAGATCATAACCCAACGCTGCCTTAAAAAGTTTTTCCTCATGTCACCTTTGGATCTTCAGCACATCACCTAAAACCTGTGCCCTCTGGTTCTTGACCGTTCTACCAATGGGAACAGCTTCTCTCTATCTGCTCTGTCTACTCTGTCTAGAACCCTCATGATTTTGATCACCTCTATCAAATCTCCTCTCAATCTTATCTGCTCTACTGAGAACAACCCCAGCTTCTCTAGTATATCTACATAACTGAAGTCCCTCATCCCTGGAAACATTCATGTGAATCTTTTCTGCACCCTTTCTAAAGCCTTCATGCCCCTTCCTAAAGTGCGGTGCCCAGAATTGGACACAATACTCCAGTTGTGGCCGAACCAATGTTTCATAAATGTTTATCATAACTACTTTGCTTTTGTACTCTATGCCTCTATTTATAAAGCTATGATTCCAGTAAGCATTTTTAACCGCTTTCTCAACTTGCCCTGCCACCTTCAACGATTTTTGTACATGTACCCCCGGGTCCATCTGTTCCTGCACCCGCTTTGGAATGTCTTGCTTGAGTAACCTTAGTGAATTATTTGAATAAGTATCAGAAAGATTAGATAAGGGTTATGCAGGAGATATATTTGATTTTTTAAAGCCATTCGATAAGGTACCACATAGCAGACTGAATCACAGAGCAAGTGGAGTTAGGAGACAAGCAGCAGAATGGATAGCAAGATGGCTGCAAGAACAGAAAATAGGGAGTAGTGGATAAAGCTATTTACTCAGATAGGTGGATGGTGAGAAGTGATGTTCCACAAGGATCGGCGTTGCAATCATTGTTGTTCACCATTTACATATATTGAATCGGGAAGCAGAAGAACAAATTCAAAATTTGCAGATGAATCCAAATTGGAAGTACAGTTAATACAGAGGAAGAATGGAACACAATACCGGCAGACATTAATACACTTGCAGAAAGGGCGTTTAAATGGCAAATTAATTTCAATGTAGCTAAGTGAGAGGTACTGCATTTTGCTAGGAAGAATAAGTTTCCCAAATACTCCTTGGAAATCAGAGTGGGAATGGGGTAGAAGGGCACCGATTAACAAATCATTTAAAGTAGCAACGCATGTTAACATGACCATAAACATGGAAACAAAGCACTGAGGTTCATTTCTAGAAGAATAGAATCGTAAAGCAAAGTGGTTAGCTTAAACTTATATCGAACCTTGGTTATACCACACTGAGCGTACTGTGTGCAGTTCTGATCTCCATATTACATAAAGGATATTAAGGCTCAGGAGAAAGTGTAATATTTTTACAAGGATGACACCAGAACTGAGACATTATAAGCATCAGGAAAGATTGAACAGGCTGGGGCTCCTTTCTTTACAAAAGAGAAGGCTGAGGGGTGGCCTAATAGAGGCCTTTAAATTTTGAAGGGGTAACATAGGGTAGATGTTTATACTCGTGACGTGAGTGCAAAATTGGAGATTATCGATAAAAGAGAGTCACTAATAAATCCAATACGGAATTGAGGAGAAATGTCTTTACTCAGAGATTGGTTAGAATGTGGAACTCCCTACAACTTGGAATACTTGAGGCGAATAGCAGAGATGCATTTAAGGGGAAGCGAGAGAAGTACACGAGGTAGAAAGCAGTAGAAGGTTATGCTGATCGGGTGAGATGAAGAGGGGTGGGAGGAGGCTCCTGTGGAGCATAAACACTGGCATAACCTAGTGTGGCCGAATGGCCTGTTTTGTGCTGTAAATTCTAAGGAGTTCTCCGTAACTTGAGTACAAATTAATCACATTCATCAGTTCATTTAATCATTGCGGATATTGAAGTGTTTTATGTATTGAGGCATTGGCCTATATATTACATTTTTATCAATTTATTAATGCTATTATTTACTGCCCTCGGGACTGATATGTGTATTATGAAAACCTGATATACATGTTCTTCAGTTATGCGTGTCTCTCCTCGCAGGGACACACCTCACTGAGCTAAGGCCAGAGATCGTTGCAGGTTACCTGTGCAGAGACTCTGAATCAGAGGTAAGAACTGGTTCGTCAAACCTTAATCAGTTACAGAAGTGGAATAATCAATAACCACAGCCCAATATTCATCCTGTCTAAGGAGAGGGAGGAATTGAATGAAATCAATTGTAGGGATATTGACGGGATTGAAGGCCGATAAATCCCCAAGACCTGATAATCTACATCCTAGGGTACTTAAGGAAGTGGCCGTAGAAATAGTAAGAACATAAGAACATAAGAAATAGGAGCAGGATTAGGCCAATTGGTCCCTCGAGCCTGCTCCGCCATTCAATAAGATCATGGCTGATCTGATCCTAACCGCCAATCTACTATCACAGAACCATCTCCTGAACCTAACAGAATTGGACACACGAAATAGGAGCAGGATCAGGCTACACGGCCCCTGGGCCCGCTACGCTACCCACAGGGCCATGACCGATCCGATCCTGGACTCATGTCCAAATTCCTGCCCGCTCCCCGAATCCCTTAATTCCCTTTACTTCTAGGAAACTGTCTATTTCTGTTTTAAATTTATGTAATGATGTAGCTTCTACAGCTTTTGGGGGCAGCATATTCCATGGACCTACCACCCTCTGAGTGAATTAGTTCCTTCTCATCTCAGTTTTGAAAGAGCAGCCCCTTATTCTAAGACTATGCCACCTAGTTCTAGTTTCACCCATCATCGGGATTATCCTCCCCGCATCCACCCGATCCAACCCCTTCACAATCTTACATGTTTCAATAAGATCGCCTCTCATTCTTCTGAACTCCAATGAGTAGAGTCCCAATCTACCCAACCTCTCCTCATATGTCCATCCCCTCATCCCCGGGATTAACCGAGTGAACCTTCTTTGTACTGACTCGAGAGCAAGTATGTCTTTTCTTAAGTATGGACACCAAAACTGTATGCAGTACTCCAGCTGCGATCTCACCAATACCTTGTACAACTGCAGCAATACCTCCCTATTTTTATATTCTATCCCCTTAGCAATGAAAGCCAACATTCCATTGGCCTTCTTAATCACTTGCTGCAACTGCATACTAACCTTTTGAGTTTCGTGCACCAGGACCTCCAGATCCCTTTGTACTTCAGTACTTTCCAGTTTCTTGCCATTTAGATAATAACTTGCTCTACTATTTTTCCTGCCAAAGTGCATAACCTCACACGTTCTAGTATTGTATTCCATCTGCCAAATCTCTGCCCACTTACTTAGCCTGTCTATGTCCCCTTGTAGGTTTTTTATGTCCTCCTCACTTTCTACTTTCCCTCCCATCTCAGTATCATCTGAAAACTTTGATATGTTACACTCGGTCCCCTCCTCCTAATCGTTAATATAGATTGTAAAGAGTTGGGGACCCAGCACTGACCCCTGCGGAACACCACTGGCTACTGGTTGCCAGTCCGAGAATGAACCATTTATCCCAACTCTCTGCCTTCTGTTAGATAGCCAATCCTCTATCCATGCCAGATTATTACCCCCAAGCCAGTGATTTTTTATCTTAAGCAATAATCTTTTGTGTGGCACCTTGTCAAATGCCTTTTGGAAGTCTAAATACACCACATCCACTGGTTCCCCTTTATCCACCCTGTGTGTTACTTCCTCAAAGAACTCCAGCAAATTTGTCAAACATGACTTCCCCTTCAAAGAACCACGCTGACTTTGTCCTATTAAATTATGATTATCCAAATGTCCCGTTACTGTCTCCTTAATAATGGACACCAACATTTTAACTACCACAGATGTTAGGCTAACCGGTCTATAGTTTCCAGCCTTCTGTCTACTGCCCTTTTTATATAAGGGTGTTACATTAGCAGTTTTCCAGTCTGCCGGGATCTTTGCTGAGTCCAGGGAGTTTTGCAAAATTATTACCAATGCATCCACAATCCCTACCGCCACTTCCCTCAAGACCCTAGGATGTAAGCCATCAGGTCCAGGTGATTTATCCACCTTGAGTCCCATTATTTTACCGAGTACCACTTCCTTAGTGATTTTGATCGTGTTTAGCTCCTCCCCCCCCCTATAGCCCCCTGTTTGTACAGTGTTGGGATATTCTTAGTGTCCTCTACTGTAAAGACTGATACAAAATATTCATTCAGTGTATTTGCCATCTCTATATTTCCCACCATTAATTTCCCGGTCTCATCCTCAAAGAGACCAAAATTTACTTTAGCCACCCTTTTTCTTTTTATATAACTATAAAAACTCTTACTATCTGTTTTTATATTTTTTGCTAATTTACTTTCATAATCTATCTTCCCTTTCTTAATCAATCTTTTTGTTATTTTTTGCTGTCTTTTAAAGTTTTCCCAATCCTCTATCCCCCCACTAGATTTGGCTACCTTATATGCCCTTGTTTTTAGTCGAATACTATCCTTAATTTCTTTACTTAGCCACGGATGACTGTCTTTTCTTTTACACCCTTTTCTTCTCAGTGGAATATATATTTTTTGGAAGTTGTAAAATAACTCCTTAAATGTACACCACTGATCATGTATCGTCTTACCCTTTAATCTATTTTCCCAATCCACTCTGCTCAATTCTGCTCGCATACCTTAATAGTCTAATTTTTTCAAGCTTAGCACGCTTGTTTGAGATCCGACCTTCTCACCCTCTAATTGAATATGGAATTCAACAATGTTATGGCCACTCATTCCAAGGGGATCCTTTACTACGACATTTTTAATTAATCCCGTCTCGTTACTCAGGACCAGATCTAAGGTTGCTTGCCACCTGGTCGGTTCAGTTACATACTGCTCAAGAAACCCATCCCTAATACACTCAATGAACTCATCCTCAAGGCAGCCCTGCCCAATTTGATTTGTCCAATTAATATGATAGTTAAAATCCCCCATAATTATAGATGTTCCCTTATTACAAGCCTCAACTATTTCCTGATTGATGCTCCGTCCAACAGAGTTGCAACTATTCGGAGGCCTATAGACTACGCCCACTAGTGTTTTTTTCCCCTTATTATTCCTTATCTCCACCCAAACTGTTTCATTATCCTGATCTTTTGACCCAATATCATTTCTCTGTATTACAGTGATTCCTTCCTTTATTAACATAGCCACCCCACCTCCCCTTCTTTCCTGCCTGTCCTTCCTGATCGTTAAATAACCTGGTATGTTTAATTCCCAGGAATTGTCACCCTACAGCCATATTTCTGTAATGGCCACAAGATCATACCCATATGTAGTTATTTGTGCCATTAACTCGTCTATTTTGTTACGAATGCTACGTGCATTCAGATAGAGAACTTTCAAATATGTTTTGTGACACTTAGTTCCTGCGTTTGCCCTTTTTATTACTTTACCTTTTACTCCATACCTTCTGCCCCTTCCTGACACACTCTGGTGTTTAATTTCCCCACTGCTACCTAAGTCTATGACCTTCTCTGTTGTCATTTTTATTATTTGCTCTCTCGGAACCTCCCCCCCACTAGTTAGTTTAAAGCCCTCTCTACAGTCCTTTTTATATGATCCGCCAGGACTCTAGTCCCAGCACTGGCCAAGTGAAGTCCGTCCCAACGGAACAGCTCCCTCCTGCCCCAGTACTGGTGCCAGTGTCCCAGGAAGCAAAACCCATTTCTCCCACACCAGTCTTTGAGCCACTCATTTAAATCTCTAATTTTATTTGTCCTAGCCAAATTCGCTCGTGGCTCAGGTAATAATCCAGAGATTATTACGCTTGAGATTCTGTTTTTTAATTTGACCCCTAGCTGCTCATACTCCTTTACAAGAACCGGCTTCCTTGTCCTATCTACGTCGTTTGTACCAACATGGACCACGCCAACTGGATCCACCCCCTCCCACTGCAAGTTTCTTTCCAGCCCAGAGGAGATGTCCTTAACCCTGGCACCGGGCAGGCAACACAGCCTACGGGACTCTCGCTCTCGGCTGCAGAGAACTCTATCTATCCCCCTAATAATACTATCCCCTACCACTACAACATTTCGATTTACTGCCCCCTCTTGAATGGCCCCCCGTTCCACGGTGCTGTGGCCAGGTAGCTCATCCTCCCTGCACTCCCTGCTCCCGTCCCCACAGGGAGTAAGAACCTCGAACCTGTTGGACAAGAGCAAGGGCTGCGGCTCCTCCAACACTACCTCCTGGATCCCCGTACCAGCCTCACTCGTAGTCACACCGTCCTGTCCCTGACCATGGGCTACATCTGAATTAATTAACTTCATAGATGTGACCACCTCCTGAAACACAAAGTCCAGGTACTTCTCCCCCTCCCTGATGTGTCGCAGTGTCTGAAGCTCAGATTCCAGCTCATCAACACGGAGCTGGAGTTCCTGTAGCAGCAGACACTTGTCACAGATGTAATCACCGTGAGCATCAATGGGGTCCACCGGCTCCCACATCTTGCAACAGTAACACATCATCTGCTCCATTCTATGTAATTAATTATTTTTTTTATTCTTAGTTATGGACACTCTCTGCCCGATTATAGCTGCTAGTTTCCCCTGTAATTAATTGGATTTAAATTAAATCAATCCCTCTAAATTACACCAGTTAAATGGTTTACCAACAGTCACTCTGCACCAGAAAGGCCTTATTAACTACAACCCAGAGTTAAAGTTTGAAAAGGGCACCCATCACCCCACTCACCCGAACTCACACTTACCCAAACTCAGCACTCTCTGCTGACTTGCACTCAGTAGATGCATTGCTGGTCATCTTTCAAAATTCTATTGATTCTGCAACAGTTCCCATGGATTGGAGCGTAGCTAATGTAACCTCACTATTTAAAAAAGGTGGTAGAGAAAAAACGGGGAACTATAAACTGGTAAGACTGACATCGGTAGTGGGCAAAATGCTGGAGTCCATTATAAAATATATAATAGCAGAGCACTTGGAAAACAGTGACAGGATCGGACAAAGTCAACATGTATTTACAAAAGGGAAATCATGCCTGACTAATCTACTGGAATTTTTTGAGGATGTAACTGGTAGAATAGATAAGGGAGAAATAGTGGATGTGGTGTATTTGTACTTTCAGAAGGCTTTCGATAAGGTCCCGCATAAGAGATTAGCGTGCAAAGTTAAAGCACATGGGATTGGGGGTAAGGTACTGATTTGGATAGAAAACTGGTTGACAGACAGGAAGCAAAGAGTTGGAAGAAACGAGTCTTTTTCCGAGTGGTAGGCAGTGACTAGTGGGGTACCGCAGGGATCGGTGCTAGGACCCCAGCTATTCACAATATATTTTAATGATCTAGACGAGGGAACTAGATGTAATATCTCTAAGTTTGCAGACGACACAAAGCTGGGTGGGCGTGTGTGCTGTGAGGAGGATGCAGATAAACTCCAGTATGATTTGGACAGGTTGGGTGATTGGGCAGATGCATGGCAGATGCTGTATAATGTGGATAAATGCGAGGTTATCCACTTTGGTTGCAAAAACAGGAAGACAGCTTATTATCTGAACGGCAATAGATCGGGAAAAGGGGAAGTGCAACGTTATCTGGGAGTCCTTGTGCACCAGTCGTTGAAGGTAAGCATGCAGGTGCAGCAGGCGGATAAGAAGGCAAATGGTATGTTGGCCTTCATAGCGAGAGTTTTCGAGTACAGGAGCACGGATGTCTTGCTGCAGTTGTATAAGTTGGTGAGTCACACCTTGAGTATTGTGTGCAGTTTTGGTCGCTTTATCTGAGGAAGGATGTTCTTGCCATGGAGGGAGTGCAGCGAAGATTTACCAGACTGATACCTGGGAGGGCAGGAATGAAGTATGAAGAGAAATTGGGTCGATTAGGCTTATATTCGCTAGAGTTTCGAAGAATGAGAGGGGATCTCATTGAAACTTATAAAATTCTAACAGGACTAGACAGTCTAGATGCAGGAAGGATGTTCCCGATGGCGGGGGAGTCCAGAACCAGGGGTCACAGTCTAAGCATAAGGGGTAAGCCATTTAGAACTGAGATCAGGAGGAATTTCTTCACCCAGAGTGTGGTGAACATATGGAATTCTCTACCACATAAGGCAATTGAGGCCAATTCTTCAAATATATTCAAGAAGGAGATAGATATATTTCTTAAGGGCTAAAGGGATCAAGGGATATGGGGAGAAAGCAGGGTCAGGGTACTAAATTTGGATGATCAGCCATGATCTCATTAAATGGCAGCGCAGGCTCGAGGGGCTGAATGGCCTACTCCTGCTCCTATCTTCGATGCTTCTATGTAACATAATGAAATTCAGTGCTCATGAACCACAGATTCTCAGGGCGGTGTTGGGGGAAGGTGATTAATCAGCACCAAAACAATTAAAGTATTTACAATAACTCTACTTAGAGTAAGAATAAGTCAATATAGAGAGGATTTGAATACTGTAACACTGCTGTCCTGCTGTTTACCTGTCAGTAATTAGTTAACATCTGTTTCTGTTGGTGCAGTTCAGTAGGAAACAAAGCATTATCAATGCATTTCAACTTATATATGAACATAAGAACATAAGAAATAGGAGCAGGAGTAGCCCATTCGGCCCCTCGAACCAGCTCCGCCATTCAATAAAATCATGGCTGATCATCGACCTCAATAGCCGTTTCCTGCCACTGGGATAGAAACATAGAAAATAGGAGCAGGAGTAGGCCATTCGGCCCCTCGAGGCTGCTCCGCCATTCAATGCGATCATGGCTGATCATCCAAATTCAGTACCCTTTCCCTGCTTTCTCCCCATATCCCTTGATCACCTTAGCCTTAAGAAATATAACTAACTCCTTCTTGAATATATTTAATGAATTGGACTCAACTGTCTTCTGTGGTAGAGAATTCCACAGGTTCACCACTCTCTGGGTGAAGAAATTCCTCCTCATCTAAAACGTAAATGGCTTACCCCTTATCCTTAGATTGTGACCCCTGGTTCTGGACACCCCCATCATCGGGAACATCCTTCCTGCATCTAGTCTGTCTAGTCCTGTTAGAATTTTATAAGTTTCAATGAGATCCCCTCTCATTCTTCTAAATTCTAGCGAATACAAGCTCAATCGACCCAATCTCTCTTCATACGTCATTCCTGCCATCCCAGGTATCAGTCTGGTGAATCTTCGCTGCACTCTCTCCATGGCAAGAACATCCTTCCTTTGATAAGGCGACCAAAACTGCACACAATATTCAATGTGTGGTCTCACCAAGGCCCTGTACAACTGCAGCAAGACATCCTTGCTCCTGTACTCTAATCCTCTCGCTATGAAGGCCAACATACCATTTGCCTTCTTTACCGCCTGCTGCACCTGCATGCTTACCTTCAGCGACTTGTGCACAAGGACACCCAGGTTTCGTTGCACTTCGCCTTTTCCCAATCTATTGCCATTCTGATAATAATCTGCCTTCCTGTTTTTGCCACCAAAGTGGATAACTTCGCATTTATCCACATTATACTGCATCTGCCGTGCATCTGTCCAATCACCCAACCTGTCCAAATCATACTGGAGTTTCTCTGCATCCTCCTTACAGCAGACACGCCCAACCAGTTGTGTGTCATCTTCAAACTTAGAGATATTACATCTAGTTCCCTCGTCTGGATCATTAATATATATTGTGAATAACTGGGGTTCTAGCACCGATCCCTGCGATACCCCACTAGTCACTGCCTGCCACTCGGAAAAAGACCCGTTTATTTCAACTCTCTGCTTCCTGTCTGCCAATCAGTTTTCCATCCAAGACAGTACCTTACCCCCAATCCCGTGTGCTTTAACTTTGCATGCTAATCTCTTATGCGGGACCTTATCGAA